>JAZKJV010002891.1:0-235353 GCA_037367405.1 Ottelia alismoides
TATGTGCAGGTCTCTCCTAATCGCCACTCAAGTCGGGCCCCACCCTCACCGGAGAGTGATAACAGGCCACGACACACCACAAATAGAGTTCAAGGTCTTTTTACACACGCGAGAGTCCAAACGGACACCGCTATAAATGAGCAGAAATTAAAAGTGCCGAAATTAAAAACCTAGACTCTACGCTTTCTCACGACTCGACTCGATCTTAATTTAATTGCGGCTTCTCCGGATGTCGGTGAAGATGCGTCGGTTTCTTGAAAAACCGCTCCACGTGCGCCGAGTACCTCGCAAGAAAAATAAGAGAGAAAATGTAAGAGAGTGACTCAAAAAAATAATAAAAATAATAGAAAAAATAAATGCTGGGAAAAATATGGGATTTACAATGAAAAATTCGGGGGTCAGACTGCCCGAATGCGAAAAACCGAACAAATTTTCAAAACACAAAACTAAGCCGTTCTCCTCCCGGCAACGGCGCCATCTGACGAGTCCGAAAATGCCGGGTTAAGAATGTGTTTTTAATCTTCGTATGTAAAATAATAAAAGTCGTTCGTTGTAGGCGGCGATCGGAAACAGTCAAGAAATAACCACAAAATTTAAAGCAATTTTAATCAAGTGGTTTTTATGTTTATTTTACTTGGGCAAGTCCCAAGGTCGATCACAAGGAGGCAAAGGAACAACCTAGGATTATGTCTATCAAATTTCGAGTTCGATTTTCAAGGCGGTCTTTTTTTGGGAATTTTTAATGCAATAAAGGGATGCAAAATGCAATTTCGGCCTATTTTAGGGACTAAAATGTAAATTTCAATCAACCGATGTCCGAAAAATATGAAACTTGGCCACAATGTAAACGATGATGAAATAAGAACACTATAATTTTTTTTGTAATTTTTGGATGCAAAATGAATTTTTTTATGAATTTTTAAATGCAAACAAAATAATCTTCAATATTTAATTATAATAAATATTAAACCTACTTATTTTCAAGATCCAAAATTATTTAAGATCTATCACTAGGTGTGGATCTCAGAAAAATCTAAACCTCAAAAATGTGGGGTTTAATACCTATTAAAAATCAAACATTAAATATGCAAAATGATTTTTACAGAGCGAACTATGCATGCAAATGCAAAGATTTTTGGGCACAATGTCAAGCAAAATAATCTCTACAATATGTGATTTTCCAGGGATTTTTAGAGCACCAGTTAATCAATTACAAAATTTGGAGCACAAACTGGGTAAACTTCGCAATTTTCTACAGAAAAATTGATTATTAATTAACCACTAATTAGGAAACTATCCACAGCATATAACAATGTAGAGAATTAAGCGATGAACAAAGTGCTATTTTTGTATAAATATAATGATGTCTAGAAGAGGTTCAAAACAGGACGAGAACACAGGGGGTAAATGCAGTAAATATAATAAATAAAATAAATAAAGAAAAGTGCAGTGGGGGCCTAAGTGTCAATACCTAATTAGCGGGGGGGATGTTGTAAATTCGCCAGAGGGTCACGTGCTCTGCACGTGACCTCTGGTTGGCGTGGACTCTGGCGCAATATGGAGAATAAGCAGGGGGCTCTTCGCAATTTACCCTACGGTCACGTGCAGGGCACGTGACCCGGGGGATGACGATGGATGACGTCCCCCACGCAAGTGCGACGCACGTGCTGGGGTCTCGGGCCTGCAGCCCGGCCTGACGCTGCGGTGATGAAGCGAGGGCGGAGTCGGCTTGCTCCGGCGGCTGGATTGCGTGGCGGAGACGCCTTTTGGATGGCTGAGGACGACTGGCGTCGCGAAGGTGGAGGAGCGGAGGGCACAACCGAGGCGTGCCGGACGAGGCGGAGGTGGCCCCCTGCTGTGGCGAGGTCGGTGGCGGGTCGGCCAATGGTTGTGTGAGGCGGAGTAGACCCGGCAGAGGTGGAGCTGGAGAAGTGGTGGCCGGCGATGACGCGATGGAGGTTGAAGATGGAGTCGATGATGGTGGACCGGTGAAGTCGAGGCTTGTCGATGAAGTCGACGGCGATTGGAGCGTCGTTGGCGTTTGTTGATGACGATGACAGCGAAGCTGGAGAACGTCGGAGGGTGGTTGACGAAGGCGGGGATGGAACCGTGGTCGTGGGCTCGACGGCGTGAAGCCGGAGCTGGAGCAAAGGCACACGCGGAGGCGGCGCTGCTACGAGCTTTGGGATGCTCGGATCTCGTCGGGGAGGCGACGCGGTGCTGTCACCGCCGCGAAGGAGCTCCGAGGTGCAATCAGCGGATGGGGAGGCCAGTAGCGGCGGGGCTCTTTAAATAGGAGAGGGCGGTGGAGCGACCTGATGGGGAGAGGTTGGTCGTGGCGAGATCAGAGGAGGGTCGGCGAGGCAGTTGCAGAAGGTTGTTCGGCCGACGCGAGATATGCGGGCGGCGGTTGCGCGGTTTGGGGTCAACGGCCGTTGCGAGATCGGGGCGGAGGTTGCGGAGATTTCGTGGAAGGAGGCGCGGGTGATGCGATTGGGGAAGATGATCAAGGGCCGTGGCGGGAGAGATGAGAGGGGGGCGCGGGCACGTGCAGTGCGCGTGCGGGGTGGCACGTGCGCTGTACGTGCGTGGCATTTAATTAATTAATTTATTTATTTCTTTATTTTTTTATTATATATTTTTTTATTAAAAACGATATTAAAAGGGCGAAAAATCGCTGACACGTGGCGGCCTCTGGGGCTGCCACGTGTCGGCACCAGAAAAATCGAAAGAAAAACCTTTTATAAAATCGATAAAAAATAGCAAAAGACTTCGGATCGAAAAAGTTTCTTCACGAAAAATGCTCATCTCGATGAGATCTACAACTTTTATGAGAACATCAAAGCCAAATTCGGTTAAATGTAAAAAGTGAATTTTTAGGGTATCCCATATACATAGAATACCTTGATTTTGAGGTTTTCTAATTTTTTTGTCATTTTTAAATAAGATAAAAATCCGGAAAATATAAAAAAATTAAAGATAAATAAGAGATACCTTAATCTAATTTTTTGTATTTTTATGGATTAAGAAAATATATACATAAAATATAGGTCAGAAAACCGCGAAAATATACAATGCACAAAAGAGGCCCAAAACCCAACTTTCACATACGAGCTCCGATTCACTTGAACTTGGTCTTGTTTTGAAGGTAATTGAATGTACATTAGTTCAAAAGTGAGTAGGATCAAATTGGACACTGGGTGGAGAGGATATGGGGCTTTTAGTCCGAAAATCATGAAACTAGGGTTTGGGTTTTTGGTCCACTTACCTGGGTTAATTATTTTTTTGTGTTTTTTAATTATTCTTGTTAGTGATGTGTACACAGTGGAGGTTGTTTTGGGTTATGCGGTGTTAGCATGAAGGAGTTAAAAATAGGGGAAGTTAAGCTATTTACAGGTCATTTTTTGCTTGGATTTTTGGCTTCTTATTTTATGCAGAAATTAATGCTAAAATGCAATTCTTATGAAATCATGCATAAATGCTAATTATGCGGAATAAATGCAGAAATGCATTTGATTTTGAGGGACTTGAGCTTAATTAATGAGACTTAGAGTGGTGAATCCGAGATTCATCATGCTCGAGGAACCTCACCGCCGTTTTCCGTATTTTCTTGATTTAACTGCCATAACTTGCTAGTTGATTCTCGTGGTTTTAGCCCCTAGACGTAGGAATTTTTATTGATTGTGACGTAAATTTCTAAGGACCAACACCTAATAGATTATCTGTTGCTATATAACGTTTGGACCTTACTAAAAATAAAAATTAAAAAGTTCTTCACGGTCAATAGAAGCTGCTCGTCTAAGGTCGATTTCCACATGCATAATATAGTTAGTTTACATTCTATATTTAATTTATGCGCGGATCATATTGCATGTAGAGTGTTGGAGTAAGGTACGCATTTTTCTATCTTTGCATGCATCATCGTATTTGACCGTGCATTGGCTTTCTCGACTCCCTCCCCATGTTTTTGGACTCAAATTAATCAAATAGGAAATCGGAAAGCTCGTTAGACATTGTTATTGAAAATATCCAAAAAAAATAAAAAAACAAAAATTTAAATTCGGGACTGCTAATTGAATTTGACCTTTAAAATCTAACGTAATTAATTCACACCATTGTTTTGGGAGAGCAATCCCCTCATTGTTTGCGCTTTTAATTGCTCGCGTATACACTAAGGAGTAGTGTCCAAATCCTATTCAAACCTCCTAAGTGTTTGTAAAACTTTTGTTTATCATCTAACTCTTAAAATTGAAAAGATAAAGACCGAACTCTCACGGTCAGATTTGTGTTGAGTTGGTGAATTGGGGGTTTGCATTGCGTATTGTTGTCTTTGGCGTGAGTTGGTTACGTTCATCCTCTCTAAATCATTAGCAGTCACCTTCAGTCTCTATCCCATCCTCCCTCCCTTCTATCTATCTCTCTTCTTTCCCACCTTCTATCTATCTCTCTTTCTACTCTCCCACCCTCCTGCCCTTCATCTCAGCATAGAGAGCTTGATGAGGGACCGATTTTTTATTCGACAGACCTAGATTGTCATGTATTTGAGCCTTGTGTCCTCCCAGTTGATGAGGTCGATACATTTTTGGAGGACATGACATTTGACAGCATAGATCCCCAGTTTCCTGATGATTCGACATTACTCCCCGAGGGTTATCTGCGGGAGGATGCCATGGACCATGTGTACTCAGTTTCACTTTCTGGGAGTGCATCTGATATGACGGATCACGAGACCGAGTCTTCTGATATTTTTTAGCATGAGTTTGATGATTCTCTCCTCAACTACCCTCGCGAGGATGACCCGATCTTTGAGGTATTCGATGATTTCACTGATTTGTCTACATTATATGCATCAGATATCAGCCTTTCTAGTGAGTCACCTGATCTTGATCTTCCATATCTATTCGAGACTGTGATTAACGTGGAGGATTCACTGACAGATCCTTCCTTCTCCACGTTCGATTTCTTCGGCTCTGCCCTTTCACTCCATACAGATCTTGAGCCGACGATTTCTTTTGTGCTATCGGAGCTCGAATTCATCTGCCCATATCTTTACCTGGTAGCAGACACCCGCCTAATTGATTACCTGGGTGTCGTCATTTTCTCTATTGAGTTCATTGTTGTTCTCCCATCGAGACAACAACAGCAGTACGGTATTCGCCTGACAGATGCCGTCCTGAACCTCAATACGGCGTTATCCTAACATTTGCGCCCAGCTAAGGGCGTAAACTCTAGCGCTTGTTGAGAGGCACCTCAACACCACTCACATATGTATAGATCATTATGTCCATATCATACATTCTTTCTGTCTCACACCCCATCTCCATCTGATGATTATTCCATACTTAGGGTGTACTTTACCCTAAGTATAGGGGTTGTCAGACTTGTGATTATTCTTTTGATTATTTTTACCTCTGTCTTGTTGCCTATACTTAGGGATATTTAACCCTAAGTATAGGGGAAGCAGACTCTGTACATTCTACTCCTCGGTTTTCCCTTTGTGTACGGTTTGCTATACTTAGGATTACTTGATCCTAAGTATAGGGGGATCGCCGACTTCTATTGATTTTATTCTTTTACTCATTGTTGTAGTATACTATTCTTTTCACTTTTCTATACGAAGCATGAGTTATGTCTTTATTTCCAGCTCTTTGATCACTATGAGGACATAGTTCGAGCTAAGTATAGGGGGGTATTGTATATATTATATATATACTTTAGCCATAACTCGTACTTTCATATTTTTAATATGGCTAAAACACTGTGTAAATACTCAAAAAAACTAACTAATAAAAAAGATGAAGATATTTCTTCAAAATTCTTTTTGTTTATACTAATTAATAAATGAGGTTAAAATATTTTGAAAGTAGTTTGAAAATCTATTTGAAAAATATTTGAAAAATGTTTGAAAAATATTTTCAACCTTTGTAAAAATATTGTGTTTTGTAAAAATTTTCTTTGTGTGAAATAAAATTATTTTGTAAAAATTATTTGCAAATGTTTGGAAAAATGGTTGAAAAATTATTTTGAAAATCTATATATAGTGTTTGTAAAATGTTTGCAAAAGAGTTTTCAAATGTGTGTAAATGTTTGTAAAATTGTGTGAAAAATTATTTTGGACAATAGTTTTTAAAATTATTTGTAAAATTATTTTCAAATAAATTTGAGGAATATATGCATCACAAAAATAAAAAAATGAATAAAATAAAAATTTTAAAAAAAATCAACTATATGTATATACATGTATAAATTACTCAAGTTATAAATCATTGACCCTATTATTGTAAAATAATTAACTCACTCTTGTGTAAATATGTATCTCATTCCAAAAATATTGTGTATATACTTTTATATATTACTAACTATTTGCATAAAAAAACTTTGTGCATGTGCATCATTTTTCAAAAATACATAAAAATTTCAAAATTTTGAACATTGTTTCACAAAAAGATTTTGTTTTCTTTTCCTTGCATGTACATACTTTCTTGCATTTTCATTGGCATGAGCATTTTTCAGGATAATTTTGACATTTAAACTAAGTCTGGAATAAATTTGAAGAATGGAGCTTAGTTGGACCTTAATCCACTTAATTTCAGAGGAACCTTATAAGAATTGAAGATAAGACTTTTCAGGTCCTAGTGACTTAATTCATTGAGTCCATAAGACTATGTTCACATGTCATCTTGATGAGTCTAAATAGAATATTTAACAACACACGCATGATTTTTTCAGACCGTGGCTTACATTTGACAATGCACTCTACACGTAGCTCTTCATGGAGGAGGTAGTGAGGGGGCATAATCTTTTGGCTGGGGGTTGCATACGAGGGTAGTACATCTAGGCGGAACCTCTCATCCTCCTCTAGGGGGGGAAGTGTGTCTCAACCTGGTTTGGTGATGTTGAGGTCTAAAGACAGGAGCTGTGGGGTTGCAATAATGCTTCAAAAGAAGGATAGTCTACTGGCTCAAGAGGAAAAATCCTTATGTACATGCTGCACCTTGTATATATTTTCAAAAAAAAGAAAAAAAATGCAAAATCTCCAAAAGTGGACAGGCCTGATAGAAAAATAAAATGCCTGCCGGAGTGTATATACAAGTGAAAAAAAGAATAAGAGCTTCAAAGTCAAATATTTGTGAGCTTGCAGCGGGTGACATGGCTACACTGGTCTTGCATCCAAGGATAGGTAACTACACTAGTTACCGTCCATTCTCTTCTCCATCCCCTCTTCTTGAGCGGGTTGTACTTGAACTTAGAAGGGAATATCCCCGCTCCTCGAGGAAAGAGTTGCCAGATCGGGGGATTAGAGTTACTTTGTTGAGAGAGTATGTTCCTTTGCTACTTTTGAGATGAGGAGCTATATTTCACTTACACTTACAAGTAAAAATTCATAGTTATAAGAATTTGTGTATGTAGACTTGTTCTGATCTGACTGTTGAGGAGACCTGAATAGGAGTCTTATGGAACTTAGAGGTTGTTAGTTTTTAATACCATTTCTCATTAAGGTCCCACACACTAATAATCCAAAGGTCTGACAGAGCTCCATACTACATTTTTATGAAGATAAGATTAAAAGTCAACATTGTTCTAACTTCTTTCCTTTTTCTTTTCTTTATTTTTGTTTTCACTTATTTTCAAATAAGTGTTTGCTAAGGGACTAGCAAAGGTAAAGTATAAGGGAATGATGAATCCACGCTTCATCACCTTTATTCTTTTATTTTAGCTTCATTTCCGTAGTCAAACACCTGTAAATACCCATAATTCCATAATTTTACCATTTTGCATGCATTTGTTAAAATTGCATTTTTAACACTTTTTGTACATAAATAAAAGAATAAAGAAGAAAAGAAAAAGAAAAGGATGTATTTATGAAATAAATACAGACTGACCCGAACTTCGAGAGAAGGTCAAGACTTGACCTGATCGACCAGGATTAAAGTAGGGGGGGATAGGGTCTTCTGTTAGAAAAAACCAAAAATATTTTGTAAATATTTTTCATGTATTTTTATAAAAAAGTTACATTATTTTATTTTTACATAATTTGACCTAAAACTAATTATTTTTGTAAACAAAAGTTGTAAATAAAAATGTGTTGTAAATAATAAAAATGATTGTAAAATAAAATAATGTATATATTGCAAATAATCGCACTTAGAAAAAGCCGTAAAGTGATAATTGAAACACCAATTCCAGCAACATACAAGCTCAAATTGAACTAAACTCACTTCCATCATAGTATAAATTAAATTATCTTTCAAATGGTTGTGGTTTCATAATTTTTGGAGTTACGGTTAAAAAGTCTGTTTTCTAGGGCATTTTGTGCAGTTTTCCCATATACTTATTGTATATATTTTATTCATATTTATTTTTATATATAATGTGTATATTTTTAAATATTGTTTTCATTAAAATAAAATTTAAAATTTAAAATTTAAAAAATCTTTTGTAAAAATTATTTCCTTATTTGTACCTATGTACATTGTATTATATGTGTATAATATGTGTATACAACTAACTTCCTGAAATAAAAATCACCAAAAAAATTAATTATCTAATATTATTTAATTAGTTTAATGTAATTACGAAATTTATAATTTATTATTTAATTTATATGAATCAATTGATTTTATATACTTACCATGTATATAGGATTTTATTTCATGCCTTTAATGACCACCATTATGGTGGCTAATTGATTTTCATTAATTATTTAATTTATTTAATTAATTTAATTCCGAATTTCGAAATTAATTAATTAATTATTTTATTTATTTAATTATTTTATTTAATTAACCAATAAATACTTTCTTTATTTGTACATACTTTCCATTTTTATTTTTATTCTCCTTTTAATGGGCTCCTCCTCCTCATTCACTCCTTGATCGATCTTTGGTGGAGAGGAACCCGATCTCCGAGCGTCGTCTTGTTGAAGAAGGGTGCCTAGCCTCCGAGCCATCCGGTGACAGCGTGTCGGCCCTCGTTGAGGCCATCATGGCATGCCCGATCCCAAGGTGAGATCCATTTTATTTCTTGTCTTTTTCACGTAGTTAAATTGTAGATTTTTTTTCTGTTTAGACATAGCTAATCTTTAGAATTTAGATCATACAAAAAAACTCCATCGCATTTTACGTCCGATCCGCCATCGATTTCCATCTCATTTTTCGTATCCCACCATTTTCACGTTCTACCCAACATAATCTATCACCTTCGGTCACGCACGGTGACCGGAGCAACGGATCTATCTTCCGCTCCACGCAAGATCCATATCATTCACTCATTCCATTTTTGTGTATAAATATAAATAAAATAAAAAAACATATAATTATTTTCCTGTTCCTCTGACATTGGTTTTTGCAGGAAAAATAAAAAAATAAAATATTTTTTTGTCTTTTTCTATCTCTTACATTTGTTTTGCAGGTAAAATAGAAAAATAACAAAATTATTCTTTATGGTTTTTCTTTAACATCTATTTTGCAGGAAATATAAAAGAATAAAAAAACCTGTTCATAGTTTGTTTAAAAAATATAAGAACAAAATTTATTTCTGTTTTTACATATACAAAAAAAAGAAAAAAAAGAAAAAAATAAACAGCAGTGCGTGCGTCCTCCGCCCGGCCGCTGGCCGCTCCAACCCGTGCCTGCCACCAGCCGCACTCCAACCGCACGAGCCCGCCGTTCTTTGCCGCACCCAGCCGCGTGCCCCTGTCCGCCCTCCAACGTGCCTCCAGCGGGTCGCTCGGCCTCCTCCTCTGCCTAGGCCGTGCGAAGCCCGCGCAGCGCGGGCCGACCCCCGTCGCCGCCCCGTCACCCCCACCGCACTGGGCGTGATCCCCGCGCCTCCACGATGCGCGTGTCCCCACCGTCCCTCCGCTTCGCCGCGGGTCGCGCTCCAGCGCTGCCCGCACGAGGCCGATCCGCTTCCATTCCGCCACCTGGGCGGCCCGCGCTCCTCCCCACCAGCCATCGCGTCACTGCCCCGCACGCGGGCCCTTCGTGCTCGATCTAGACTCGGCGACACCTATGCCGTGCGCTCCCTCTCTGCCGCTCGTGCGCGGCAGCGCCACCCAGTGCCGCCCTCCGCGCTCCACGGATTCCCAGACGTCGCGCGCCCCTGTGCCGTCCACCCCTGTGCGTCCGATCCGTCACTACCCTTGCTCCATTGGAAGAACAAGAAGGGGCGGCGGTGACTGCCTTGCCTCCCCCTTTGGCATTTGGAAAGAAGAACAAAATAAGACCTAGGGTTCTTTTTGAATAAAAAATTATTTGGAAACAATTGTAAACGAGCCCCAGGAAGATTTTAAGAATATCAAGAAGACCCCCGAGCTCTAGAAAGTCACGCGCTCGGCATGTGATATTTAGGTAAATTTCATATTTCTTCCTGCAATTTTATATTATTACAATTCAATCATGAACTTTTCAAAAATTGCAGTTTAGTCCCTGCACTTCCAGACTTAACCTTTGCATTGCTTTCTTAATGGAATAGATGTTTTTATATTTCGAAAAATTCTCAAAAAATGGTGTATGTCTCTGCCATAGTTCTTGTCATTGTGTAAATTTTTCATAAATTTTATTGCCGTTTGATATATTTTAAAAATAAAAAACAGTGCCTTTTTCTTTGTCAGAACTTTGAAAATTCATAAAAATTCGAATAATAGTCTAAAAATTCCAAAAAAAATGTTGTAGGTGTGTTTTGATGTGTTTTAACTTTTGACTAATTTTTGTGCATTTTCCTTTTATAAAACTCCAAAAAAATGTAAAAAAAGAAAATTCTTAAAACAATTATAGAAAATTATAGAAAAAAAATCCAAAAATAGTGATTTCAGTCTCTGTTTATAGATATTGCTTTCTAGTTTCTTTTAAAAATAAGTTTCAGGGATTTTGAGTACTTAAATGATTTTTAATTTGCAAAATAGTCCTAACTGTGCATAGTTTGCTCCGTTTTTCACTGTTCGATTTTTAGAAAATAACAAAAACATCAGAAAAATTCTAAAAAGATTTAACAAAAATATTTTAATAAAACACAAAAGCATTTTCTTTGGAATTTTCTGTACATTTTTTATCATTTGGAAAAATACAAAAGAGTGTGGTTTGTGTATTTCTTTATTACTTACGCCTTATTTTAAAAATTAAAAAAAATAAAAATTCAAAAACCACTAAAAATTAACTCTGAAAATTTGACTACTTAGTTTTTCAAACATGCTCCTTGTGTTCGACCCTGGTCGCTATACCAGGTAAAAAGAATAGCGAAAACTGCTTACATTGTATTTCGTGATTTTTCTGAGTGGTTTGATATTATTTTTCTCGATTGATCGCGCTTGGTGATTTGGGTGACAGCGACCATTGTTTATTATTTGCTTAACCCGAGTTGTCTGGCGCGTCAGCAACAACCTATTATTTTAAAGATAATTTCATATACTTTGCAATAAAAAATAAAATAAAAATATTTTCACATGGTTTTCAATCTTAAAAATCCAAAATAAAATCTATTTTCAAGGAAAATACCAATTTTAAACATTCAAATACAACAAAATTAATGAAAATCTTAAAAATCCCTTAAAATATCATAAAAATAGAAAAATAATACAAAATTCATAAATACCAAATAAAAATCAAGAAAAATCCTTTAAAATAAATAAATATTAGGAAACCATTTACCTTAGGATTTCTATAGTTTAATCCTAGTTTCCAATAGTTTGCCTCCCTGAGTTCGATACTCTCGTACTTTATCGATATACATCAAATTTTAGGAGCATAAATAAAATGATACCTAAAAAAAATCTTTTTCTTCTAAAATCCACATGGTCGATACAACTACTATAGATATCTTTAGGTCGGGTGTGTTTTTCAGATGGTGTTGTTGATAGGGAGGCAACGATAGGGTAGATCATAGACCCAGGGCTTAGGATTTCCTCTTCGCCATTTTATTTTTCGCACAGCTTTTGATTCTGATTTGTGCAACACAGGTTGAGTAGTGCGAGACAGAACCACAAAGCCAACTAATTGTAATTTCTATAATAAAAATATAAAACATTGTTCATAGGAAGGGACCCCTTCAGGGCATCCTGACTTGTACCTCCCTCTCTTCTTCTCAGGGTCTGTTTCACCAAGTGCCGTACACTTGGGGGAGCAGGGCACCCACCATGGTTTTCTCGCATCTCGATTTTTCTTAACAGTTTTCCACAACTTTTTTGAGGATAAGTGCTTGTTAGGATTTCTCTATTTTCCCCTCTCCACGCAATCGTACATGGGTGCTTGTTTAGGACACATAATCTAGTTTCTTGTGTACTTAGGACAAAAATCAAAAAGATAAAAACATGTTAGACATTGTTTGAAAACACTAAAAAACAATGATAATCGAAAATAAAATAGGGACTACTAAATATATCTGACCTAAAACGAAACTTAAGGATTCACTTGTATTGGGAGAGCAATCCCCTTAAAATGAATCACATGCACTATCCAGATCTGTGAGTGAGAAACGACCCTTAAATATAGAGCCAGAGTCTAGATTTCTTTCGAAGTACTACTTAGTTCATACATTTAATCACTTAATCTTCAGTGGGGACTCTTGGGTAGCCAGAAACGGTCCGTACTTACTCCCATACTGGCTGAGAATAGACAATTTCTTGTAATAATTCAAGATAATATTTCGATGAAGTTTCGGGCACCTATCATCTCACGCTAATCTGTGAGAAGACTTGTCTGCCAAATAACCCTAAAACTGACAAGATAAACTACCAAACTTTTATGGTCATCACCGAGTTAAGTTGGTGAATGCGGGGTTCACTTTATATTTGATTTTGTAGAGTGAGTCCTTAGATCTTGATCAACTATTATCTTATCAAGATGATGGGTAGGCGATCGCTTCGGTCTACTCTAACCGATCCAATCTCTCACGTACCTGCCCATTCATCCAGATCGGTTCGAGGTGTCTCTCTTCCCAAATCAAAATCTAATCGAGCTGCTACTTCCAGGCGTGACCTTAACCCTGGAAGCTCTTCGCTGATTTCTTCTTCTTCTCAGTCTCCCTCATCATCACCTTCGGTTCAAGAATGCTCTCAGCAGTTACATGTTTACCTGGCCGAGCCTGATCTAGATTCTTTCTCTTTTTCAAAAGACATGGATAGAAAGAAAGTGCAGATCACATCAGTTGTCATAGATCATGTTGCGATCAATAGCAGTCTACTTGTACTCTTGAGATGATGCACAACCAGATTCGGGAGCAAGGTAGACTGATGAATGACGTCAGAGCCGAGCTGACTCAGTTGCGAGCCCAACGAGACAATCCAGATGCTGAGAACCCAGGAGCAGAGGAACTTGAGCAACCTGATGGAGTAGAGAGACCACCGCTTGGTCCGAACATAATGATGCAGCAGCTCTACAACCTTAGAGCTACTACTACTAATAGGTGGATCCGTCTACCTGTCATTCACTACAACTTCGAGATTAGGCCTCATACTATCCAACTGCTGCCTAAGTTCCAAGGGCGTTCTACTGAGGAACCGCATCTGCACCTCCAAGAATTTGAGCTTATTTGTAGTACGGTGCATGACGCACACGTAAACAAGGATACGATCAAATTGATCGCATTTCCTTTCTCCCTCATAGATCGAGCAACCTACTGGCTAAAACACTTAGGGAGATACGTTTTGACATAGCAGCAGCTAAGAACTGCCTATCTGAATAAGTACTACCCACTTGGTCGAATGAATGCTGCCAGAGCTGTGATAAGTAACTTTACCATGATCGGGAACGAGCAGTTCCACAAGGCATGGAATCATTTTAGAGAGCTCATTGATCGGTGTCTCTATCATGAAATTTCAAAGCCAACTCTTGTACAGAGTTTCTTCAGTGGACTGACACCGAAGTTATAGGGACTGGTGAATTCATCATGCGATGGATCGTATTTTTCAATGAATGAGGACCAGGTCTGCGAGATTTATGAGAAAATGGCATAGAACTACACCACAATATCTTAGAATCAGGTCTATACCCAGATGAAGCCACCGACATATCACCAGCACTCCCGAGTGGCACAAATAGAAGGAAATTCGTCTTCTATTGTCTCGACGCCTATTGAATCCTCATCAATTGATATGGGGATTATTTCTCAGAAGTTTGATCATATGGAAATCACAGAGAAAAAGTGCCAAAATCTGGACAAGCTCGACAAGATCGACGAGCTTGAGAAATGCTTTAGTGATATGAAAATAAAAATTATGCATCTTCAAGAGATTCAAGTAGATTCCAACAAGTCTTCGAGATCACAAGCTGATTCAGGAAACCTAAACCTAGACATACTTCCGCGGCCTCCAGTTCAGCACATCCACCATGTGCACTCTGAGCCGACTCACCAGTCTTCGGCATAACTGCAGCACCAACAGACACCATCATCTGACACTCATATGGTGGTGTATCAGAGTGATCAACCATTGGCATCGATGCCCCTAGTTTAGTCTGAGATGCATGAGCCATTGACCGAGGTCAATGGGATATGTACAACAACCGTAGCAACCAGGGATCTGTTGAGATCACCCTAGTTTTCGTTGGTCTTCAGGAGGTGCTTCTTCCCAACAGCCACCCCATGCACCGATGGGGCAGAGCAGAGAAATACAGTAGCATTCCGATCCTCTCCAGTACTAGCAACCTCAACGGATGTAGAGTTCTTATTCTTCTCAGTATTAGCAGAATTATCCTATACATCAACAGTTAGCTTAGCCACAACCTCAGTATCATCGAGGTGACTCGTCTGGGTCTCATGGTTCCTTCCAGGATAACTCAGCATTAAAGTATGCCACCAATCTGATTACCGACCAGTAGGTTGCTTTTAGGCGAGAGATGGATGAGTTCAAAACTCATGTCATTGATTTAGTTAAAGGGAAGTCTGCCTTGCCTGCTCAGATAGAACCGAATCCGAACAATCTGGAGCGAAAGTCAGAGCAGGTAGATGTGACCGAGCCCACCCTCCGGTCACAGGTATTTTCAGATGACTATCTTTTTTGTGATGATGATGATTTCACTTCTCTTAAGAGAGGTAGGATGCCAGTAGGTGAAGACTCAACTAGGCTCAATGGGGATTCACCTGATGATACAAGCGAGCCTGTTGAGGATGTTTATGGTGGTGCTGAAGCCGCCTCTCCCTTTGATGATATAGATGGTGGTGCTGAAGCCACCAAGTCTGAAGAGCAGCAGCCAGAGCTGAACCCCGATACAACTGCTTTACCTTTCTTGATGAGCAGCAGCAGCCAGAGCCTAAAATGTTTCCGATTATCATCACTTCCGATCTGACCAATAAACAAGAATCCCATCTGATGGAGATTCTTGGAAACAACTACAAGGCGATCGGGTGGTCAGTAGCTGATCTCCATGGGATTAGTATGGCGTTGTGCTCCCACCACATCTTTCTTGAGGATGACGCCAATCCATCTCGTCAGTTTCAGTGCAGGATGAACCCGAATCTTCGAGAGGTGGTTATGAAGAAAATATCCAAGTGGTGGAGCATCGATTTTATATATCCCATCTTCAACTCGAATAGGTTAGTCTGTTACATGTGGTACCTAAGAAGACGGGTATCACTATAGTGATAGTGAGGACGGAGAGGAGATCGCTACCCGAGTAGCGACTTCTTGGCATGTCTATGTGGACTACAGCCGTTTGAATCGGGCGACCAAGAAGGATGACTTCTTGCTTCTGTTCATTGATCAGATCATCGAACGATTGGCCGGGAAGAGCCATTGCTGCTTTCTCGATGGGTACTCGGGATATAATAAAGTGTCCATTGCTCCTGAAGACCAAGAAAAGACAACATTTACCTATCCATTTGGAACGTATGCTTTCAAATGGATGCCCTTTGGATTGTGTAATGCCCCAGCTACATTCCAAAGTTGCATGCTTTCTATCTTTGCGGATATGGTGGGAGATATCTTGGATGTCTTCATAGATGATTTTTCAGTCTATGATGATGATTTTGATTCCTATCTTTCTAGCCTATACCACATGCTTTAGAGGTGCACGGAGGTTAACCTCATCCTTTCTTTGGAGAAGAGTCATTTGATGGTGACTCAGGGGATGGTCCTTGATCACATCATCTCCAATAGGGGCAAAGAGGTGAACCTGGCCAAGGTGGATATCATAAAGAAGCTCAATCCACCATCTAATCTGAAGCAGTTACGGTCTTTCCTCGGGCATGTCAGTTTCTACTGACATTTCATATGAGATTTTAGCAAAATTATCCAACTGTTATCTGATCTTAACATGAAAGACACTGAGTTTATTGTTGATGATAAGTATCTTTCGTATTCTGAAACTCTCAAGAGCATGGTTTAGAGGCTCATGTCCTTCAACCACCCGATTGGTTTCTCCCATTCGAGATCATGACAGACGCATCTGATTTTGCCGTTGAGGCTGTATTGTGACGGAGGAGGGTTGACCTTCCTTATGCCATACACTACGCTAGCAAGACTTTGGATTCCGCTCAACGGAATTACATGGTTACAGAGAAAGAAATGTTACCCGTAGTATCTACCTTAGATAAATTTAGGTCCCACATTATAGGATCCAAGGTTACCATTTTCACTGACCACATTGCCATCAAATACTTAATGATAAGAGGATTCAAAGAGGTTCTAATTAGATGGATCCTTCTATTCCAGGAGTTCGATATTATAATCAAGGATAATCCTGGAGTCAAGAATGTGGTGGCAGATCACCTCTCCCGATTAGAAACACCTGAGACTTCTGAGTTTGATGCACCAATTACTAAGACCTTCCCCATGAGACGATTCTTGTTGTTGCCTCACTGTCATGGTATGTCGACATTGTGAACTTTCTTGTTGCTAAGAAAGTTCCACAAGGTTGGTCCAGACAGAGACTTGATACTTTCCTTGCGAAATCAAAGTCTTATCATTGGGAGGATCTGATCCTTTATCATGAAGGAGCGGATTCCGTATGGCGTCGGTGAATTCCTCAGGAGGAATACCGGAGTGTCCTCATGTATTACCATAGATTAGAAGCTGGAGGACACCATTCAGGGAAGAGGACAGTACAGAAGGTGCTCCAATCCGACCTTTGGTGGCCTACGCTCGTTGCGGATTCCCACACATTCGTAAAGAGATGTATTATCTACCAGCGAATGGGCACTTTTAGACATAGAGATGATGCCGATGCAACCGATTTACTTTTATGAGGTGTTTGATGCATGGGGTATCGACTTTATGAGCCCATTCCCTAAAAGTCAGGGGTTAGAGTATATTCTTTTGGCTGTAGATTATGTAAGCTTTTGGGTAAAGGTTATTCCTATCCGAGCCGTTGATGTGAACATGGTTTGTAAGTTCCTGAGAAAGCATATCTTACGTAGTGCGGGGTCCCTTTCTGATATCAAACAGGGATAGCCACTTTATCAATGATAAGGTAAGAGCACTTGCTAACGAGTTTGACATAGGCCATCGGGTTGCTACCCTGTATCATCCTCAGACGAATGATCTAGCTGAGGTCTCGAATAGGGAGATCAAGATGATCTTGCAGAAGGTTGTTCACCCATACCAAAAGGATTGGTCGCAACTTTTGAACTCGATTCTTTGGCCTACAGAACATCCTTCAAAACTCCATTGGGTACATCTCCCTTTCGACTCGTTTATGGCGAGCCATGCCACTTACCTGTTGAGATCAAGCATCAATCTTTGTAGGCTGTGGAAGAAGTGATCTTTGTCCTAAATGATGTAGGAGATCAGAGGAAGACTGAGTTGGAAGCCCTTGAGGAATTATGAGATGATGCTCTCTCAAGTAGCCTACATTACGAAGAGCGTATGAAAGAGTGTCATGATGCTCACACCAGCCACAAGCAGTTTAAGCCTAATCAGAAAGTTTAGCTATTGGATGCGAGACTTAAGCTATTTCCAGGGAAACTTCAGAGCAAGTGGAAAGGCCCATATCTTGTGCTAAAGGTATACAACAATGGTAGCATTGATATATCTGAGTTGTCATCTGATTCCACCTTTCGAGTTAATGGTCAGCGGTTGAAACATTTTCTCGATCATGAACCGCTAACCATTGAGGTTGCCCCTATCTATTTTGTATGAGATGATCTTTTCACTCTTACACTCTACATCTCATACGTAGTTTTCCAGATCATTTTGTATATATATATTTGATTTTATTCTTTTTATCCCTCCATTTGTCTTGCACCCTTAGGTTTCATCTAGAATTTTGTTATACTTAGGATGTGATTTATCCTAAGTATAGGGGGTGTAGACACCGTGTTGTTCATATCGTTCTATTCTATTACCCCCGTCATTGCCTATACTTAGGGTGTGATTTACCCTAAGTATAGGGGATAATATCGCTCATCTCATCTTTTAATCGTTTTCGATTTTTGTATAGTCTGTTCTCTCGCTTGTCCCTCACCTGTTTATATTTGCCTCTATACTCAGTGATATTTTACCATGAGTATAGGGGGGACAAGCCGAGTCATAAAGTGTGTACATTCTCTTGACCTTGATCATCTTCGGTTTTGACTCTGATATCCTTAGGATAACTTGATCCTAAGTATAGATGGGATGATTAACTTCTATTCTTTTATTCGTTATTCTTTGAGTCATTGTAGTATAAGGATTCTGTTCACCAATCTATACTTAGACCGAGTTATTTCTTCCTTTACCACTTCTTTGGTCACTATGAGGATATAGTTCACGCCATTTATAGGGGGTATCATATATATATACACTATATATACTTTAGAAGCCATAACTTCTACTTTATTGTATTTTTAGTAATATGGCTCTCTAAAAGTATGGATGTATATTTTAAAAAAATCCTCAAGAGACCATAAATATGATTTATAAAAAATGGCTTAAAAGTGTACATCAAAAAAATGTTGTAAAATTTTTGGATAAAATCTTTAATTATTTAAAACTTGTAAAAATTCTTGTAAAATCTTGTATAAAAACCGTATAATCTTGTATATAAAAATGTGTATAAAACCATGTGTTAAATCTACATAACTCGTGTAAAATCTGTGTAAATCGAATTAATCCACTAACTCTTTCAAAAAGATCCTAAAAATTGAAAGTTTTTAAAATAAAAAAATGTGCAAAAGTCTTTAAAAATTACTTAAAACGTTTAATTTAAAAAAATCCACTTCATAAAAAATGTTGCATTGATTAGCATTTTTCAGAACAAGTCTGGTTCTTGAACCGAATGGATCTAAGTCCAAGAGATGGAGCTTGGTTTAGGCCTTAATCCACCTAATTCTAAAAGGACTTTATTAGGAATTGGAATTGAGATTCTTCAGAACTTTTAGACTTAATTCTTTAGGTTCGATGAGACCATGTTCGGAATTCAATTTGAAAGTGCCTAAGTAGGACACCTGGTGTCATCCGTTTAACTCTTCTCCATTTGAACCAGTTTTGAACTCATGCACTCTGCACTCTACACTTAGCTTGACTCGCATGGGGCTGCAAAGAGCAATCCATTTCGGTGATGTGTTTCCATCCTTATCTAGTGGCACTGATGTCTAAAGATAGGAGAGATTGGGGTTGAAATAAAGCTTTGGATGAGGGAAGGATCTACTGGCACAATTTTTCCTAAGACCTAAAAAATGGACAGAATGAAAAGATGCTATATCCGTCGGGGCATAAAAGATCTATGCATTGCAAAAATTATGTCTACTAAAAAGAAGCCAAATACCCCAAATACCAAATTTGACAATAATGGTCCAAGCTTCAAAAAGCCTGCATTATCTTAGTGGAGACTTGTCTAAACTAGCCAAGCTTCACAGGAGATGTGATTACACTGATCATACACCAGTTCTCTTCTCATTCTTTTTCTTCTTCTTCTTCTTCATATACTCGATTGTGGACACATCACGACTTGACCTTAGAAGGAAATACCCCCTCCTCGAGGATCGAGTAGCTGGATGAATTCCCAATGGGAGTGTATTATTGAGATGGGTGGTTTCTTCGCTTCTCTAGAGCAAGAAGAGCTAAAACCTTTCACACAGTACATATTGCTTTCAAAGCTGAAAAGTTTGCATGATGAATATGTGGATCTGAGGTAGATGTTGAGGTGAACCTAGATAAGTATTTATGGAACTTGAGGGCAGTCGAGGCTTAAATCCTAATTCTAATAGAGCCCGGACACACTAATAATCCAAATACCTTATCTAAGTTTTAGATCTTAGGTGGAGAGAGATTCGGTTTAAAGAAACAAGCATGTTCTAAGTTCTATTTTCCTTTTTCTTTTTCTTTTTGCTTGCATTTATTTATAGAATAAGTGTTTGTTAAGGGACAAGCGAAGGTAAAGTATAAAGGAATGATATGAATCTATGTTTTATCGCCTTTATTCTTTCATTTTGGTAAAAATTCTTGGTAAAATATATGTAAATATTCACTAATTCTAACTAATTATCATTCCGACTACAAATATTAATATTATATATTTAACACTTATCCAAAATATAATAATAAAAATAAAAAGAAAAATAAAAGAAAAATAAAAGAAAAGAAGGCTGTAGATATAAAATATGTATAGATTGATCCAAACCCTAAGACCATGTGAATATTGACTTGGTCGACAAAATAAATAAGTAGGGGGATATAAGGATCAAAACATACAAAAATATCAAGAAAATCAAGGTCAAAAATATAATTAAACATATTTTTTATATTATAAATATTTCACTTATTTTATTTATCACTTAGATCATTTCAACCAAAATACTTTCTTTACAAAAGTTGATCATAAAAATATATATTATTTTACAAAAATATCAGAAAAATTATTCGACAAAAAAAATAAAATATGACAATGAACCGAAAAAACTGTAAAAGCAAACTTTTGATGTTCATAACTATTTATAGAAAACTCTAAACGGACCAAACTCATTTTTAAACTTCGTTTTATACTTAATACTAATTACTAAAAATATCAGAAAAATATTCGAATAAAATGGGTGAGTTTTGGCGTTTGGGTCTCGTTGTAGATAATGTATTATATGTAGAAACTTCCCGAATTTTAAATTAATTATCCGAAAATCCGATTAACTTAATTTCTTTTCTAAAATTCTTCTAAAAATATATGTAAAAATATGTCAAAATGCCAACAAACCCGAAACCTCGAAATTGCTACCTAAATTTTCCAAACCTCATAACTCAGTCATATGGACCCCGAATTGGGCAAACTCAGTCTTAAATTCGTATTATTTAATTATCTACAAAATGACACCGATTTTGCTAAAATCAGAGTTAGCATGCAAAATATAAGTTTCGGGACCGTATTGGTATATTGTACAGTGTACCGTAACTTATATTATTAATTACTATATTAATACTTTGTTCTTAAATTAAAAATAAATAATAATTCATTATTAATTTATATTTTATTATTTAATTACTTATTAACTAATGTAATTATTTTATTATATACTTAATTATTTATCAACTTATTTAACTCCTTAATTAATTACTTATTTATCTATTTAATTATATCTTAAGTAATCTATTTAACCTAATCATTAATTAACTCATTAGTAATCATATTAATTATTTATTTTATTTATATTTTACTTTCCATTTCCTCTCTCTCTCTCTCTAACTTTCCCTTCTCTCTCTTCCCCTTTCTTCTTCCCCGTTGATTTCTCCCCTACGCATGCCGCACCTCCGTGCTATCTTCTTCCTCCTCCTCTGTTATGTCAACATCCCCAGCGGTCGGTCGTTTTTCCAACCTTCTCGCGTTGCGACCACCGCCGACGATGACCTGACCCGTTCACCTTCTTCTCCAAGTCATCTCCTCTATAAATAGGACCATTTGCCTCATCAAGCCCTGGATCCGCCATTTTGTTCCCCTACTTTCCACTGAGCTCCTACAAAGAGAGCGAGGTGAGAGGATTTTTCCTCAACCATTACAGCGAGGAAGAATAAGGAGAGTAGCACAATCAGCCTGCCAGAGTCGAGCTCCACTCCTCCGTGTTGAGCCTCCTCCCGTCGCAAGTTGCAAGCTACAGTCGTGGAGCTCCGCCGAGCTCCATTTCCCTAGATGAGTGAATTCATCCGCTATCTTCCCATTCCCGGTTAGGCCTTTATTCTCTTCGTCTCCTTCATCTATTTCTCTTCTCAATCCCTCCACTCTATCTTCGTCTTCCTGTTCCGATTGCACTATTCTGCAAATCCATGCCATTCATCCAATCACTCACCTCACCTTCGAATCCCAACACCTTCCTGTTCTACTCTCCAGATCTATCACCTCTGGCCATGCACGATGGCCGGAGCTCAGGTTCCAATCCGTCGCACTACTGGACCTCTCTTGTTCACCTCTCTCTATGTGATTTGGATCGAGTCACATCACTCGAGTCAGGTCTTCCTTTGTAGGTCTCCATCGATTAAAGTCGAGCAGTGATCACTGTCTCCCACCGCACGTCTCGAATCGCCTAGAGCTTCCACGAAGATCTGATCCACGAGCGAGCCTTAGCTTTAACGTAGAAGTCGTTGATCGACGACCATAACTGGAGTCACAGTCGATCTGGAGGAGTCGTACATCAGAGCATCATCGAAACGATATCGCCTTTAGAATTATCCTTGGAGATCATCTCCGCCATTCACACGCCGCTTGTATTTTATCTCCAGATAACTACCGCATTGCCACCACTCCAGGCATTTTGGGGACGAATAGAGTTGCACTTCCAGATTAGACTGAAGCCGCGCGATCGTTAGCTATTGCATGGTCATAGCTATGCCTCCAGGTCCGAGCAGATCCCTAGGATCTGCTTTGATCTGGCGGACATCTGCGAGCCTCGCATCAGTTCCCAAAACATCCATAGACCCGCCTCTTTCTGCCTTAAACGGTGCACGTGACTCACGTGCATGGGAGATTCTTTTTTGACATTTTGTAGATCACCACTGCTATTTTTTGATATTCTCTCCAGGTCCAAGCAAGTGCTAGCATGTGCAGGTGCACGAGACATTTGGAATAATTGCAAAACTTCCTTAAACTTTTTGAATTTCCATATAGGGCTAGATGGTACGCCAGATACGTGGAGAGTCACGTGAGATCTGAGATTTTTTATTATAAGCCCACACTTCTGTCTTTTACACTTGTACCCCTTAATTTCCAAGAAAGTACATCCACACCCCTATACAACACTGTTACTATACATACTATCTTACTTAATAACTAAAATACATAATATAAAAAATATAATAAAAACACATAGAAATATCGTATACTTTATTATATTCAATATTAAATAATTTTTGAAAAAAAATTGTTTTTTATTTTATTAATAAATCCTTTAAAAACTCATAAAAATATAACAAACTTTAAAAATCAGAAAGAATATAAAAACTTACCTAAGTATCCTACAAACATTATATACAGTGTATTTTACTATATTTGACATGTAAATCTAAAAAAATAAAAATTAAATACTTAAATCAATAAAAAATATAAAATACATAAAAATTCAAAAATTTATAAATAAATAAATAAAAATCACACAAAAACACACAACCTATCATTTTAAAGATAATTTCATCTAATATGCAATAAAAATAAAATAAAAATATTTTCATATTGATTTCAATCTAAAAAATCCAAAATAAAAATCTATTTTCAATAGAAATTTCAAATTCAACATTAAAAATACAACAAAATTAATAAAAATCTTTAAAATCCCTTAAAATTTCATAAAAAAGAAAAACAATACAAAATTCATAAAAATAAAATAAAAAAATCTAGAAAATCCTTAAAAATAAATAAAAATTAGGAAACCGTTTACCTTAAGATTTTTATAGTTTAACCCTAGTTTCCAACAGTTTGCCTCCCTGAGTTCGACACTCCCGTACTTTATCGCTATATATCAAAGTTTAGGAGTATAAATAAAATAAATAAAAAGATAACTAGAAATTATCCTTTTCTACTAGAATCCACATGATCAATACAATGATCGCAGAAATCTTTTGGCCGGGTGTGTTTTTAGGAACCAATAGTTCCTTTGAGAATGATTTGCAATCTTGCACTTTGTGCAATAGAATTTACACTCTTTAGACTCGTGATTATCTTTCTTGCATATAATGGAATGAGAAAAAGATTTTCTTGTATTTGAAGCTCTTCGATTATATCCTCCATTTGATCTTCTATTATTCTCTTATCTTTTTGCATATTGTCCCCCTTTTTTGCTTATCTTGATATCCATTCTTGTCTTAGATATGCTAATTTTTGTTTGAAATACTTGTTTCAAAGGTTGAATGTTTAACTTGCTAATTCTTTGCTCATATACTCAAGCAAGCCTATTAATTCATTTATAAAAAGATAAGATAAATCTTTATATTCTTCAATAGATGAAAAAACATGATCAAACTTAGCAGACAAGCTTCTTAATATCTTTTCAACAACCTTCTTATCTATAATAGTATCTCCATAAATTCAAATTTTTTATAATAATGAAAACTCTTGAAAAGAGTGATTGGATAGTTTCATTATTTTTATTAAGAGAATATCAAAATTCCTTTATAAAGATTGAAGTTTGATAAAATTACCTTAGCGGATCTTTGAAATTCTTTCTTTAAAATATCACATGCTTCTTTAGAAGTAGTTGCTGTAGAAATGTAAGGAAAGATAGATTTGCTTAGTCCTTGCTGGATGAATTGAAGGGCATTTGCATTTTTCTGATTATTCTCCTTGAGTTCTTTCTTCTTTCCTCACTTAATGAAGTAAGTGCATTTGCATCTTTAACCTCTTCATTACCTTCTATAATGAGATCCCCACATGTCTTGTGAGATAAAGAGAGTCTTCATTTGAAGATTCCAATAATCATAACTTTCTCCATTGAATATAGCAATGGAGATTTGGGTGTAATTGAATAAAGATTATTGGAGGTGGATGCCATGGTGTGGAGAAATAAGGAAAATTCTTCAACAAGGATGTAAGGATGATGAGATTCCGATACCAAAATTGATGGGGCGGCGGAAGATTGATAGTGGATAAGAATCAAATTAGAGGGAGAGAATATGGATTGATGAATAAGGTAGATGTGAAATCAAGAACTTCTTTTAATTAAAACTTGAACTTGTATAAAAGATTTGAGCTTTTACCAGAAGAAGACTTAAAATGTTCAACAACACTTCATGAGTAATTACAAATTTTATTTTCAACAATACTCCCCCTCATCATCTCATTCGCAATTTCAATGCTTGTGTCGAGCATCTTCCTTCGACGTCTCTGCATAGATTCCATCTACAACTTTTGCGATTCTATCTTCGACACCGGACCTTTCTCGGTTATATCCAAAGTACCCGTACGGGATATTGTTATCGCCGGCCACCGATCGCTGCTCCTACGGCCTCCTCATCCTCGACCACCTGGGTATGTTGTTCTTCAACTGAAATTCTCGTCTGCAGACTTCAAATCGATCGTCGTTGATGTTGTATATATACATGATAATATAATGCGGTTCGTTTCATTTACTACCGTTTTAGAACATAGTTCCTAAACAACCGTATCTTTGTTTATAAAAAAAAGGGACCAAAACCTTTTGTGAAACGATTAAAATTGGATGATTTAGTTGTTTTTCTTTCATCAAAAAATACCCCTTGTGAGTATAGCGTGTTTTTCAGAAAAAAATATTGTGCATTATATGACTCTTACACGTGAATCCATGAAAATTAACGCATAAAACTCGGACTAACTCGTGTAATTTTCTAATATTGACATTATTGACATAGTTGTTGTAATTAAAATTATATAGACTGGAGGGTTGTTTGTGTAATAGTGAACATTTAAAGGAAACTTTTGCAAAAATCCAATTATTTTACATAAAAATTCATTTAGTAAATCGAGGTTTGATGAAGTGTGCTCTGCAACGGGTTCCGATCGTCAGCTGTAGGGAGATTTTACAACACCTGCTGTAATGAATGAGAGTCGTCGGATGAGGATCCGACGACCCTCAGAGGGGGTGGGGGATAGTGGGTACGCATCTCAAGGCTGGGCGCATGCATCATGAGGCTGGAAAGAGAGGATCGGACGGCTGTAGCCCCTACAGCAGAGTCTGCTGCAGCAGGGGCTACAACAGACGATCCAAATTGGATGTGCAACATCCCATCCTTTAATACAAGGGGTTTAAATAATAGTTTGTATATAAACGATCCTGTAAACCTGTAATATTACATGAATAACCCTGCATATTTCCTAATGTCGACGCATTGCATGAATTTTCATTTGTTTTTATATAGGGATTTTTACCCGGCAGACCATATAATCTTTGCAGATTACCTCCACGACCTTTGAAAAATCCTAATTCTCCCCTCGACCTCGCAAACTTGCTCCGTCTTACCCCACAGAGACTGCTTGGGTTAACTTGCTTGGGTTTAAATTGAGTTAATCAAACCCTAGCGAATCTAATGGTACGTTTGGGTCCCCCACCGCCCCAAACATCTCTCTCTTCATGAACGTGAATGTCGAACCGAATCCACGATCATCTCACCGCTCTCATCGGCTCTAGGGACACGAGGCAGACGTCAGAGGAGCTGGAAGGTGAAGGAGGGCTCCACCTGCTCGTCCTCCCCATCCGATCGTCGGAGCTCTCCGGCGCCATAAAAATTGAAGCTTGGAACCTTCAGCTTCATGCGCATAGTAGACGCCTTCCTCCGATGACCCGTTCTGGAGGCTCCAGGAGGTCGAACTCCACGAGATCTGAAGGAGGTCGCCTTCAAACTCCACGAGATCTGAAGGCGGTTGCTGTTCCGATTTCGAGAGGTCGAACCGTGGGGAACCGTCGATGTGGGTCTTCGGAGAAGGATCGAAGGCATCAGAATCTGCGGGATCTGAATGTGATTGGTGGTTGAGATCGGCCATGAGCTCCCAGGTGTTGAGAGATCTGAGCCATTTATTAAACGACGGAGCGACGGGAGCGATTGAATGGCAGAGATGGCAAAGGATGTCTGCTTGCACCTTCACCGGAAGGCCTTCCTGCAGAAAGGAGGTATATCATATTTCTAGACATGTACTAGGGTTCCTGTGAAGCTGGAGAAGATGCTCTGCGAACAAAGCTGGTCGATGCTGTCATAGCGAAGTTCTCCCGACGGAGATGAAGATCGAGGATCTCCTAGAGCTTTGCTGAAAATTATGGTCTTCTGCAGCGACAGAGAAGGTCGGTGGACCTTGCGGATTTCTTCCTCTTGGGACCTGTAGAAGATTAGAGGAACACACGAGGACATGCTACTGCCTGATTGTCTATTCAATGCGTGGAAGAATCGGGCGGAGATGACGTGGAGTTCATACTAAAGGACGAAGAAGACAGACCTGGAGGAGGACTGCGAGGGAGGAGATCGAGGGCAGGAGGGCGAGGGCAGAGGGCGCGGGTGGGCGAGGGCGGAGGACGGGGAGGAGGAGGGTGAGGGTGCGGGAGAACATAGACATTGAGGAGGATAGCGAGGGCGGATGTCGGGGAGGTGGAGGGCGAGGACAGAGGTCAGGGAGGAGGGCAAGGGGGAGATCGGGGAGGAGGAGGGTGAGGGCGGAGGTCGAGGAGGAGGAGGGCCAAGGCGAGGGAGGTCAAGGAGGTGGTGGGTGATGGGTGGTAAAGGGGGGTGAGGAGGAGGTAAGGGGGAATGGCAATCAATGTAAATTCGATAAACAAAATGGTTATAATGTAAAAGAATATAACAAAATCAGGTTAGTTTTAACGGGTAAATGGATGGGGGTTAACCACAGGACCTGTAGAGTAAGGGTTAGCAAGTTTACAGGGTCAAGGGGAAAATTAGGTTGTTTCAAAGGTCATGGAGGTAATTGGCAAAGATTATATGATCTGTCCGGTAAAAATCCCTTTATATATTGTGCATTTTCCGACCCTGTTATCTTTTTCTAGAATACATGTAAAAAAACAAGACTTGAAAGTCAACTTATATGTCTCGAAATTTTTGACACAAACGAATGAAACACTTATCAATAGGGGTACGTGTGTAATTATGTAAAATTTAGTGGTATTTGCAAAGCAATAAACTTAACAAAGGCATTTATGTAAAAGATATTTTATCTTTCACTCGTTAATTTATGCTCGACAAGAATCCAATGCTATGCATTACATATCGTAACAAAGAGAGAATTAAAAAAAATGATTTCTTTTACACGAAAGTCCCCGTAAGCGTACAATATTACAAGAAAATTCCGTAAGTTTTTTATTTACAAAGACATCCCCGGAAATTTTCCAATGTATAAGTTAGTTCGTGTGTGGTTGCAGTATTCGAATTTCACCTGCCAGTGCTTCCTCCTTACTTGGACCGGAAGGTCAATTTCAGAAAAGGCATTAACTTCGCCGTTGCCGGAGGGACCGCGCTTGATGGGACCTTCTTTCCAAATGAGGGGATCCTTCCTTCCTATACAACAAGCTCCCTCGCCGTCCAACTTGAATGGTTCAAAGCCTATAAGAAATTTATATGTCCGACGAATGGTGTAGGCCAATTCTATAGTCGATTATTTCGCTCGATTCATGTAGGCGTAGAACACTAACACATCCTTCTTTTTGTTCATCGACGGTGCATCGACCAATCACTCTTATTCATCTGTGAGATTAGCGGGAACGACTTCAATTATGCATATTTCAACAGTAAATCGATCGACCAATTGAATGATTACATACCCCTGGTGATTAATCAGATCATCCATGTGGCACAGGTACATTCTAGGCTTGTAATTGAATGCAATTAGTTTTAGACAACATGATTAATGGACTCAGATGTGCTTGCTCAGGAAGTGATCGATGCTGGTGCGATTCGCCTTGTCGTCCCGGGAAACTTCCCCATCGGATGCATGCCAGCTTACCTCAGCACTGCGAATTCCAGTGATCCGATGATAGTTTACGACGCGAACTGTTGTTTAAAGGGTCTAAACACGTTCGTTGATCATTTCAGCCAAGAAATTAAAATATCTTTGGAGGTTCTCAGGAACCGTAACAAAGGCATGACGATAATCTATGTTGACTACTACAATGGCATGATGAACATCATCAAGAATGCTTGCCTTTTTGGCGTGATATTTCGTCAATGTGCGTGTGTGTGCGTGTGTCCATGCCTTTTTTCAATTGTGATTTATGGAGATGTATATGTATGTTGCAGGATTCATGGAATCCTCGAAACTGAAGGCGTGTTGCGGTGTCGGAGGCGAGTACAACTTCGCCGCTGAGAAACAATGTGGTAATCTGGAGACCACGGTTTGTGACAAGCCGCATCAAAGCATAAGTTGGGACGACATTCACCTAACGCATGCGGCATACATGATGATAACCAAGGAGCTGCTATTTGGTGGCTTCAGTGAACCCAATGGTGAACTCCTAACAGAGCAGATGTGCTTTTGATTGAAATCAATTCAGATAAACTAGTAACTCATATTATTAGACTTAGGCTTAATAGTTATTTTGTATTTGTTTGTAGGATTCTTTGGAATAGGAATGTCTCTCAACTTCCAATTCCCATGATCGGAATTTATTGATTTTCTTTCCGCTATTATACTATGGTTAGAAATGGTAAATACATATGGGACTATTCAATTTCTTTATGTGCTCCAGTTGTAATTATTAAATTCTATTTATGTTTTTCAACACCTCAACAAACAACATTAGGAACTAGGAAGTCATCCTTGCTCGACATAATCGTGGTGATCTGAATCGAAAAATACTGATCAATCATTCCAATAATAGTAGATTGGACTGATTGGTGAAGAGAGGTACGGTGATAGATTTACACAAGTCTAATAAATAGTAATGGCCATCGATCATGGGGATCCTAACTGACACAACAACTCCTTATCATCACCCGTAATTGATCCATTAGCGTTGACCAACTTTTCAACATGACTTCAACTTGACAAACCTTAGATCATGCTCCTTCAACATGACAAACCTCAGAGCTTCCATCGGTGTTAACCAATTGTCCAACCTGACAAACCTTAGAGCATGCTCCTTTTTGAAAAAAATAGTGACCAATCAATCTCCAATGACTGATCATTATTGAGCAAAAACAATTAAACGCGATCGTGAACCATAACAAAGATGATCCACAACCATGTTACTCCTTATTACCCATGCACTAAGCATACACTCGATGACGAGTGTGGGCATCCTCGACCACCCTCCAATGCTGTTGACCAGGGTTTAAAAAATCGGACCGGACCGGCCGGTCGGACCGGTTGGACCGGAAACTGGCCCCGATCCAGTCGGTTCGGCCGGTTCTTTGTAATTAATTTCAAAAAAAATAAAAAATAGAAAATCGGGTCCGACCAGTGGTCGGACCGGGTTGACCCGGATTGACCCAGTTTTGATGGTTTGGTAATTTTCAAAAAATAAAGGTTTAAATAATAAAATAATGGGGTTTTTATCATGTATATCCTTCTTAACTTCTGCGATATAAGTTATGTCGCTCTCTTTTTTTGAATATATTTATGTCAATACTTTCTTAGAGTAATTTTCTTGAAACAACTATAAATAAATGATTACAATATTATATTCATATATAATTCTAGAAAATGCGACTAATTTTGTAGAGTTTTACTTGAAATAGGCAATCATGTTATTCTATTTAAATATTTGAAATTTCTAATGATTATTTCATCGATATATAAATACATACTTACATATATGTATCCGGCTTTATTGGTTCAAAAAACCGGTTCTACCGGTCTGACCAGTAAATTAAGTCCGATCCGGTTCATTCCGAGTCGATAAGAATGATGACGTCATGCTGACGTCATCACCAGTCCGACCGGTTTGGACCGACGGTTCGATCCGGTTGGACCAAACCAAAGACTGACCGATTCAATGTCCGATCCGATTTTTAAAACCTTGCTGTTGACCTTACCAAAAGGTTGTGCGGAGGATGCCCTCAACATTTATTACATACATGGACAACATCCACAAAGAAAACAATCCTTTATCAAGTATATGCTCTAAAATTGTGTAGAAAAGCGAACAACTAAGTAGCGCACAAGGATTTGATTTTGGAGGGAATAAACCATGATGCAAGACGCCACAATTTGTTCACTTTGTTACCCGAGAAAAGAGAAGGGTGTACATATATAAACCCAAAAGTTCAAAGGAGGATACTAATGGACCGCTAACTGGTTAAGTTAATTCATCTAATTGTAATAAAAAACAACTTAGCAATCTTTCATAAACCGAGCCTGAATAATATCTTCGTGAGGTGGGGCTCGGTTTAGTAATTTTAAAACCTAGATAACTTACGAATCGATCTCAAAGACACGAGCCATCCTCATAATTAATTCAACTCTAATATCTAAACTAAGTGATTATTAATCAATCTAGGTCAATTATCACATAAAACAATGCAATATAAGACATGCGACAAGATGCATTTTTGTTTTGGTTTTATGCGAGTTAAATAAGGTGAACAAAATTCTACAACATGTTATGATATGCAAATGGACATATATGCATTAATATGCCCCTAAATGATCAATAACTTGAGCAATAAATTTAGATTCAGTTTCATGGACATTTGATACGTTAAATATATCTATATTAAAGCAAATGGCATTCAAAAGCAAGAGACATAATGACACTCAAACAAATATGTCCTGTTAAAAGTGTCAAATCAGGGAACTAACAATGCCAATAGCTAGAAGATTAAGTAAGCATCAAAATACAATTTAAATCAAAAAGGAGTTTATATGCTCAAGTTATAAAAGAAATTTTTTGAAGGCATAAATGCAAATAAAAGCCACAGAAAATATATACAAAACCTCACAAACAGGCCCCTGAAAAGGTATTTTTGCTCTTTCTAAAAGCCGCAAGATCTTTCCTGTAAATTTGCATATGTGTGGTGGTATATTTGAAAATACTGATAGTTGGCAGGGCATCTACATAAATAACCCATGCGTGTATGCATTGCACACGCCTTATTGGATCTCTTCTCAAATATGAAAAATCATGCGGGTTTAGTTGCAAATTTCATGACCTGCGCATGCCATGCATGCGTACGCGAAGGCTCGAGTGGGCAGAGGCTGGGTGCAGGTGGCTCAGGCCATGTGTGTGGCCCGAGAGGCTTTGGGCTTAGGTTCGATGCACCGAGGCTGTTGGTCTGGAGCTAGGGCTCGGGCATGATGCAAACCGTCCGATTACGAAGATCGGATGATACTTGTATGTCGTGCAAACCTCCTCCTCCACCTCTTCAAGGAGGACCTGGTGGAGCTCCGACAAACCGTCCATGTCTCTTCCTTGATCCCACATGTTGCCTAAAGCACGGGGAAGCTCCACGAGAAGGTGGAGAAGCTCATGGAGAGGTGAAGAGGGCATGGCGATGCTTGCATCGGGGAGGCGATGGAGTGTCGTCGGAGCTACTCCTCTAGATCAGACCTATGATGAAGCTTTAGTCCATTGAAGGGGTGTATACCTGCAATTGTTGGAGGACATATAGATGAAGCCTAATGGGGTGTGCGTAAGTGGAAATGGAGGGGCATGTGTGTGAAGAAGGTGAAGGCCCTTAGTGGGTTGATCCGCCATTACTGGAGGAAAAACGTCCTTGCATGGAGCAGGTTCTGGAAGATCAGAGAAGGCAAATAGAGGGCTACATTTGAGTGGTTGATTTCCGGCGAAGGCGTGGGGGTGTTCAATTGAAGGTGGGAGTGAATGTGTATGCGTAATTTAATTGGAGAAAACAAACAAAACATAGAGAAGTATACATGGGACTTTGCATGGCGAATCGAAGGCATGCATTGAGCTCCGAGTTGAGCTTTGGTCGTTGCTTGACCTGGGCAACTGCACTGGAGAGCTCAAACAACATCCATGGAGGCATTGTAGCATGACGAGAGGCCATAGGTCTCACCAGAGCTAGATTCATCATGGCCCCATCAATCCCTCGCTCCCATGTCACAGGAGGACGGAGAGGGGATGGGCTTTGGCCCTCGTAAAGGTGGATAGCCGCTACAACAGCTAGAGGGGTGGATTAGAAGGGGTGAAGTGGTGGTTCTAGAATGTGAACGTCAAAGATTCGAGAGCGGATTGTCTGTTGTACCGAGGGTTGCAGCAGACTCTGCTGCACCCTTTGGGGCCGCTCGATCACGATCGAGCGGTTCCCACAAAATCCCACTTTTTGTGGGCCCGGATCGAGGGATTTTGTGGGAACCGCTCGATCGTGATCGAGCGGCCCCAAAGGGTGCAGCAGAGTCTGCTGCAACCCTCAGTACAACAAACGATCCGCGCTACAAAGATTCAACCACAATGTGTTTCCCTATAGCACATGTCATGGATAATAGAGAGCACTGCATGAGAGACTGAGGTGTAGTCAACATCGGGGGATGTGGAATGAGGTGGCAAGGCGTAGTGATGAGGTTAGGAAAAAATGGAAAAAGAGGGTAGTCGGTGAGGTGCGTGGCATTGATGGACGATGGAGATCAGATCCATCAGATGGATCCGATGGTTGGAGGTGGGCGGGAAGGAGCGGTGCAGATTAGATCCATCAAGATGGATTCAATGGTGGCGAAGAGAGGCGGGTGGCAATGAAGGGTCAGGCATGTGGCAGGTGAAGGAGGCACCACATGGCCCAATAGGTAAAATTAGAAAAGAAATAAAACAAAAAATAAGTACATGTGTCAAATGAAAAGGCATTGAAGATGAAAGTTGTAGATCATTTTGAGATCCACAAGTTTCATGTAGAATAAAAGGTCAGAAGACGTTATTTGTACATAGATATTTTTCACTATTTTTAAGGAATAAAAAATACTTGTTTTAATTCTTTTTGATATTTTTTAAAATTGTATTTAATATCAAAACAAATAAATATTTACAATATTTATCTATTTTTTTAGAATTTTGATATTTAGAAAATAATGAAAAAATGCACATTAATAAAAGTATATATATACAATAATTAGGGTTAATTATGCATATAGGTAATTGTTAATGTTAGTCAATTAGAGTTATGTTTTATGGAATAGTTTAAGTACTGTGAAGATTGTTGAGAAAACCGACAGTAGCATACATACAAAAATCCACATAGCCACAGATTTCCAGAACAAATTTTCATATGTATGAATCCAGGTTAACAATGATAAGAGAAATATCCGATTAAATAACATATGCATACTCATGCAAGGGAAAAATCCGGAAACCAAAATCACGACAAACAATGCGACAAAGAAAGAGTAGAGTTAGAAATCACAACCGAAGCGTCTTGTTGTAGGAATCCCCTTAGACAGACAGCGCCCCCCACTTTACCGGCGCACAGGGCCTTGACGTGCCGCTCCCAGGGTCCAACGGTCCACGCTCGTTGACGGTGCGCACCGTGCTTGAGCGTCCTCAAAAGCCACCTCCATAGACGAAACCCGAGATCGAGAGAGGAAAGGGCGTCCTCGAAAGAGAGAAGGGCGCTGAGAAGGAATAGAATGGATGTTCGTACCCACACCCACGTACTTTAAGAGATACTTAAAGGCGCCCGGGCGGTTACGTTTTCGTGAGAGGATAATGGGGTGTACCCCATGGAATTCAAACGGACGGTTACAAAAAAGACCTGGTCTTTGCCACGCCACACCACGCCACGCCGCAGCCGCGGCCGCGCCCACTCCCGAGCCCGAGCCCCTGCCCAGCCCGGCCCGGCGCGGCGCGCGCGCGCACGTGCATGCGATGTGGTCTAAAGTCCTCTCTATTCTGTTTCCAGACTAGTCTCAGGACTTCTCACATAAAAACCAAGTGACAGTTTTGTCTCTCCACGATGTGGGACTAAACAGCACCCCACAGGGTTGAAACATTGAATTCCAGGAATTGAGATACATCAATACAACTTGATATTGACCATCAAATTGCATCAAACTATCCCAATACAGTTAATTCCAACAATCCCCCACGAATTCACTATTGAAACACAAAGAGCCAAGAATCTCGGGTTTCCACACTCTGCTTTCAGTAAAGGTACCTTCCAGTTTGAACCTTTAACTGAGTTATCCCCTTTCACCATCACAGGAATAAAGTGAACTAAGTCTTGAACTTTAATCCTTTGATGTAATGGTATCGATAGGTAACAGCAGAGTGAAGTCTATGGTGACAATCTTCTGGTTTTGGTGCTATTAATGGCCTTGCACCATATCCTGTTTCATGAGTATATTAAGGATAAACCCTCATCCTTTATCTGCGGCCCACAGAAATACTCATATAGGTGGCATTCTCCAAGGATACACTGCTCACATCCTGCTTATAAAAGCTTGAATCCATTAAGAGCATAATGCTCAACCTTTTTCTGCAGTTTTCAGGCTCTCGACTTTTCAGGGATAGGACTCACATGCAAAATATTGCATATTGAGTACCAACCAGTTCCCCTTATAGCTTGTTTTCCCATTGAACCTATTTTGTAGGATCTCCACTCATTTAGGTTGGGTTGCTACTGCGGGTAAACTCTCAGTGGGTTTCAGCCCCATCCCAAGTCTGTATTTTTGGACTAAAGATCTATCAAGTCTCTTTGTAAGTGGATCTGCCGTGTTATCTTTGGTACCAACAAATTCCACATCAATCACTCCAGAAGACACCAAATCCCTAATAGACTTAAGTCTAACTTGGATATGTCTTATTATTTTCTGATTGTACTTTGAACTCTTTAACTTTTCAATAGTAGTCATGCTATCACAATGTAAAGAAATTGCCGGTATCGGCTTACCCACCATGGGCATCTTAGAGAGAAGCTCCCTAAGCCATTCAGCCTCTATACCTGTTGTGTCCAAAGCACACAGCTCTGCCTCAAAAGTAGACCGAGCCAAGATGGTCTGTTTCACAGACTTCCAGGAGACTGCACTGCCTCAAAGGGTAAATACATACCCAGTCACACCGTTACTCCCGGAGTCCTCCATTTGAGCTATACAACTTGCATCACTATATCCTTCTAAGATAGGAGGATATTTACCATAATGCAGTCCAAGAAGTGCAGTACCCTTAAGGTACTTCAACACTCGATCCAAGGCCTCTCAATGAGTACGGTCAGGACAGCTCGTATATCTACTTAACTTTGCGATCGTGAATGAAATATCAGGTCGAGTACAATTCGCAAGATACATCAAGCTTCCTATAATATGGGAGTATCGTAGCTGTGCTACAGGTAATCCACTCTTGTTCTTGCAGAGGGGTTTAGATGAATCATAAGGAGTGCATACAGATTTACAGCTCTGATAGCCAAATTTTTCAAGAACCTTCTCAGTATAATGTGACTGAGACACAGCTATCCCATTAGTAGATCTAATCAGTTTGAGCCCAAAATCACATTTGCAACTCCTAAGTCCTTCATCTCAAACTTATTGCTCAAGAACCTCTTGGTTTCTTCCACTATCCTTATGTTTGATCCAAATATCAAAATGTCATCTACATATAGGCATAAGACAACAAACATATCGCCTTTAATCATAGAGTACACACATTTATCGGATTCATGAACAATAAAGCCATAAGACTGGATAGTCTTATCAAACTTGTCATGCCACTGTTTTGGAGCTTGTTTTAATCCATAAAGAGATTTTACAAGCTTACAGATCTTTCTTTCATTACCAGATGCTACGAATCCCTCAGGTTGGTCCATATAGATCTCCTCCTCAAGATCACCATATAAAAAAGGCAGTCTTCACATCCATTTGATGAATTGTGAGATCATGTATGAGGCCAACGCAATGAGCATCCGAATCGTAATCATTCTAGTAACATGAGAATAGGTATCAAAATAATCAATACCCTCTTTCTGTTTGAAATCTTTGTCTACAAGTCTTGCCTTATATTTTTCTATGGATCCATCCAGTCTAAGTTTTCTTCTAAATACCCATTTACTTCCCATGGTGGAACACCCAGGAGGTAGATCGACCAACTCCCACGTGCCATTTCAAATGATCGAATCCATTTCAGATTTAATGGTGTCCTTCCAATGCCTTTCTTCAGTAGAAGCCATAGCATCCTTGTATGTGGGAGGATCACCCTCGATTTGGTAGGAGACAAAGTCACTACCTAAATCCTTGGCAATCCTAGGTCTCTTACTTCGTCTAGGTTCAACATCCTTCGTCTAGGTTCAACATCCTCCAAAAATTCATTGGGTTCAGAAGAGCTAGTCCCCACATTTGACATCTTTTCTATTTGTTGTGGAATAGAACCAGATGTTGAGGCTACGTCACTAGTCAGATTTTCAGGAATCCCTTTTTTCATTGGAAAAATATCCTCAAAAAATGTAGCATCACGAAGTTCAATAATAGTATTAGTATTTATGCTTGCGATCTCAGACCGAATTACTAAGAATCGATAGGCATAACTATTTTCCAGATACCCCAAGAAGACCGCGTCAACTGTTTTCAGTCCAAGCTTCTTTCTCTTGTGTTCTGGGACTAAGACCTTAGCCAGGCATCCCCACACCTTGAGATATTTTAGGCTTGACTTCCTATTTCTCCGAAGTTCAAATGGACTCTTATCTTTATGCCTTAAGGGAACTCTATTTAGAATGTGGCAGGCTGTATTCAAAGCTTCCCCCCACATGTAAGATGGTAGCCCAGAGATTTGTAAAAATACATTGACCATATCAGTCAGGGTCCTATTCTTTCGTTCTGCTATTCCATTGGACCGTGGTGAATATGGTGCAGTGACCTCATGAACTATGCCAAATAATTTGCATTGTTTATCAAATATCTTAGATGTGTATTCACCACCCCTATCTGACCTTAGACGTTTAATCACTTTCCTGACTTGTGTTTCTGCTTCATTATTAAAAATAATAAATTTTTATAAGGCTTCATCCTTAATTTTAAGCAGATAAACATAACAGTATCTACTGCTATCATCTATGAAGGTGATAAAATATCTTTTGTTATCTCTAGTCATCACACCACCAAACTCACAAATATCAGAATGAACTAAGTCTAGAATTTCAGTTTCCCTATTCACAGAATGAAAAGGCTTTCTAGGCAACTTAGCTTGAGCACTGATAAGCGACCTGAAGGCTAGGGTATAGGTGCTAAATTGGTCGTTGCGACCCAAGCGATCAAGTCAACTTAATCAAGAAAAATATCAGACCACTCGAAACAAATAAAATCAATCAAGCACGAAGATAGCGGTCCAGCTATGAGTTTAACCTGGTATAGCACCCAGGGTCGAACTCGAGGAGCACGGGTTGGCCAAAGGCCTACGAAGTAGTAAAAATGAAATAAAATAAAGACAAAAATATTTTTAGTGATTTTTAATGATTTTTATATTTTTTTGGATTTTTAATAGGTGAAGAAAATAAAAGAAACAAAAACAATCACACTTAAGCAAATTATTTAATGCAACAAAAACCAAGCAAAAATTCAAACAAAAATATTTTTATGTTTTTTATGTTTTTTAATGTTTTTGGTGAATTTTTGGAATTTTTCTGATGTATATTTTATTTTCTAAAAATCAAACAATAGCAAAGAAACAAGGTACTATCCAGCCAAGCCTAAAGTCCCTAGATAAAATATCTAAGAACCTCAAAAGGGCCTAGAGGTATTTTTTCTGTAGACTAGGTAAAACAAGAAAAATTTGAGTACCAAAATTATTGTTTTTGGGTTTTTACATTATTTAATAGAATTTTTATGGGTTTTTAAGTGTTTTTAAGTTTTTATGGTTTTTAATCAGTGAAAAATAACCAAAATTGGCTAGAAAATAAAGGAACACAAAATAAACAGTACCTAATTTTTATAGAATTTTTGAGGGGGTTTTTATATTTTTTTGGGATTTTTAAAACTAGACAATGGCTAAAATGATGGTTTTTGAATTTTTAAAAATAACAAATAAACTCAAAAATGTCCTCAAAAATTCTCAAAAATCCTACAACATGGCAGGAGCCATGTGTCAAATTTTCATCGAATTTGGAGGTGATTTGATATTTTATTCAAAAATCACAAGAGGGCACTGTGCACAAGGACTGAAGTGCAAATACCCTAAGTTCTGGGGGTCCAGGTGCAATTAACCCAGCAAGTCACGCGCGCGGCGCGTGCCTGGGGCACTCAGGGACCTATCTGTAATAAAAATAAGGTCCGGGGACTAATTGGTAACACGTACCAAAAGTCCGAGGACCTTAGTTGCAATTTACCCAAAAATAAACGCACATGCGAAATTAAACCATTCACAGGGGCATAAATGCAATTACTAAAAAGATTTCATTCATTTAAGCACCATCCAGAACTACAAGGGAATATATTGCAAATAACCCAAAATCACACGTGACGAAGCACGTGGCTCACACAGACAGGGGTATAAGTGCAAATAAACTAAAGCTCGTGGTCCAACATGCAAAATACCCTAAAACTAAACAACTGACTATAATATTTACAGGACTAAAATGAAATAAAAGATAAGGAAGGGCCTAAGGGTAAATTACCCTTTATTAAGTCGCCCGATGGATGCGCGCCACGTGTGAAGATGGACGGCTCGAAATGGCTGGCGCTCCAACGCTGAGGTTCTCGCAGCGATCAGACGGCTGAGGGTACGCCACGTGGGAGATCGAACGGGTGCGGTGCTCGGTGGCTACCCCTCGTGCAACGGACGGTCCTGATCGCCTCTCCAATATCTGACGGTGTCTGGCTCTCCTCAAGTGAACGGTCTGGATACGAACAGGAGGTCGAGGACGATCGAACGGTAGGGGAAGAAGCTGGAAGAACAGTCGGCCGGCGAGCTTCGCCGGCCTCGTGCGAGCGCTGGTCTCCTCCCCTGCTGCCTTTGAAGATCGGAAAAGGTCCGCGATGATGCTCCGCAGCTGCTGGTAGGCTCCGATGACCCAGCCGAGCCCTGAAGGGCTCCGGCGAGGTCGGCGGAGGTGAAGCTCCTGGCCCAGATGACTCGAACCCTCAGATGGGCTCGCAATGACCTGCAAGGTAGACCAGGAAACTCGCGGGTCGAGGGCAAAGTGCCTCGACCCCGTTAGGCGTCGTGGAGGTGACCGGTGGGGTGATATGGTCGAACTCCGGCGAAGCGGGGGACGGAGGAGTTCGAATCCCCAGCTCCTGTGCGAGCTGGGTTGGACGGGGGTATGGAGAAGGTGCACGGAAGGAAGGCAGAGATGAAGATGGATTCCGATGATCGAATGGAGGTGTGAGACGGTCGGAATCGGCGAAACACGGCGGTGGTGCGATTTGGGGCAAAATGGAAATTAGACTAAACAGAGGAGCTAAGGGACTACCTGGGTGGATGAATCGACTGTGCTGGAGCTGGGGGTGCTCCCGGTCCTCGCCTCAAGGAGCGTCGACGTCCGAGGCTCTGGCTCCTGCTCTGGGCGGAGCACGGCGGTGAAGACTCGCCGGATCAGTGGCTTTCGCCTCCTTTCCTCGCTGCGACAGGTCGAGACTCGAGCTGTCACCTCTCTCTCTCTCTGGAGCTCACTGGAAATCAAAGCAGATGGCCAAAGATGCGTGAAATGAGCGGCAGAGCTGAGATTAAGTATGCTGGCGGGTCCGGGAAGAAGGGCGCGGGTAGGGCGAGCTGGTGCGCGGATCCCGAGGCGAAGGCTCCGGCGAGGTTCTCGGGTATGACGTGAGCATTCCGGACCCGGGGTTGGGGCGAAAAGGATTCGGGTCTGTCTGGGAAAAATCCGAGAAGATCGGTCGGGCGCAGCAGACCCGTGGGAAGTGGTCCTGGGGGGGAGTTGACCGGGCGGTCAACATCCCCCAGGGCCAATGGGTGAAGGCCACGTGGCTGAATCTTAAGATGACAAATGGAGGTAGCTAGGGCCCGATTCAGCCAAAACTCAAAACATGAAATATTTTTATTTTATTTTTTCCTATTTTTGGGTGATTTTTAATTAATTTTTGGAAATAAAAATAAGGTACTTATAATATATAGCTATATATAGGTATATACACAATATGTAGGTTTTTGATTTTTGATTTTTAATTATTATTTTTAGACAATTTTATTCCTATTTTATATTTTATTTATTTATAGCATAAAATAAGGAATAAAAGGGTGTTTTTATTTATTTTTATTATTTATGTACATAGGTAAAATAAATAGATATATACATCTATATACATGATATATATACAATGTGTTTTTGTATTTTGAATTTTGTTATTTTTATTTGATTTTTGTTTTGATTCTTTTTATTTTATTTATTTACAAAATATAATATAGGATATTTACAAATAGTTTAGAAAATAATTTTATTTATTTATAAGGTTGAATAAATATAGGAGTATGGTTTATGTACATGGTGAAAGGGAATTTTTGAACTTTTTGATTTTCAAATTTTTATTTTGTTTTTAATATTTTCTGAATATATACAAATATGTACAAGCATATTTTTGAGTGAGGAAAATATTTTTATTTATGTACAAATATTTACACATGAGCCCCTATCTCCCTCTACTTTGGCTTTTATGCGGTCAGGCCCATGCTGAGCCCTCCCTTGGGTTAGGTTGCTCAATATTTATTCTAAATATTTCCCTCTTTTTCTTTTTAGTCTTTATTCTTTTATTTTTGCACAAAAACATGCTAATTATAGGTTTTTACACAATGCATGCTTTTGCTAATTATTCCTATTTACACATATCTACATGCATTTGCATAGGTTTTTGTAGCTAAAATATAAGAATAAAGAGTGATGAATGGGTATTCATCACCCCCCTATACTTAACTTTGCTAGTCCCTTAGCAAACACTTATTTGAAAAAGAAGTGAAAAAGAAAGAAAGAAAAAGAAAAAGAGGATGTACATGGATCAAGGTTGATTATTAAACTTGCCTTTATTAAATTGAGGTATGGAGCTCAATCAGATCTTTGGATTATTAATGTGTCGGAACCTTATTTAGACTTAAGCTTAAAACCTAACAGCCTCTAAGTTCCACTAATCTATAATCAAGACTCCTCAATGCTCCAGATCAGAACAAGTCATCAAGCACAAACCCTGAAGACCATGAATATTTTCTTGTCCTGTGAAAGTGAGGTCTAAGCTCTCCACCTCAGAAATGGCAACTTGACAACCCTCCTTAACAAGGTAACTCTATGACCTCAATCTGGCCACTCTTTCCTCGAGGAGCGGGGTATTCCCTTCTAAGTTCAAGTTCAACCGGCTCAAGAAGAGGGGGAAGAAGAGAATGGGTCAAGGCCAGTGTAGCCAAGTACCCTTGGGAGCTTGACCAGTGTAGCCAAGTCTCCCTGCTGCAAGCTACAACAGGTGGATCATGAAACCAAGCTTTGCTTATTGCACTTATATACATACTCCGGTGGGATTATCATTTTCTCTCAGACCCACCACTTTTTTGGAGTTCTTTTCTTTTTGCACATTTTTTTTTCGAGTGCATCTATACAACATATACATGTGCAGCATATATACAAGGAGTTTTTCCTCTTGAGCCAGTAGACTATCCCTCTTTTGAAGCTTTATTGCAACCCACAACTCCCGTCGTTAGACCTCATGGCAACCAGACCAAGTTGAGACGCACTTCCTTCACTATAAGAAGAAGAGAGGTTCCGCCTAGAAGTACTACCCTCATATGCTACCCCAAGCCAAGGAAGACTGCCTCCTCACCACCTCATCCGTAGAGAGCTCGGTGCATAGTGCTGGTGTCCAAGTAAAGCCATAATCTATATGAGTCATGTGTTGTTGTTAAATGCTCTACTTAGGCTCATTGAGATGACATGTGATCATAGCCTAGTGGACTCAAAGAATTAAGTCACCATGGACCTGAAAAGCCTCAAACCTAAGCCCTATAAGGTTCCTCTTAGAATTAGGTGGATTAAGATCTTAATCAAGCTCCATTTCTCAATTTAATTTCAGGCTAGTTTAAATGTCAACTATCATCCAGAAAAACTATATACATATGTTCAAAAAGATGCTTATTTACACAAATTTTACAATCATGCAAAATTTTTGAAAAATGTTTTGAAATCATGAATGATGATGCATGAAGTGCAAGTTTTGCAAAAAGGTATTTACACACATTTACACAAGATTTTTGCAAACTTTTTGATTTTCAAAACATTTTGGAAAAATTTTGTACTATATACATAATTTTGATACAAAAATATTTACACAAGCTTTACACAAAAGATTTTTGAAATCATTTTTACAAAAATAATTTGTACACTAGCTATGTGTGTGCAAATAAAAGAAGATTATGTACATGAAAAATTTTTAATTTTTGTGGTTTTTAGCCATTTTTATTTATTAACACACTCACACAAAGTACGAGTTATGGCTAAAGTATATATGAAATATATACACCCCCCCCTATACTTAGCTCGAACGATGTCCTCAGAGTCAAGAGCGATGAAGAAGACATAACTCGTGCTATGTATAGGCAAGTGAAAAGAAAGGCTATACAAAAGAAAGAAATGAAAAGTCAAAAGGGACTCAGGTTTTCCCCCTATACGTAGGATTAAGTAATCCTAAGTATAGTAGACTGTACATGAAGGGAAAACCGAGTGGAGAATGTACAGGGTCTACCCCCCCTATACTTAGGGTGAAGTATCCCTAAGTATAGGCAACAAAACAGGGGTAGACAGAAACAAAAGAAATACCCAAAAGGTCTCACATCCCCCCTATACTTAGGGTAAAGTGCACCCTAAGTATAGCATAATCACAAGATGGGGAAGGGGATGTGGGACTAAGGAATGTGGTGATATGGACATCTGGATCTATATACAGCGGAAGATCAGTGAAACTCAGGCGTGAGATGCATTAGATGTGAGTCAAAGACCACATCTCACGCAAAATGAATAGGGGCAATATCAACGACCCGCGGCTCATGATCTAGAAATGGCTTGAGCCGCTGGCCGTTCACTCGAAAGGTACTCTCAGAAGACAACTCAGATATGTCGATGCTACCGTTGTCGTGTACCTTCCTAACCAGATAAGGTCCTTTCCATTTGCTCTGTAGCTTCCCTGGAAATAATCTAAGCCTCGCATCAAACAGCCATACTCTCTGTCCAATCTCAAAATGCTTGTGGCTGATATGAGAATCATGCCACTCCTTGACTTTCTCCTTATAATGTAGGCTGCTTGAGAAAGCTGCATCTCTAAGCTCCTCCAGGGCAGCTAGCTCTGCCCTCCTCTGGTCTCCCATACCATCTGGATCCATGATAATGTCTGTAACTGCCCAAAGTGACTTGTGCCTCAGCTCAACAGGTAAATGGCATGGCTTGCCGTACACGAGGCGAAAGGGAGATGTGCCCAAAGGTGTCTTGAAAGACGTCCTATATGCCCACAAGACCGAGTCCAAAAGCTGTGACCAATCCTTTCGGTCAGGGCGGACGACTTTCTGCAGAATAGTCTTGATCTCCCTATTCGACACTTCGGCTAGACCATTCGTCTGTGGATGGTAAGGTGTAGCAACACGATGGTCTATGCCGAACTCTCTAGCAAGTGCCTTCACCTGGTCGTTGATGAAGTGGGATCCCCCATCAGAAATCAGAACTCGTGGAACCCCGAACCGCATGATGATGTGCTTCCTCAAAAATCTGCAAACGGTCCTCGCATCAGCGGCTCGGGCGGGGATAGCCTCCACCCAACGACTCACATAATCAACGGCCAACAGAATGTACTCAAATCCCTGACTCTTAGGGAATGGACCCATGAAATCGATGCCCCATGCGTCAAAAACCTCACAGAAGTGAATGGGCTGCATCGGCATCATATCACGCTGTCCACAAGTGCCCATCCTCTGACAGTCAGTACACCTCTTCACGAACTCATCTGAGTCCTTGAAGAGGGTAGGCCACCACAAGCCGGATTGGAGCACTTTCTGTGCCGTTCTCCTCCCAGAATGATGTCCTCCTGCCTCAAGCTTGTGGCAGTAAGTGAGGACACTATGGTGTTCCTCCTGAGGAATACACCGACGCCAGACGTTATCCCCTCCTTCATGGTAAAGGATGGGATCCTCCCAATGGTAGGACTTGGCCTTCGCAAGGAAGGTCTCAAGTCTCTGTCTGGGCCAATCTTGTGGGACTTTTCTAAACAACGAGAAAGTTCACAATATTGGCGTACCATGGGAGTGAGGCGATAGCAAGGATCACCTCATCTGGGAAGGTATCTCTAATAGGGTCAATCTGCTCAGAATCCTCAGGCTGCTCTAGTCGGGAGAGATGATCCGCCACCACATTCTTGACTCCAGGCTTATCCTTGATCTCAATGTCGAACTCCTGGAGTAGAAGGATCCATCTAGTCAGTCTGGCCTTGGCATCCTTCTTTGCCATGAGGTACCTGATGGCGGTGTGATCTGTAAACAAAGTCACTCTAGATCCAATGATATACGATCTGAACTTATCCAGGGCAAACACTACTGCTAGCATCTCCTTCTATGTGACTGTATAATTCCGCTGGGCGGAATCCAATGTGCGGCTAGCGTAGTGTATAGCAAATGGCACTCCATCCCTCCTCTGTCCCAGCACTGCCCCTACGGCAAAATCGGAGGCATCTGTCATGATCTCAAATGGGAGAGACCAATCAGGCGGCTGGAGGACAGGAGCCTCAATAACGCACTGCTGGAGAGTAGCAAACGACGAAAGACACTTGTCATCGACAAGGAACTCGGTGTCTTTCGTCAAGAGGTCAGTCAACGGCCGGGCAATCCTGCTGAAATCCTGAATGAATCTCCTATAAAATCCAACGTGCCCCAGAAATGACCGTAACTGCCTAGATTGGACGGCGGTGCAAGTTTCCTAATGACATCAACCTTGGCCGGATCAACCTCCATGCCCCTATTGGAGATGATGTGGCCAAGCACCGTCCCTTGAGTCACCATGAAGTGACTCTTCTCCCAAGATAGCACCAAATGATACTCAATACATCGCTGGAGTACTCGATCTAGGCAGTCAAGACAAGAATCGAATCCGTCGCCGTAGATCGAGAAATCGTCCATGAAGACCTCCAAACACTCCCCTACCATGTCCGAGAAGATCGACAGCATGCATCTTTGGAAAGTCGCAGGGGCGTTGCATAGCCCAAATGGCATGCGTCGAAAAGCATATGTGCCGAAGGGACAGGTAAAGGTGGTCTTCTCCTGATCTTCAGGAGCGATGGCCACTTGGTTGTAGCCCGAGTACCCATCCAGGAAGCAATAATGGCTCTTCCCTGCCAGTCTCTCAATGATCTGATCAATAAGAGGCAGGGGGAAATGATCCTTCTTGGTGGCTTGGTTGAGTCTCCTGTAGTCAACACAAACCCTCCAAGAGGTGGGTACTCGTGTAGCGATCTCCTCTCCCGACTCACTGATCACAGTCGTGATGCCCGTCTTCTTGGGCACCACATGCAAGGGGCTAACCCACTTGGAGTCGGAAATGGGATAAACAAAACCTGCACCCCACCATTTTGATATTTCCTTCATCACAACCTCTCTCAGGTTTGGGGTTCAGACGCCGCTGGAACTCACGCGACGGCTTCGCCCCCTCCTCGAGATAGATATGGTGGGAGCACACTGATGGACTAATCCCATGGAGATCTGCTACGCTCCATCCGATCGCCTTGCGGTTCTTTTCAAGAACCCCCATCAAACGGGATTCCTGCTCTCCAGTCAACTCGGCGGAGATGATGACTGGGTACATCTATGGCTCGCCCGCAAGGAATCGATACTTCAGCGAAGTAGGGAGCGGCTTCAGCTCTGGAATGCTGGGTGCCGGCAAATCTGGCTGCGGAAGAAACTGAGTGAAAGCTGCAAGGTCGGCCAAATCTGCCTGGGAAAGTGAAAGCGTACTCTCGCAAACTGGATCGGGAGAAGGCGGCTCAACTGTACTGTCTCTGCTCGGCTCTGCATCTACCTCCTCCTCATCTATAGGCTCGGATGGACTCAGGTCTGGCATCTGATCATAGCAATCGGCCCAATCAGACTCTGAATCCGAGGGATCTGTATCAGAATCAGTGGCATCAGTACCACCGGAAAACAAGGTGGCCTCAGCACCACCATCACTAATCATCGTGTTGCGATCAAGGACCGGCTCTGCGGCCTCAATGGTATCCTGAACCAGGTCTGTGCTCTCCAGATTCTCCTCTGCTGTCATCTCTGCATCAGCTGTATCTGAAAGTGAGAGGGTGGTCTGTGTCTCAAGATCTGCCCAAGCTGCCTCATCATCTGTGATCACAAAATCACAGTCCTGGTGGATGTCTGGCTCTGCGTCTGTCAGCTGCTCTGAATCTGTACTCGCATCTGAGCGAGCTCTGAATCTAGCTCTGTAGTCCTCGACCGTCTCTATTTGTATACTCTCGCCCTCGATGCGAAAGTACACCTTCCCGCTATCATGATCAGTCACCGCCTTGGCTGTGGCCAAGAACGGACGACCAAGGATGATGGGGGTATCGGCCACTGACTCAGGGATCTCCATGTCCAACACTATGAAGTCCACGAGGAATTTCAGGCCCTGAATCGTGACGATAACGTCTTGTAATAACCCCTTCGGCCTCTTGACAGATCGATCAGCGAACTGAAGGACTGTCCTGCTCTGTCGAAGAGTGCCCAACTCGAAGCGGTCGAGAAGGGCTGCCGGAAGAAGGTTGATCGACGATCCGCTATCTAGAAGAGTACGGTCGAACCTCTGCTCACTGATCTGGCATCTGACATACGGGGCCCCTGAATCTGGCCTCTTGGCTGGCAGGCGGTTCTGGATCGCGAAGCACGTGGCTTTGGTCAGCACATGGATCTCGGAAGTGTGGTTCCTCCTCCTCCTCCTGACTGTAGTCCTCTCTCTCAAAGATCGCTGAAGAAGGGGGATGTGCTGCAAAGCCTCCTGGAGGGTCAGCTGGATGTGGAATCGATCTATCATACTCTGGCTGAATTCCTCCTGCACTGTCTTTTTTGGATCTTTTTTCTTCCCCTTCCCCATCTGAAGGGCTCTAGGGAAGGGGATCACTGGGTCCTTCTCAGATGAAGGACTAGGAAAAGGTCTAGACGGTTCAAGGACCGGATCCACACATACATCATGCACCACAGTGGGACCAGAAGAAAGTAAACCTTTTCCTTTATTCACAACAGAGTTCTGAGACACAGGAATGCAAGGAAAGACAACATCTCTATCTGTACAAACACTGGTGGCCTCAGTACCACCACGAGCTGGCTCTGCTGCTGCTGCTGGTAGACGTCGTGCGGCATCAGTACCGCGGGCTGGCTCGGCTGAACGGGTGGCATCAGTACCACCTCCTAGATCTGGTGAAGCGGCGGCCTCAGTACCGCCGGTGGGATCAGCATCCTTGGTGGCTTCAGTGCCACCGTCATCATCTGGAGCGGCCTCAGTACCGCTGTCCTCCTCCGGTGGCGCCTCTGGGATGTCCTCGTGGTGAAGCTCAGATGAGGCGCCGCCGCCTGCTGGGGTCCTACCGCTCCTAAGTGCGACAAAATCAGCATCAAATAGATCCGAAGATGTATCATCAAATGGGTCACTAGGAGTGGCTAACTCAATATGTACTACCTGCTCAGATTTCCTCTTTAGGTTGTTCGGGTTCGGCTCAATCTGGGCTGGAATGGCGGCCTTCCCTCTCACCAGGTCCCGCATCTCCTGGCGAAACTCGTCCATCTCCCGTCGGAATGTGGCCTGCTGATCCGTGAGGAGGCGGGCGATGTCATCCAAAGAGGGGCTCTCGTGGGAGCCCGACGGGTGGCCTCTCTGTGGGTGAGGCTGCTGGAACTGCTGTGGTGGGTAAGAGGGGTAGGATGGAGGGTGCTGCTGCTGATATCCCTGGTGAGCCTGCTGCTCACGTCTCCATGACTGTCCCTGCTGCTGATAGGGACGAGGACCGAAAGATGATGGCTGGTGCTGCTGACATGCTGGGGGCTGCTGCTGCGGCTGGTGCTGGTCTCTCTGCTGGGAGTACTGCCCTCCCTGTCCTGACGGCTGCTGCTGGGGCTGGGCACTACCACTCCCCCACCTGAATCCGGGATGGTCTCGTCGAATCCCAGGCTGGGGGCGGTCATACCAAATCCCGTTGACATCCATCAACGGCTCGGCATCGTAGGGGGCTGGCGGGAGTACTGCCAGAGGCTGGTCCGGCTGGTAGACCACCATCTGCATCTCTGGAGATGGTGGGGACTGGTAGGTGGGCTGCGGCTGCTGGTACGGCTCCGCCTGTACAAGATGGACCTGTCTAGGCTGCACGTGGGTGCTGGAGCGCTGGGACGAGCTGCTGCTGCTGCCGGCGTCGCCTCGCGACTGAAGACGGGGCTGAGAAGCCGTCTGTGCCTCCTGGAGACATATGAGCTGTGTCTTCATGTCGCTCAGGACCTGTGCCATCTGCTCCATCTGCGTGATACTCTGGCACTGCTTCTTCTCTATCAGCTCCATGCGGTCCAGCTTCTCGCTGATAATGCCCATGTCCGCAGCTGAAGACTCTGCCTGTGCTGCTGCTACTGCGGACGAACTGGATGGACCTGCATCTACCCGTGCTATCCTCTGGTACTGCACGGGTCCTGGCTGATGTGGCTGGGTCTTCTGAGTATACAACCTGGTCTGAGACATCACCATGTAGTTTTCAGCCATCTCCTCAAAGATGGCCCAGACCTGGTCGTGGTCCTTGGCGAAATAGGACCCGCCGCAAGAAGCATTCACCAGGCCCTGAAGCTCTGGTATCAACCCGCTGAAAAAGCTCTGCACGAGGTTCAGCTTCGTGATGTCGTGGTGCGGGCATCTGTCCAGGAGCTCTCGGAACCTCTCCCATGCCTCGTGAAACTGCTCGTTGGGGAACATGGAGAAGTTGCTGATCAGGGCTCTCGCTGCATTCGTCCGCCCGAGTGGATAGTACTTGTTCAAGTACTCGGTGCGGAGCTGCTCCCAGGTATAGAAAAACCTCCCAAGATGCTTCAGCCAGGTGGCTGCTCTATCTGCCAGTGAAAACGGGAAGGCTATAATCCGGATCGTGTCCTGGTCCATGTGGCGATCGTGGACAGTGCTGCAAATCATCAGGAACTCCTGGAGGTGGAGGTGGGGCTCCTCAGTGGCGAGTCCGTGAAAACGAGGGAGCATCTGTAGGGTGTTCGGGGGGAACTTGAAGTCCCCCACGATAGCAGGTACCACCACCCAATGGTGCATCAGTGTAGATCCGGGGCTGTGCAACTCCCGCATCGGTCTAGGTGGTCCTCCTCCTCCCGCGGCTGCTGCCGCTGCGGCGGCGGCTGCGGCTGCTGCTGCTGCTGCTGCTGCGGCTCGTGCCTCTGCATCCAGTATCTCCTCGGGCTCGCTCTGCTGGTCTCTCTCTGCTCTGAGCCTCTCCAACTCTCGCCTCATCTCTATCATAAATGCCCCCTGATCGCGGAGCTGCTGCTGGACTGTCTCGAGTGATGCGATCAGGGTGGAGTTGATCGCTCCCTGGTCTAGTACAAAGTGCTCTGGCTGACGGGAGTGATCGTCTGAACTGCCGGCTCCGGCCATGTCGACGTTTGCAAAATCAAACGAGCCCAACTCAGGTGCTGTCAAATGTATCAATCTCTCCTCGGGCTCGTGTCTCTCAGGAAGGTCAGAAAGGGGGTCGAGGGGGAACAGGGTGGAGTCGTACTCGGGCTCGGAGAGCGGGTCTGAGCTCTCGCGAGCCAACCTAGATGAGGAGGTAGACGCGCCCGAAAGCGGTGCAGCCAGAGGCTGCCTAAGAGACCGTCTACCCATCATCTTGATCTGGCGAGTAAGGCGGATGAGATCTGGAAAAATTATGATCAGAAAACAAACCCCCGGTTCACCAATGCAACGCGAGCTGAAGACCGTGAAAGTTCGGTCAAATTATCTTGTCGATTTTATTTTGGTGAACAAACAGAATATCAGAGCGCTTACGTGACCTGTTGGGATATCCGATGCTAACCCAACCGACTGGCCCGCACGGAAGAGTCGGTAATCAGTCGGGACTAGCAACGGGGGGCTCTACCTAGGGTGCGGGTCACTCTCTCGCGCATCCAAACCAAACAATGAGGGGGTTGCTCTCCCCAAGACAAAGTTTTTAGGGTGAGCGGTTTTTAGATCAATAATTTTAGCAGTCCCAATTTTATGGTTTCACTTTTTTAATCTTTTTCAAAGCAAACAAAAGGCCTAACGAATTTTTCGGTTCTCCTGATTATTAAGTCCAAAACAGGGGGGAGAAGACGAAAAAGCCGATGCACGATAAATCAATGATGCATGCAAAGTCAGAAATGCGTACCTGTCTCCAGCACTCTACATGCAAGATGATCCGCGCATAAAAGTAAAGACAGAAATAAAACTAACCTAAATGATGCAGCGGTAAAGCCGAGTCCTAAACGAGCAACTTCTAGCGAAGAGCCGTCTAACCGGTCACCGACCTCCAAGCCAAAGAGTCCGGTCTTGGCCCGTCCCTCCTCTGTCCGACAAATCGGGGGTAGGAGTAAGAGTTTTACAGGACGGGCTGCGGCACGTAGGCTACGAAGGCTAGTGAATCGGTTATTTTTATTAATGATTTTTAAGTAGGTCCAATTATCGATCTATGGGAACAGATATGCAATTAGGTGTGTGGATCCTACTAATTACGGCACATTCACCAAAAAATCCTAAGTGTAGGGGCTCGAGCAAAAACCGCGAAAAATCGGAAAAGACAGAAATAAAAGAAAAATAAAACCGCGAAAAAGCTGCGAAAAACCACGAAGGTCCTAAAGGGTCCCCCGAGCACACCGGTGCTCGGCAAAACAGACCCGCTACGGTAGGAAAGTCCAAGAGTGTCCAAGCAGTCCAAGTCCCTGTATTATTACAATAATAATATAAATGAAATAAGAACCCAATCTAACCTCACCCACTCAACTCTCTCCCTCTCGCTCTCTCCTGCGGCTTCGTAGAGAAGGAAGCCGCCTCCAAGTTCCTCGGTTGCACCGGCTCCTCGAAAGTCGCCTCCGCGGTCCTTGGGCCCTCGCAAGAAAAAGAGATGAGTGGTCAGACCAGCAAAAATAATCAAATAATAAGGAAAAAGAAATGAAAATAAAGGTAAGGGTATATATGCAAAAATACAAAATAAAGTAAACACACAAAATCAATCAAAAACAAAAACAAAAGAAAATAAAAATAAAACAGAAGAAGACAAAAAGAAAATATAAACAAAAAGCTGCAAAAAGCCACGGGCTCCGAAGAGCCGCGAAAAGCCGCGAAAATAAAACGAAAAAAAAAATAAGAAAAACTACTAAGCCGTGCTCCCCGGCAACGGCGCCATTCTGATAAGTGACCTGAAGGCTAGGGTATAGGTGCTAAATTGGTCGTTGCGACCCAAGCGATCAAGTCAACTTAATCAAGAAAAATATCAGACCACTCGAAACAAATAAAATCAATCAAGCACGAAGATAGCGGTCCAGCTATGAGTTTAACCTGGTATAGCACCCAGGGTCGAACTCGAGGAGCACGGGTTGGCCAAAGGCCTACGAAGTAGTAAAAATGAAATAAAATAAAAACAAAAATATTTTTAGTGATTTTTAATGATTTTTATATTTTTTTGGATTTTTAATAGGTGAAGAAAATAAAAGAAACAAAAACAATCACACTTAAGCAAATTATTTAATGCAACAAAAACCAAGCAAAAATTCAAACAAAAATATTTTTATATTTTTTATGTTTTTTAATGTTTTTGGTGAATTTTTGGAATTTTTCTGATGTATATTTTATTTTCTAAAAATCAAACAGTAGCAAAGAAACAAGGTACTGTCCAGCCAAGCCTAAAGTCCCTATATAAAATACCTAAGAACCTCAAAAGGGCCTGGAGGTATTTTTCCTGTAAACTAGGTAAAACAAGGAAAATTTGAGTACCAAAATTATTGTTTTTGGGTTTTTAGATTATTTAATAGAATTTTTATGGGTTTTTAAGTGTTTTTAAGTTTTTATGGTTTTTAATAAGTGAAAAATAGCCAAAATTGGCTAGAAAATAAAGGAACACAAAATAAACAGTACCTAATTTTTATAGAATTTTTGAGGGGGTTTTTATATTTTTTTGGGATTTTTAAAACTAGACAGTGGCTAAAATGATGGTTTTTGAATTTTTAAAAATAACAAATAAACTCAAAAATGTCCTCAAAAATTCTCAAAAATCCTACAACATGGCAGGAGCCATGTGTCAAATTTTCATCGAATTTGGAGGTGATTTGATATTTTATTCAAAAATCACAAGAGGGCACTGTGCACAAGGACTGAAGTGCAAATACCCTAAGTTCTGGGGGTCCAGGTGCAATTAACCCAGCAAGTCACGCGCGCGGAGCGTGCCTGGGGCACTCAGGGACCTATCTGTAATAAAAATAAGGTCCGGGGACTAATTGGTAACACGTACCAAAAGTCCGAGGACCTTAGTTGCAATTTACCCAAAAATAAACGCACATGCGAAATTAAACCATTCACAGGGGCATAAATGCAATTACTAAAAAGATTTCATTCATTTAAGCACCATCCAGAACTACAAGGGAATATATTGCAAATAACCCAAAATCACACGTGACGAAGCACGTGGCTCACACAGACAGGGGTATAAGTGCAAATAAACTAAAGCTCGTGGTCCAACATGCAAAATACCCTAAAACTAAACAACTGACTATAATATTTACAGGACTAAAATGAAATAAAAGATAAGGAAGGGCCTAAGGGTAAATTACCCTTTATTAAGTCGCCCGATGGATGCGCGCCACGTGTGAAGATGGACGGCTAGAAATGGCTGACGCTCCAACGCTGAGGTTCTCGCAGCGATCGGACGGCTGAGGGTACGCCACGTGGGAGATCGAACGGGTGCGGTGCTCGGTGGCTACCCCTCGTGCAACGGACGGTCCTGATCGCCTCTCCAAGATCTGACGGTGTCTGGCTCTCCTCAAGTGAACGGTCTGGATACGAACTGGAGGTCGAGGACGATCGAACGGTAGGGGAAGAAGCTGGAAGAACAGTCGGCCGACGAGCTTCGCCGGCCTCGTGCGAGCGCTGGTCTCCTCCCCTGCTGCCTCTGAAGATCGGAAAAGGTCCGCGATGATGCTCCGCAGCTGCTGGTAGGCTCCGATGACCCAGCCGAGCCCTAAAGGGCTCCGGCGAGGTCGGCGGAGGTGAAGCTCCTGGCCCAGATGACTCAAACCCTCAGATGGGCTCGCAATGACCTGCAAGGTAGACCAGGAAACTCGCGGGTCGAGGGCAAAGTGCCTCGACCCCGTTAGACGTCGTGGAGGTGACCGGTGGGGTGATATGGTCGAACTTCGGCGAAGCGGGGGACGGAGGAGTTCGAATCCCCAGCTCCTGTGCGAGCTGGGTTGGACGGGGGTATGGAGAAGGTGCACGGAAGGAAGGCGGAGATGAAGATGGATTCCGATGATCGAATGGAGGTGTGAGACAGTCGGAATCGGCGAAACACGGCGGCAGTGCGATTTGGGGCAAAATGGAAATTAGACTAAACAGAGGAGCTAAGGGACTACCTGGGTGGATGAATCGACTGTGCTGGAGCTGGGGGTGCTCCCGGTCCTCGCCTCAAGGAGCGTCGACGTCCGAGGCTCTGGCTCCTGCTCTGGGCGGAGCACGGCGGTGAAGACTCGCCGGATCAGTGGCTTTCGCCTCCTTTCCTCGCTGCGACAGGTCGAGACTCGAGCTGTCACCTCTCTCTCTCTCTGGAGCTCACTGGAAATCGAAGCAGATGGCCAAAGATGCGTGAAATGAGCGGCGGAGCTGAGATTAAGTATGCTGGCGGGTCCGGGAAGAAGGGCGCGGGTAGGGCGAGCTGGTGCGCGGATCCCGAGGTGAAGGCTCCGGCGAGGTTCTCGGGTATGACGTAAGCATTCCGGACCCGGGGTTGGGGCGAAAAGGATTCGGGTCTGTCTGGGAAAAATCCGAGAAGATCGGTCAGGCGCAGCAGACCCGTGGGAAGTGGTCTTGGGGGGAGTTGACCGGGCGGTCAACATCCCCAAGGGCCAATGGGTGAAGGCCACGTGGCTGAATCTTAAGATGACAAATGGAGGTAGCTAGGGCCCAATTCAGCCAAAACTCAAAACATGAAATATTTTTATTTTATTTTTTCCTATTTTTTGGTGATTTTTAATTAATTTTTGGAAATAAAAATAAGGTACTTATAATATATAGCTATATATAGGTATATACACAATATGTAGGTTTTTGATTTTTGATTTTTAATTATTATTTTTATACAATTTTATTCCTATTTTACATTTTATTTATTTATAGCATAAAATAAGGAATAAAAGAGTGTTTTTATTTATTTTTATTATTTATGTACATAGGTAAAATAAATAGATATATACATCTATATACATGATATATATACAATGTGTTTTTGTATTTTTAATTTTGTTATTTTTATTTGATTTTTGTTTTGATTCTTTTTATTTTATTTATTTACAAAATATAATATAGGATATTTACAAATAGTTTAGAAAATAATTTTATTTATTTATAAGGTTGAATAAATATAGGAGTATAGTTTATGTACATGGTGAAAGGGAATTTTTGAACTTTTTGATTTTCAAATTTTTATTTTGTTTTTAATATTTTCTGAATATATACAAATATGTACAAGCATATTTTTGAGTGAGGAAAACATTTTTATTTATGTACAAATATTTACACATGAGCCCCTATCTCCCTCTACTTTGGCTTTTATGCGGTCAGGCCCATGCTGAGCCCTCCCTTGGGTTAGGTTGCTCAATATTTATTCTAAATATTTCCCTTTTTTTCTTTTTAGTCTTTATTCTTTTATTTTTGCACAAAAACATGCTAATTATAGGTTTTTACACAATGCATGCTTTTGCTAATTATTCCTATTTACACATATCTACATGCATTTGCATAGGTTTTTGTAGCTAAAATATAAGAATAAAGAGTGATGAATGGGTATTCATCAAGCACACATTTCACATTTGGTGAGTTTGTCTGTAGTATGATTAGGAATCATGTCAAGTTTCATCATTCTTTTCATAGAATTGAAATTCACATGTCCTAGCCTAGCATGCCATAAATCAGTAGATTCAATATTTGAAACAGCATAAGTAGAAGAATCAAAACAAGAAATATTATTAACTGAAATATCAATGTCACATCTTATTATAAATAAAAGATCATGATCAGCCAAATATCCTTTGCCAAAGAAAATACCATGTCTCAGAAAAACTACTTTATTACATTTAAAGTCTAACTGAAAATCCTCTCTAACTAATAAAGAACCAGACAAGACATTCTTCTTAATATTAGGAACGTGCAGCACCCTGCGCAAAGTCCAAACTCGTGCAGTTGAGAATCTCTGCTCGACTTGTCCGGACCCAAGCACCTTGGCTGCAGATCTGTTCCCCATCATTACTGTACCACCGGCTGAAGCCTGATAAGACACAAAGAATGTTCTATCAGTACAAATGTGTACATTTGCACCTGTATCAACAAGCCACTCATTAGGCTCGTTTACAAAGTAGAGTTCAGGGTTCACTGAGACATACCCCTCACCGGACCTGCCTCCCTCAGTCAGCACAAGAGCCTTAGGAACGACATCCGTAGACTTCTGTTGGGTCTTCAGAGAAGGGCAATCCTTCTTCCAATATCCAACCTGTTCACACTGCCAGCAAGGTTTGTTCTTTGGTTTTTTCTTGATTTTTCCCTTGGCTTTCAGTTTCTTATTTTTTTCCTTTTGCAATGTTTCCTTTTGAGGTTATCACATTAACCTTAGGGTTCACGTCTACAGGCATCACAGATTTTTGTTTCCTATGCTCCTCTTCAATAGCTATTGAGACCATTAAATCGTCTAGAGAAATTTTCCCCTTCCTATATTTTAGGGACATCCCAAAATCTTCCCAGACTTGGGAAATTTCTCAATAATCTATATAACTTGAAACTTTTCATGAAGTTTCATTTCTGCCTCGGCTAACCCATGGAGCAACAACAAAAACTCATGAGCCTGTTCCGAAACCGATTTGCCCTCAATCATCTGAAATTTCAGGAACTTGGATACTGATTATTTTTCAATACCCAGATCCTTCGTGTTGTATTTCTTGTCCAGTTCCTCCCACAGATCCTTGGCGGTCTTGGTGGATGCGCCATAGACATCGAACAAAACGTTCGATAGTGCAGTGAGAATGCACCCATGACACAGACGGTCATGTTCTTTCCACGCATCCGCCATCTTAACCGTCTCAGGATCCGAATTTTGTTCAGATAACTTAGGGCACTCGGTTTCCAGAACCGAAATCAGGCCAATCGTGGTAAGCCAGATTTTCATGCGTTGTTGCCAACGCTTGAAATTCTGACCCCCAAATTTCTCTGGCATACCAGTGAAATCCACACGAGACCGAAACCTCAAATCCGACATTTTTTTATCACGTTATAACGCTGTCTCTCTAAGATTGTTGAGAAAACCGACAGTAGCATACATACAAAAATCCACATAACTACAGATTTGCAGAACAGATTTTCATATGTATGAATCCAGGTTAACAATGATAAGAGAAATATCCGATTAAATAACATATGCATATTTACGCAAGGGAAAAATCCTGAAACCAAAATCACGACAAACAATGCGACAAAGAAAGAGTGAGTTAGAAATCACAACCGAAGCGTCCTTTGTAGGACTCCCCTTAGAGAGACAGCACCCCCCACATTACCGGTGCACAGGGCCTTGACGTGCCGCTCCCAGGGTCCGACGGTACACGCTCGTGAGCGTCCTCGAAAGCCACCTCCGTAGACGAAACCCGAGATCGAGAGAGGAAAGGGCGCCCGGGCGGTTACGTTTTCGTGAGAGGATAATGGGGCGTACCCCATGGAATTCAAACGGGCGGTTACAAAAAAGACCCGGTCTTTGCCACGCTGCGGCCTGAGCCCGAGCCCGGCCCGAGCCCGAGCACGCGTGCGCGCGCGCGCGCGTGCGTGCGTGCGATGTGGTCTAAAGTCCTCTCTATTCTGTTTCCAGACTAGTCTCAGGACTTCCCACATAAAAATCAAGTGACAATTTTGTCTCTCCACGATGTGGGACTAAACAGCACCCCACAAGGTTGAAACATTGAATTCCAGGAATTGAGATACATCAATACAACTTGATATTGACCATCAAATTGCATCAAACTATCCCAATACAGTTAATTCCAACAAAGATAACCACCCTCTCCTTTGGTTTTGTCTAAGAACGCCAGCATGCCCAGGTGGCCGACGATAATAACGGCATCCCGTACGGGTACTTGGATATAACCGAGAAAGGTCCGGTGCCATTGATCTCACACACAAGGTTGCCGATGTCGGAGAACGAATCATCGAAGTTGTAGATGGAGTCTACGCAAAGACGTCGATGGAAGGTGCGCAATACGAGCATGGAAATTACACTCCAATGCATATGCTTTATTTATACAAAGGAAACGATGAGGGGAAGTACGAGAAGAACTCTCACCACAGATATTATATCTATCCAAAGTAGAAGTACCGATTGGAGAGAGGGAGAGAGATGAGACTTACACTCCAATGCATATGCTTTATTTATACATATGTATACCCAAATAATCATTCAAATCAAAGCTGAAATTCCACCTCACTTTCGTTAGCCTCTTCCATCATGATCTTCGTGGGAATCCCATCGTCGACACATTCTGCTATGATATGCACTGGATCTTATGACGATTTTGAAAGTATACAGTTACAAAACTTTTGTTACTTAGTTTCCATTCCTCGTCATATAATTATTCAATCATTCTTTAGTTTCTCGTCAGATAATTCTTCAACAAAATTTTGTTTCAACAAAATTTTGTTGATGGCATCATATCCGAAACTAAATGTATGCATATTATAGCTCTATTTCCCTCATTTCTATAGATCTATATGGTATCTAAATGCAGATATAGATCTCTGTTATTTTGATTTTAGGATCTGTCATGATCTTTATTCTTTTAAACGTTTTGAAACTAAATGTATACTTATAATATCTTTGTTATTAATGTAGATATCCATTGCAAACGATGGCAGTGGTGATCCATGGAGGCTTAGAATCGTGGGCACGGATTGTCTGCTGTAGCCCGCACCAGCAGACTCTGCTGCGGCCATGAGGAGCCGCTCGATCATGATCGAGCGGTTCCCATGAATTCCCTTTGATCCGGTCCCACACACAGGGGGAATTCGTGGGAACCACTCGATCATGATCGAGCGGCTCCCCATGGCCGCAGCAGAGTCTGCTGGTGCGGGGCTACAGCAGACGATCCGCGCTCTAGAATCGTAGGTTTAACGGAGATGGGTTCGTCGAAGATGTCTCATATTAATGGTTTGGACGTCTATTTGATTTCGTAAAGAATAAAACATAATTGTAAAATGGGCAATAAAGAGATGGATTCATTTATTTCGAGACTTCCTTTTGGACATATATTTGATATTGTAATTAATGGACATAAAATTTTGTCATGCAATGTAAAATATACACCTATAAAACGTGGAATATGGATCAAAGTTTAAACGTATATGATGCATGTATCTGACTGTAGAAAAATATCAAACGAATGTAAAAAGGCTGAGAAAAATGTAAATTAGAAATTAGAAATGAATCATATGGTAGTGAAAAGATGGATTAAATTATTACGATACTTCAGTTTGGTCGAGTGCTCGACATTGAATTGCACGAACGCAAAACATTGTCACATAATGTAAACTAACAATGATGAATGTAGGATACAAGCTATTTGTTTAATATGAGATGCACGTAAATTGTGGAAAATATAATGCTTATTATTTTGTTTTCCAATTGTATTTCAAAATATGGTACTTGTGGTAGCTTGCTGTCTTTGAAATTACTCAAGAATTTAATATTCCATTATTGTAGGATGTTTAGTTGCAAAATAACAACATTCCTTTAATTATCTTGTCTTTTTTCTATTATAACAAACATGAAAAATACATTTATTATCCCAGTCTAAAATTGACCTCCTCTACAACTACAAAAAAAACACATATTTTCTGCAGATTTAGACTTTTTTTACGAACATCAGTGGTTATGCTTTTGTAATTTATAACACAGATTTGTAAAAGATCTCCATCATTTGTAAATTTATAATAGTTATTTCAAAATATGAGCCTTTATTCCATCATATTTTCTGGAGAATTCAATGTATACTACTCGTCGTATACCTAAATATAGAATGTTCAATAATATGTATTTTACTAAATTAGCAATAATTTAATCGGGTCTTATTTTAGGAATGTTTGTTAACACGAAAACCACCTAGTTGGTTTCAATTTCACTCGTACACTCTTCATCCAACGGCCTAAGATGACACTTTTCCATAATCAAGGAAAGGTGCCACCTCATTTCAAAGTCTCCCTATATATATGGCACTAATTTAATCCGACCCGTATTTGAGGAATGTTAGTTGACATGAAAACCACCTAGTGGTTTTAACCTCACTCCTACAATCATCATCCAATGGCCTAAGATAGCACATTTCCATAATCAAGGAAATGTGTCACCTCATACAAAAGGCTCTCTCTCTATATGTATGTGTGTGTGATCATAAAATAATGTTGGAATCTTATCAACAAAGATCACCTCTCTTTGGTTTGACACAGATATATCAAATTCTTCGTTCTTTGTCATTTTTCTACTAAAAAAATGTGAAACTGTCTGCGCTCACAACACATGTGGTTACCCATTTTGAGATGTTTCTGATGTGTGTGTGTGTGTGTGTGTGTGGTTGGGGAAGCTGCACCGGCGGGTGTAGCTAACTAGCTGCACCCGGCCATTTTTTTCATTGGTTTTTGTGTTTTTGAGATGAAACCTAGGGGGATTTAAATCACCATATATCGCCATGATATCATACGAATTTCAACTAAATTCGACATCTCTATCATCTCCATTAAGGCTATGACATTTTAATGGTTTCAGAATTATTGAAATTGACCATATCTAGATGGGCATGCTAGGAGTGTTTGTTTTGCATGAAATTTGAAACACATATTCTTGTCAATAAACTAAGTAAATCTCCATAAGTTTTTTTCAAAAAAATAAAAAACCACTAAGAAAAATGGTCGGGTGTAGCTAGTTAGCTGCACCCGCCGGTGCATACTCCCTTTTCCATATATATATATATATATATAGGGTTTGGGGAAGCTGCACCGGCTGGTGTAGCTAACTAGCTGCACCCGACCATTTTTTTCATTGGTTTTTTGTGTTTTTGAAATGAAACCAAGGAGGATTCAAATCACCATATATCACCATGATATCATACGAATTTCAACTAAATTCGACATCTCTATCATCTCCATTAAGGCTATGACATTTTAATGGTTTCAGAATTATTGAAATTGACCATATCTAGATGGGCATGCTAGGAGTGTTTGTTTTGCATGAAATTTGAAACACATATTCTTGTCAATAAACAAAGTAAATCTCCATAAGTTTTTTTCAAAAAAAATAAAAAATCAATAAAAAAAATGGCCGGGTGTAGCTAGTTAGCTGCACCCGCCGGTGTGTGTATATATATATATAATTATTCTTAATTACATGCATACCTATGCAAAATAACTTGTTTACCCTGGTATATTTTTATAATTACATTTGGTCCCCTCCATAGTTTGTATTTATACTTAAACCCATGGATAGTCATTAACCATTACGTGCCATGTCCACATGCTATCTTCCATCAACTTTCTTCATTATCATTAACGAGATCCATCAAAATATAGGCAACTTTATCCCACGAACTCAATCATATTTGCAAAAGAGGCTACTCATCCTTCCTCTTCTTACCATTCCCTCATACATCTCCTCTCCTAGGACCTCCCCCTCCCCCACGTTGTCTCTCTATCCAATTTTCGATGAGGATCTGACAACGCATATTGCCGTGGTATATAGACAAAATTGAAGTAAGCCACTATGATTCAACCAGCTTACATAGAATTTCTCCTCTCATAATTTCGTTGAATTCTTACCACCCCCACCTCCTCCCTCCCCCAAGAGCTCTTATTCTTCAACCATCCCTTCCTCGTGCCCTTCCTCCCGACACAAACAGTGGAAATTACGTTTTCTTCTATTAGATTTGGCTCCATGACACTCACCATTGTCGTCAACTAGGCTCCGATAATATCATTTAGGGTTTTATCACTTTTTCCTTCTTAATTAGGTATGTGTTGAAGAGGATTTTGCGAGGTCCTAGAAATCTCACAAGGCGAGAGATCTAGTCGATGTGGTGACCGCTCACGAAACCCAACTTCAGACAATAATTAACCCACATTAGATAATCAAGAAATAAAAAGATGTGGAGTTAAAATTTATTATAACTCTACAACAAGGATGCGTATAGGTGCAAGTATGTAGACGTCGAACACATGGAGCAAACAACTAGATCGGGGCGAAGAAGCACAAACTGATGATTGTGGACTATTTGTCTATTTTTTTAATGTGGGTTTTTATTTTTTAGTTTTTTAATTTTATTTTTCATTTTATATTTTATATTTTGATATTTTAATTTTCTGATCTTATATTTTCTTTTTATATTTTTAAATTTTTTTAATTTCATTTTCTTTTAATATATATAATAAGCTATATAAGAAATATATATATAATATAAGCTAGGGTTGATATAAAAATTAACAAAATTAATCAAAATAAGAAAATAAAAATTAGTTTTGTGCTTTTAATACTTTTTACTATTTTTGTGTTTTCTTAAGAATTTTTGCTAATTTATATATATTTTTAACCTCAAATATACCCAAAATTAGGGTTAAAATATATACCCTTAATTAAAATGGAGATTAAAAATATAAAATAGAGTCAAAAATTCTCTAAATTAAATTTAAAATAAAGATAATAAAATAAAGAAAATTCAGAGACAAAAAATATATTTTTAGGATTTTTAGGATTTTTTATATTTTTTTTATAGATTTTAGGGGTTTTCTTTTTTTTGAGTTTTCTTTTATATTTTTTACAGATTTTTGGTCTGAAGGTTAAAAACACATAAATAGATAAAAGATATTTTTTTGGTAAATTTTCAAACCATTTTTATAATTTTTATGTATTTTATAATGCAAATAGGGATAAAACGAGAACTTTTTAATTTTTAATAAATAATAAAAGGCTTCAAAATTCAAAATAAAAATATGTGCCTGAAAGAACAATGCAACAGGAAACTATGTCTATTTTTTGGTATTTTTTCGAGTTATATAGGTATATAAAATAAATAGAGACAACAAAGAGAAACTACACTACTAGCAAGGGCATATATGCAAATAACAGAAGTTCCAGCGACCAAAGTGCAATTTTCAAAAAAAATAATAACTAATTAAAAAGTCTTCGTACTGAACGTAAATAGATAAAAAGATGAGGGCCTCCTCCAAAATTTCCAACCCCACGTGCACGCACACGTGAGCCTCGCTAGCTAGGGCCTTTATGTAATTACCAAAACTATTGAGGGCCCGTATGCAAATTTTACAAAAATATATAACATTATAAAAAGTTTTCGACCCTAAACAGCAATAACCAAGAGCTCGGGGGTCCCACTGCAAAATCATCACCTCACGTGATGCGTCACGTGAGGTGACGTGGCACGGACTAGAATGTAATTACGGAAAGTTTGGGGGCCTGATTATAAATATTACAAAAAAAACTAACTGTAAATGAAAGATTAAGTTTTCAATAATAAATACAAAAACTTGTGTGGGTGAAATAACAAAATAACACGCAAAGGAGCGGATGAACGGTGGATGCGCCTTCACTAATCCATGTGGTAAGATCCGAACGACCGATGTTGGTTTGTTACGTGCGTCCCAGATTAGATCTGATGGCTCGGATCGGATGGCTGATGGCAGAAGAATCGGACGGCGGCTGAATGGCTTGGAAGAACAGGATGAGATCGACTGCTAAGGAGGGTGGTGGAAGAACTAGGAAGAAGGCTGGTCGAAGCGAGCTTCCTCTGGTCCCTCCAATCGCTTCCGGCACGCAATGAAGCTCCAAAATTGCCAATGAGACTCGTGGCAGGTGTCTCTATCTGCTAAGGAGCGCAAAAGGGCACGAGGCCGACCGGAGCTCCTCCGCGAGGTTGGGAAAGATGAGGGGCTCCGGGTACCTCCAACCAATTACAAAATGCCCCTAGCAGCGTGTGATGTGCTCCTTTACCTGCAAGAAAAGGTGATGGGGTCGAGGGCAAACGACCTCGTAGCGAGGCGGTTGGGAACGTGGGGATGCGAAAGCGAAGCTCACCGGAGCGAGCTCCAGAGAGGGCTAAATGAAGGCAATTGATCGGGTAAAAGGTGGAATAGAATGTGGTAAATGACCTAGGATTATACCTATGCTAGAAATGCAAGAAGAAAAAGGAATGAAATGACCTCAAGTTGCAGGAGCAGTGAGACAGGAACTTCGACGGCGGTTGGCCGGAGATGGGGTGGAAGCGCCACTTGACGTCGCCGGACCTCCGTAGAGGGAGCTGGAGGAGAGGTGTCACCTCTCCTGTCCAGAGCACGGTCGAAGGGGGGTCCAAGCTTAGTCAAAATGGGTTCAAAAGTTGGTGAGAAGGTCAAGGTACGGTTATTTACAAGAGGCTGGGTGGCTCCATGAATCGATGAAGATGAGGCGAATCATTGCTCCAATCACCGAAGCAAACCCTGGCGTGTAAGAGGGTTTTTCTAGGAGAAAACGTTGTGGAGAAATCGACATGAAAGGATGTAAGATGCAGTCTAGAAAAATCCAAGAAGAGACAAAAAGCGAATCTGACAGGAGGCAGACCTCGTTCAGAGAGTTGACCAAGGTCAACCAACGGGAGAATCTGTTTGGTCCACGTGGACCAACAAGGAAAAATCCCTGGAAAAAATATTTATAAATTCGATTAAAAATAATAAACGATTTTATTTATTTTAAGTTATAAAATAAAAAAATATTTCTTATTTTCTAAGATATTTTATTACGATTTTTATTTATTTTTTTGAAGTTTATAATTACAAGCTCCTTTTGAGGGCTATATATAGGTATATTCACCTATATTTTAATATTTTATTTTGTATTTTGTATTTTTAATTTTATTAATTTAATGTATTATTTTGTATATTTATAACTCAATTTTATACACTTAAATATATTTTTATTTTATTTTTATAATATATTATATACAATTAATTAAATAGAAGTTTTATCGATATAGGTATAGATATAGGTATTATACCTATGTATCTTATACAAGCATTTTATTTTAAAAATTTCTTGATATTTTTATTCTAATTTTAATATATACATGTATTATAAATAATATTTACAAAATTATAAAAATATAACAGTATAAAAATAATGATAATAAATAAAATGATTATTTTAATCGGGTAAACTTGTACAATAGGGGTCCAAAACCTAACTTTCACATCGTAACTCCAAAAAATATGAAACCACCTTCATTAAATAGATTATTAAAAGTTATATACAATTAAAGGCGATTTTGATATATTTTGAGTTTTTTATTTGAGAGATATGGGTGTGGGAATTTGGGATTTTGGAAACTTATTCTAACCATAATTTATCTGTACATTATTTTTGTATGAAATCAATTTTGTATTTTTTCTATATTTTATTATCGACAACTTTAATGTACAAAGTTTCTTTATTTGAATTATAAAAGGTGGATATAAAAATAGATCCCAAAAATGAATAAAAATGAATAAATAAATGGGAATTTAATTGGTATTTTGGACCCATATCTCCCCCTACTGTATTCCTTGTCGACCTAGTCATCGAGATGCCAAGGTCTCGAGTTTAGGGTCATAAAATACTTTCAATATTTATTAATTTTCTTTTCTTTTCTTTATTCTATAATTTTAGCTTTAAAAACTATATTTTATACATAGTTTGTACACAAATGCATGAATGCTACAATGCATGACTTAAGGGTATGTACACGTATCTACTAGGTTTTTAAGGCCAAAATGATAGAATAAAGATGATGAAACAGAGATTCATCATCCCCCTATACTTGCCTTTGCTAGTCCCTAGCAAACACTTATGAAATAAGTGCAGAAAAAGAAAAAGAAAGAAATTGGATTAAGTTTAATTATCAAACTTGTCTTCTCAAAATCAAAGTTTGGAGCTTAAGTCGGACCCTTGGGATTTTAGTGCGGGCGAAACCTTAATGGGAATTAGAATCGAAATCCAACAGGCGTCGAGAATCCCAAGACTTTGTTCAATTCCCCTCAATAGTCAGGTCAGAATACTTCAATTCATACGCAAACCCTTACGACTATGAATATGAATCGTATAGTGTAAGTGATAGTGGTTCCCCCAACTGAAATGACAAAGAGACTGACTTCTCCAGTTTGACATCCCAGTGATTCCCCAATCCAACAACTCCTTCCTCGAGGAGCGGGGTTTACGCTTCTAAGTTCAAGTAACGACCAGCTCAAGAGGAGGGGGTGAAGAGAAGAATGGATAGTAACCAGTGTAGCTACCTATCCTAGGATGCAAGACCAATATAGTCAAGTCATCCAGCTGCAGGCTCACGTGATTTGACTTTGAAGCTCAAGCTTACTTATTGACTATACAAATATATACACTCCGGAAAGCATTTTATTTTCTGTTAGGCATGTCCACTTTTTTCGAGTTTTCTCCTTTTTTTCTCTCTCTTTTTTGAAATACTATATACAACAGCATTTACATAAGGAGTTTTTCCTCTTGAACCAGTAGACTATCCCTCTTTTGAAGTATTATTGCAACCCACACTCTCTTGTCTTTAGACATCAACGCCACTGGATGGGTTGGGGTGCACTTCCCTCCCTAGAGGAGGACAAATGTTTCCACTTGTGTACGTCTCATACCGACAAATCCAATCCCCTCACCACTCCAACAGAGTTGAGCCAAGTGAAAGGTGCAGGTGTCCAAGTTAGGTCATTATCAACAAGAGTCGTGCTTGTGATCCAAAAACTCTACTTAGGAAGTCAATAATCCATTGAACCAATCCTCACAATCCTCAAAGAATTAAGTCAACCAGACCTAAAGTAGCTCAATTCCGGCTCCTATACGGTTCTTGTTATTAGGTAGATTTAAGGTCCAATCAAGCTCCAATCTTCAGATTTTACTTAGACATGTTCAATTACCAAACTCAATCCTAAAAATGTGAATGCTATGCAAATGCTATGCAGAAAATGCAGAAAATATGTTTGTGATGTAATTTTCAAGATTTTGAACTTTTAATAGATTTTTGAAAAGGATGACGCATGCAATTTTTGTTTTTCAAAAAGGTTTTTCAAATGTTTTTGGTATTTTTAATTTTTCAAATGTTTTTGTGATTTTTGAAAACAAAAGATTTCTGCTAAGGAAAATAAGTACAAATATTTACACGGGAATGCATCTTTTATTTACAAGAATTAGGGAATTTAAGAATTCACAAGGGTTAAGTAGTCAATTTTATAGATATACATAAAGAACTTTAGTGTGATGTAATTATTCCTCATACTTATTTGAAAATAATTTTCTAAACAATTTTACAAACTATAGTCCAAAATATTTTACAAATATTTACACACATTTGAAAATCATTTTACAAAGGTTTTTCAAACAGTATAGATAGATTTTTCAAAATATTTTTGCAACCATTTTCAAACCATTTGCAAATAGTTTTTTAAATATTTTTATTTCACAAAAAGAAAATAAATTTTAGAAACAAAATATTTTACAAAGGGTTGAAAATATTGAACAAAATGTTTTCCAAATAGTTTTCAAAAAGATTTTTTAACTATTTTCAAATATTTTGGAAAAAAATTACCTGATTTATTAATCAGTAAATAAAAAAATTGAGGAATAATAAATATCCTTTTTAAGTTCTTTAATTTATAGTATTTTTAGCTATATTTATTAATAAAAATACAAAATTACGAGTTATGGCTAAAGTGTATACACAGTATATACGACCCCCCTATACTTAGCTTGAGCTATGTCCTCATAGATCAGAGAGAAAAAGAGAAGACATAACTCGTACTGGATATAGAAAAATCTAAATAATAACTACATGGAGAATTGAATGAACGAATGAGAAGTCGACCGTCCCCCCTATACTTAGGATCAAATAGTCCTAAGTATAGAAGACTGTACACAAAGCAGGGAGGGTCAAGGGTGGGAATGAATAGATCGTACTCAGACTGTCTTCCCCTATACTAAGGGTAAGATATCCCTAAGTATCGAAAAGAAGAGGAGACAATGGAGAGGATCAAAGAATAGAAAGAACTCAAGGTGCACAACCCCACTTAGGACAAAGTACATCCTAAGTATAAAAAACTGACAAAAAGGGGTGGCACCTTTTCGATAGAAAAAGAAAAATGAAAAGAAGAAAAGAGATCTTGAAGAAGATAGAAGAGTATATACACATCAGTCCCTCTATACTTAGGGTAAAAGAAGCCCTAAGTATAGGCAACAACAAGAGTGATGAAACAGAACGAAGATTGAATACTCAGTTCGTCCACCCCCCCCCCCCCCCATACTTAGGATAGAGTATGTCCTAAGCAAGGCACACAAGAGAATGGGGTGGATGAGCAGTACGAGAGAGATATAAAGGGAAACAAAAGCGAATATACAACAGAGCAGATATACAAATGTCAAGAAGGTTGAATGTGAACCTTCTTGTGAGACCGCTGAGGAATAGATCTGATATAGTGCAGGTCGACATTGAGGTCATCAAATGACACAAACTAAATAGGGTCGACATGGTGGAGATCCTCGATTGTCGCAGAGTGAGAAGGCACAGACGGGTCAGTGGAAGTAGTGTGGGTAGGTCTGGCCTTAGGTGTCTCGCTGATATCGAAGTGAAAAGGGACGAACTCTTCATCGTCGGAAGAAGTAGAGTCAAAGTTGTCCTGCGAGGTCTCATCTAGGTCAAAACCAAAAGGAACAAACTCATATTTGGAAGTAGTCGAATCATGTTTGTCCTCAAAAGTCTCAACTGGATCATCATTCTCATCAAAATGCCTGAATTCTTGAACAAAGGCAACAAGATCATACTCGACCTTAGTCTCATCAATATCTAAGTGAACAAGAACGGACTCATCAATGGAAGTAATCGAGTTATGTCTGTCATGTCTAGTCTCTGAATCTTCCCTCCGCTCTAGGGTTCAATAACGTAAATCCCGCGGATGTCATCAATACATCGCCAAACACCAGAAGAAAGAACTCCGAGGTCCATACTTTCCAAGTCTTCCTCCACAAGGAGGAATTCTCGGGTCTCAGTGGAATCCAGCATACAACAAAAGTCTATGATCGTCTCGTCAAGGTCATGGTCCTCGGGGCCAGCTAAGATAAGTGAATGTGCATCAGGTGCAGGTCTCTGATTGGTAGTGGGTGCAATGATGATCACCTCTCTCTCATCAGCAGGACGGAAGTGAATCTCTCCTGATCCATAATCAATAACGACCCTCGCAGAGGCGAGGAATAGTCATCTCAGTATGATTAGAGAGTGCTCCCCAATGGAGCTCTCCATGGGCAATACAACAAAATCAACATTGTAACTTATGCCCTGAATCGAAATGATGGCATTTTCAAGGATACCCTTCGGCCTCTTGATATATCCATCAGGTAACTGAACGATCATCCTGATTTTCTTGAGAGGCCCTAAGTGAAGAGATTGTACCTACGAGAAGGGTATGATGTTAATCGAAGTACTGCCATCAAAGAGAGTGTGATCACAAGTGTGGTCAGAGATGGTGCAACTAATGAATGGGGTAGCTGTGTTCCTTTTCCTAGGATTGATGTTGTGTGATGGCGTGGGAATGGCCATGGTCAAGATATGATTCTCAGATCTGCTCCTCCGCTTTCTCTTCTTATGATGAGGAGCAGATAATTGGGTCATGGCCTGGTGAAGTGGGGCATATGAATAACAACCACTACTTTGGGTTCAGTCAACATTTTTTTGAATTTTTGGATATCCTCCATACAATGGAGGAGATTGGAATCATCATATACATAGGAATGCCAAGAGCAGTTTGTACAATGGCATCCTCAGGGTCAAAGATGGGACAAGGTGTGAATGGATGTGTGGGTAAATGATCTGGCAGATGGTACCTCTCCTCACAGTCTGACTCAACCAAAGGTCTCCCGAATTATTTTTGTGTTTTTAAATTTTTCTCATTTTTTTTGTATTTTGGGTGATTGCAAGCTCTCTTGATCGTCATCAAGTGAATCCATATCCTCAAAAAACAGAGCGATATTCTAGTTCTTATTTATGCAAAATAAATCATTCATCCTCGAGTTCATCTGCTCCATCATGTGATTTAAGGTCTCGAGTGTGGACATCATGAAAGGTGACTCCAAGATCTTAGGATCGGGTGAATGGGATGAGGGTGCTAGTTGTGGACAAGAATCACATTTCGGATCACGATAGTCTAAGAAGAGAGGATTATCGAAATGTGAAGGTGATGGTGGTGGAAATGGTTGGTGAAAATCAAAGTCTGAATCCTGAAATAGTAGGTTGGTTGGATATGTACAAAAGTCAGGAGCAAAGTCCTCTTGGAAAAAGAGAGGTGAACGGGCTGGAGGGTACGAGGAGTCTGCAAATTCCGGATAAAAATCACTCCAGTCAGCCCTCTCGAAATCAAAAGAAATGTAATCGGGAGAGCACGATGGTCAAATAAAGAGAAATGAAGAAAAAGGCGTAAATGAGCAGAGGCGATATAGATATCACACAAACAATCACAACCAAAATCACACAAAACAAACCCTCAATTCACCTACTCAACTCGGTGAAGATCGAAAAAGTTCTGTCTTTTTATCTTGTATGTATTAGAGTTAGGTGAGAAGTCAAAAATTGCGCAAACACTTAGGAGGCTTGATAGGATTTGGGCACTAATCCTTAGCATGTGTGCGAGCAAGAATTTTCTTTTTGGTCTATTTTAGGGTCAAGTAATGTTAATAGTCTCAATTTTATTTGTTATTACTTTTTTGGATTTTTAATAAGAATGAGCGTGCCTATGGAGGAGTCAATTCCATTAAGCACCTAGGTTACCAAAATCAGAGGGAGAGTCGGAAAAGTAATGCAAGCGACAAATCGATGATGGATGCTAAAGAGAAATGCTCACCTTGCCTCCAGCACTCTATGCAAAGATGCTCAGCAGAATTAAAACATATCTATATGCAATGCAAGCCGATGAAATCACCCTAGGATGACAAACTACTATTAACGTGAAGAACCAGATGCTAAATATCTAAAAGAGAGATCCAAATGTCCGGTCTCTTGAGTGGATCGGTATCCGCAGTAGCGGATCCTGCAAGTGTTGTATAGCACTTCTCTTGACACTCGATCCCAAATCCAAATAAGAAGCAATTTATAGTTTGACTAGATCCAAACGTAGACTATAGGCACAAGCAAATATAATTAGGTGTTTGGACCTAATACTATTGAAAGGCAGTCCCTAAATCTAAGGGCTCAATCACACAAAAGAAAGAAAACCAAAACCGAGAAACAAAATAAAAAAGGCGATGAAAACCGTGGCAAAACTGATGAGGCACCAAGGGAATAATCCCTCGAGCACTGGACCTAGTGAAGTGTGGAGTCCTGGAGAGTGTCCAGTTTAAGTTACAAATTAATTGTCTCTCTTCTCACTTAAATTATAAAAATAAATACAAGAGAATAAACATGAGCTCTGTCTTAAAAAATCCCTCTACATCTCCTTCGGTGCTAGGCAAGCTGAAGCCGACTTCATGTAGATACACAAGCGCCTTGAATAGAGCACCTCCTTCGATCCGCGGTACCTCGCACAAAGTCAACAAGAGAGGAGGTTAGACAGCTCAACAAGATATATCAAATAAAAAAGGAAAATAATAAAAGCACAAAAATAGGCAAATAATCAAAATCAATCAAGCAATGCTAATCTAAGCCATGTTACTCCCCGGCAACGACGCTAATTGTTGAAGAGGATTTTGTGAGGGTCTAGAAATCTCACAAGGCGAGAGACACAGTCGATGTGGTGATCGCTCACAAAACCCAACGTCAGACAACAATTAACCCACAACATATGAAAAGCAGACGCAGAGTTAAAATTTATTATAACTCTACAACAAGGATGTATATAGGTGCAAGTACGTAGAGGTCGAACACATGGAGCAAATTGTTAGATCGGGGTAAAGAAGCACAAGCTGATGATTGTGAACTATTTGTCTATGTTTTTAATGTGGTTTTGATTTTTTTTTAAATTTCTTATATTTGATTTATATTTTCTATTTTGATTTTTAATTTTCTGATTTTATATTTTGTTTGTATATTTTTTTAATTTCCGTTTCTTTTAATATATATAATAAGATATATAAGACATATATATATATATACAATATAAGCTAAGGTTGATATAAAAATTAACAAAAATAATTAGAAATAAGAATAATAAAATATTTTTGTGTTTTTAATAATTTTTTACTATTTTTGTGATTTTTTAAGAATTGTTGCTAATTTTTATATATTTTTAAAGTAAAAATACTCAAAATTAGGGTTAAAATAAATACCCGTAATTAAAATGGAGATTAAAAATAAAAAATAGAGTCTAAAATCCAAATTAATTTTAAAATAAAGATACTAAAATAAAGAAAATTCAAAGATAAAAATTAGATTTTTAAGATTTTTTTTGGATTTTTTTATATTTTTATAAATATTTTATGGGTTTTTTATGTTTTGAGTTTTCTTTTATATTTTTTAGTAATTTTTGGTCTGAAAGTTAAAAACACATAAATAGACAAAATCTATTTTTTGGTAATTTTTCAAAATGTTTTTATAATTTTTATGTATTTTAGTGTGCAAACAGGGACAAAACAAGAAGTTTTTTATTTTTAATAAGTAATAAAATGCTTCAAATGAAAAATAAAAACACATGCATGAAATAAGAATGCAACATGAAGCTATGTCTATTTTTTGGGGTTTTTTCAAGCTACGTAGCTATATAAAATAAATAGAGACAACAAAGAGAAATTATACTAGTAACAAGGGCATATATACAAATAGCAGAAGTTCTAGAGGCCAAAGTGAAATTTTACAAAAAAATTAATAACTAATTATAAAAGTCTCCAAACTGAATGTAAATAGACAAAAAGATGAGGGGCTCCTCACAAAATTTCCAACCCCACGTGCACACGTACGTGAGCCTCGCTGGCGGGGATCTTTATGTAATTACCAAAACTATTGAAGGTCTATATGCAAATTTTATAAAAAGATATAACGTAATAAAAATGTTTCGACCCTAAACAGCAATAACCAAGAGCCCGAGGGTCCGGCCTCAAAATCACCACCTCACGTGATGCGTCACGTGAGGTGACGTGATGCTGACCAAAATGTAATTATGGAAAGTTAGGGGCCTGATTATAAATATTACAAATTAAAACTAACTACAAATGAAAGATTATGTTTTCAATAATAAATACAAAAACTTGCGTAGGTGAAATCGCAAAATACCAACACAATGGCGCGGATGAACGGTGGATGCACCTTCACTAATCCACGTGGTAAGATCCAAACGACCGATGTTGGTTCGTCAAATGCAGCCCAGATTAGATCCGATGGCTCGGATCTGATGGCTGATGGCAGAAGAAATGGACAACGACTGAATGGGTTGGAAGAATAGGAGGAGATCGACGCCTTAGAAGGGCGGTAGAAGAACTGGGTAGAAGTCCGGCCGAAGCGAGATTCCCCCGACCCCTCTAATCGCTTCCAGCATGCAATGAAGCTCTAAAATGGCCAATGAGCCTCCTGGCAGGTGTGTCTATCCGCTGAGGAGCGCAAAAGGGCACGAGGTCGACAGTAGCTCCTCCATGTGGTCGGGGAAGATGAGGGGCTCCAGGTTCCTCCGGCCATCTATAACATGCCCCCAGCAGCGCGTCATGTGCTCCTTTACCTGCAAGAAAAGGTGATGGCGTCGAGGGAAAACTGCCTCGACCTTGTCGCGGGGCGGTTGGGAACGTGGGGATGCGAGAGCAATGCTCATCGGAATGAGCTCCGACGAGGGATGAACGACGGCAATTGATCGGGTAAAAGACGAAATAAAAGGTGGGAAATGACCTAGGATTATGCCTATGCTAGAAATACAAGAAGAAAAAGGAGTAAAATGACCTCAAGCTGCAGGAGCAATGAGACAAGGAACATCGATGTCTGTTCGTCGGAGATGGGGTGGAAGCGCCATTAGACGTCGTCGGACCCCGCTAGAGGGAGATGGAGGAGAGCTGTCACCTCCCCTGTCCAGAGCACGACCGAAAGGGGGTCCATGATTGGTCAAAATGGGTTCAAAAGTCAGAGGGAAGGTCAATGTGCGGTTTTTTACAAGAGGCTGGGAGGCTCGAAGAATCGATGAAGATGAGGCGAATCGATGCTCGAATCCCCGAAGCAAGCCCTAGGCATGTAAGAGGGTTCTTCGATGAGAAAAATTTGTGGAGAAATCGACACAAAAGGATGTAAGATGCGGCATAGAAAAATCCGAGAAGAAGAGAAAAAAGCAAATCTGACAGGGGGCGGACCTCGGTCAGAGAGTTGACCGAGGTCAACCAACGGGAGAATCTGGTGGTCCACGTGGACCAGAAAAAATCCCTGGAAAAAATATGTGTAAATTAGATTAAAAAAATTTAACCATTTTATTAATTTTAGGTTATAAAATAAAAAATATTCCTTATTTTTTGAGTTATTTTATTACGATTTTTATTTATTTTTTTGAGGTATATAATTACAAGTTCCTTTATGAGGGCTATATATAGGTATGTTCATCTATATATTTTAGTATTTTATTTTTTTGTATTTTTAATTTTATTAATTTAATGTATGATTTTGTATATTTATAACTCAATTTTATAGACTTAAATATATTTTTATTTTATTTTTCTGATATATTTTATACAATTAATTAAGTAGAAGTATTATCTATATCGGTATAGATATAGGTATTTTACCTATGTATCTTATACAAGTATTTTATTTTAAGATTTCTTGATGTTTTTATTCCAATTTTAATATGTACATGTATCATAAATAATATCTACAAAATTATAAAATATAAAATTATAAAAATAATAAATAATAAATCAAATGAATATTTTAATCAGATATACAATTAAAGGTAATTTTGATATATTTTGAGTTTTTATTTGAGAGATATGGGTCTGGGAATTTGGGATTTTGGAAACTTATTCTGACCATAACTTTTTATCTATACATTAGTTTTGTATGAAATCAATTTTAGATTTTTCTATATTTTATTATCGATAAACTTCATGTACAAAGTTTCTTTATTTGAATTATAAAAAGTGACTCTAAAAATAGGTCCCAAAATTAAATAAAAATGAATAAATGAATGGGAATTTAATTGGTATTTTGGACCCTTATCTCCCTGTACTTTATTCCTTGTCGACCTAGTCATCGAGATGCCAAGGTCTTGGGGTTTAGGGTCATAAAATGTTTTCAATACTTTATTATTTTTCCTTTTTTTCTTTTCTTTATTATATAATTTTAGCTTTAAAAACTGTATTTTATACAATCTTTGTACACAAATGATTGAATACCAAAATACATGAATTAAGGGTATGTACACGTATTCACTAGGGTTTTTAAGGCCAGAATGATAGAATAAAGATCATGAAACGGAGATTCGTCATCCCCATTTACTTGCCTTTGCTAGTCCCTAGCAAACACTTATGCAATAAGTGCAGAAAAAGAAAATGAAAGAAAAGAAAAAGAAAGAAATTGGATTTAGTTTAATTATCAAACTTGTCTTCTCAAAATCAAAGTTTGGAGCTTAAGTCAGACCCTTGAGATTTTAATGTGGGCGGAACCTTAACGGGAATCGAAATTGAAATCCAACAGCCTTCGAGAATCCCAAGACTCTGTTCAAGTCCCTTCAATATCCAGGTCAGAATACTTCAATTCATATGCAAACCCTTACGACTATGAATCTGACTCATACAGTGTAAGAGATAGTGGTTCCCCCCAACTGAAATGATAAAGAGTTCTCCAGTTTGACAACCTGATGATTCCCCAATCCAGCAACTCCTTCCTTGAGGAGCGGGGTATTCCCTTCTAAGTTCAAGTAACAACCAACTCAAGAGGAGGGGGTGAAGAGAAGAATGGATGGTAGCCAGTGTAGCTACCTATCCTAGAATGCAAGACTAGTGTAGTCAAGTCATCCAGCTGCAAGCTCACATGATTTGATTTTGAAGCTCAAGCTTGCTTATTGACTATACAAATATATACACTCCGGAAGGCATTTTATTTTCTATCAGGCATGTCCACTTTGTTGGAGTTTTCTCTTCTTTCTTTTTTTGAAATACTATATACAACAGCATTTACATAAGGAGTTTTTCCTCTTGAACCAGTAGACTATCCCTCTTTGGAAGCATTATTGCAACCCACACTCTGTTGTCTTTAGACATCAATACCACTGGACGGGTTGGGGTGCACTTCCCTCCCTAGAGGAGGATAAATGTTTCTACTTGTGTACGTCTCATACCGATAAATCCAATCCCCTCACCGCTCCAACAGAGTTGAGCCAAATGAAAGGTGCAGGTGTCCAAGTTAGGTCATTATCAATAAGAGTTGTGCGTGTGCTCCGAAATACTCTACTTAGGCAGTCAAGAATCCTTTGAATCAAGTCTCACAATCCCCAAAGAATTAAGTCAACCAGACCTGAAGTACCTCAATTCCAACTCCAATAAGGTTCCTGTTATTATGTAGATTTAAGGTCCAACCAAGCTCTAATCTTCGGATTTTACTTAGACTTGTTCAATTACCAAACTCAATCCGAAAAATGCGAATGCTATGCAAATGCTATGCAGAAAATGCTGAAAATATTTTTCTGATGCAATTTTCAAGATTATGAACTTTTTAGTGATTTTTGAAAAGGATGATGCGTATGCAATTTTTTATTTTTCAAAAAGGTTTTTCAAATGTGTTTACTAATTTTAATTTTGCAAATATTTTTGTGATTTTTGAAAACAATAGATTTTAGCTGAGAAAAATTGGTACAAATATTTAGACGGGAATGCATCTTTTATTTACAAGAATTAGGGTTTTTAAGAATTCAAAAGGGGTAAGTGGTCAATTTTATAGGTATATATATAAAGAACTTTACTATTATGTAAATATTCCTCAAACATATTTTAAAATAATTTTACAAACAATTTTGCAAACTATAGTCCAATATAATTTTTACAAAAAATTTTTACAAATATTTGCATACATTTGAAAATCATTTTGCTAAGGTTTTTGAAATAGTATAGATAGATTTTTCAAAATATTTTTGCAACCATTTTAAAACCATTTGGAAATAGTTTTTCAAACATTTTTCTTTCACAAAAACAAAATAAATTTTACAAACAAAATATTACAAAGATTGAAAATATTAAACAATTAGAAAAATATTTTTCAACTATTTTTTAAACATTTTGCAAAAAATATTTTTACCTGATTTATTAATCAATAAATACAAAAAGAATTTGAGGAATAATAAACATCTTTTTAAGTGCTTTTAATTTATAGTATTTTTAGCCATATTTATTAATAATATTTTAATTTTCTTCTATAGTTTAAAAAGTAGTGGAATAATTATGTAAGAGACCCTTAACTTTTGGATATTTACATTTGAGTCCTTGCCAGCTCACCTCACGTGGACCCCCATGTGAGGCAAGTGATTTTGCATTTATGCCCCTCTAAAGTTTTTGTATTTATAGTTAGTCCAATAAAATGTACATTCAGTGCAATATTTTGTTGAGAATTTTCAAGTTTGTACCTCAATGTTTTATAAATTACATTTATGCCCCTGTCAGGCATGTGTAATATACATATATGGAAATTTTACACGTGCGCCCTCGATTTCGTGTTTTTTTATTATATGCAACTTGATTTATTTTTAATTACCAACATGTCCCTACCTCTATTGTATTTTTAATTATCCGTTTCTTTTTATGTTTGGGTTTTATCTTGCAAAAATTAGTGTAGATGCATGCAATGATACACTTTCATGCTACATTTTTCATTTTGCATTTTCATGCATTTTATTATTTGTTAAAAATCAAATAGTAGCTATTTATTTACTATATAAATAGACAAATACTAAAAAATATTAAAACATCTCTAAAAATTCCAAAAATAGTAGTTGTTTATTATTATATTATGTACCTCTAGACCAAAAATCCCTAAAAATAGAAAAAGAAAACCACTAAAAAGTTAAAAATATCTAAAATCCTTATAAAATAATAAAAAAATTAAAAATCCAAAAATATTTATTTTTATTCCTGAGTTTTCTTGTAATATATATTTTATATTAAAAATAGTTTTTGGAAAATTTTGACTTTATTTGGTATTTTTAAATCTCCAAACATTTATCTTTTTTAAAAAGTCCCTGATTTTATATATTTAAGACTTTAAAATTACCTAACAATTTGCAAATATTCATGAAAAATCGAAAAACATTTGAAAAATATAAAAAGCACAAAAATATTTTATTTTACAAGTTTTAGATATTTAGTTGTATTTATAATTATAATGCCCCATATTATATATAATTATATTTATACTTTTATATTATCTTATTAAAAGAAAAGAAACAAAAATCAAAAAACTGTAAAAATACATAAAAAATAGAAATATATATTATGAAAAAGGAATTATTTTGTTAAAACCCGTAAAAATATTAAATAAATAAATAAATATTCCAGAAAATATACCTCTATTATTTATTAATATTTATTTTAAAATAATATACCTGCTACACTGACTTGTCTCCTTATGTTTGACACCCTACTCTACTTGTCGCTATACACATTTATTTGTGGGGTAATAATAAACTTATATTCACATCATTTGCTTTCATTGATTTATATCTTTATTATGGGTTTTGATTGTTCCTTGCTTAGGCTTAGTGGTTGGTCACCACATCGACCGTGCTCCTGCCTTGTGTGGAGCGTACAATTGTCTCTCGCGTCTCACAAGGACTGAACAAATGGCGTCTTTGTCAGGGAAGCAATGGAGTGTAGCATTTTTTCTACAGATTTATTTGCACATAATTTCTCTTTTTAATTTACCATAATTTGTTGATAATTGCTTATCTGTTTATGACCCATCTTGTCTTTGTTATCTTTCTTGCAAGGGACCATGTGGAGACGACCGCTTTTTAGGAGGAGGACGCACCCAAACCGCGCTTGGTGCCTTTTCTGCATAGGACAATTTGAGAGAGATCAAGGAAGAAGATAGAGAGAGGGGGGAGATCAATTTAACATAGCTTTTATTTTTACCTTGTGAGAGAGAGAGAGAGAGATTTTTTTATTTTTGTAAAATTAAATTGTAATAATTTTGGACTCGGGTACTACTCTACCTACGAGGTCCATTACACAGGTGTCTGTTCACCTGGGGGGCCCATCGTAGTTTTTCGTGTTTCTCATCTTTCTTTTATTTGGTTTCTCGTGTTTTTAGCTTTCCATCTTTATTTTCATTAGTTTTATGTGATTGGAGCACCTAGATTTAGGCTTGCTTAACTCGATAGCTAGGTCCAAACACCTAATAGAAGCATGCACCTATAGTGATTTACATTTGAACTTAGTCGAATAATTATTTGCAAAATGCTTGAATTTGGAACCACACACTGTGAGGGACTCCATACAACGCTTGCAGGACCTGTTGTGGCAGGCACCAAGAGTCCCCATGACCAGACACTTAGGATCCACTTTTGAGAAGTTTACATTTGGTTCTTCCCGATAATAGCAAGTATTGTTAAGGATGGTTTCATCTCTTGCATATCGACATATAATGTGTATATTTCAATTTATTTTGTGTCCCGCATGGAGAGAGCCAGGAAGCACTATAAGTGATTCTAACTTTGCATGAATCATTAACCACTAAGGTAAGATTTCCATCTTAGTGACAACTTGCATTGCTTTTCCACCTTCTCCCCATGTGTTTATATCATTTAGGACTCAAAAAAATACAAAAAAATTGTTAGGAAGATGGCTTTGAAAAATACTCAAAAAAGTGAAAACCAAAAAAATAAAACAAGGGGCTGCTAAATAAACTTTGACCTTAATTAAAATCTATAATGAACTTCATTGTCTTTGGCTCATAAAGCCTTCATTTTTTCAGTACCTTCCAGACAGAGCGAGGCTTGACCCCTAAGGATTAAAGCCAAAAAACTATTCTGTGGCACCTTGATTATCACTTCGGTGCGGCGAAGTACCGACGCTTCTATCATAAGCGGACGAATAGGACTTGGTCAATGACGGTGTTCCTGCCTTGTGTGGAACACTGACGTGTCTGAAATACTAAGCTTAGGCCATGCCCTCGTTGTGTCTATCTCATCATCTCATGTTAGAGTAGGGCCTTGCACACTCATGGGTGATTCCATTGCGAGCTTGGTTCGAAGTATTGGATTCGCTACTATCAGCTTCTCCTCTCTTATTCTTTGGTTGAGTACCCCCCCCCCCCCCCCAGGCACAAGATCAAGGACTTTTAAGTGTGCAAAACACATGTTACAAAGGAGGTGGAAGAAGTGTATGATACTTTTCTAGTAGTACATATACTCCTCTAGGGTTAGCCGATAAGGACTCACTATCATATTTGCCTGAAATAAAAATAAAATTGAAAAGATAAAAATAGCTGATCTCTTACGGCTTCACATTATGTTGAGTTGGTGAACCCAATTTTGTATTGTGTTTTTATGGATCTAGATTAAGGTTCAAAGATCATGTCCTGTATATTTGTGCATATTTCGTTCATGTCTCCTGCTCTTTGGCCCCATGCTCACTTAAAGCCTTCTATTGTTCTGCACTCCTTTTATTCCTTGTTGACCATCATATCTTTCTTTCTGCATCGATCTTCCTCTTGTTCCTCCAAGATGTCAACTCATGGATGGTTCAGTCGGTACTCCGTCAACACCCACATTGATTCCATGAATCTGACATCTTTGATAAATTTGAGATGATTCCAAAAAACCTGGTTTGGATCTTGCAGACCAATCTCCAGACTCCTCGCCTTCCTTCCTTTCTACTTCCTTAATAATTTGGGATCACTCTTATCCCATTACTGACCACTATGAATGGAGGACGATTACAGTCCAAATCTAATGCTCCATTCATATCCATCTGGGATTGTTCCTACTCTCAAATCCATCTAGTCAGCTGGTGATCAATTTTACAGTTGCTCTGATTGGGATACCTTTCGAATTACATATTGAAGTCAGAACCTGGATCCCAATCTAGAATTTGTGTCATCGGAATCAAACCTAAGATGGCTCCTCTAGGAAGAAAAGGAAAAGGATAGCCACCTCCACAAATGGAATAGGGCTCGACACCTGACCAGAATCAAGTGAATGCTCAATCGCTCATTGATGAATCCACGTTTCATCATCTTTATTCTATCATTTTGGCCTTAAAAACCCTAGTAAATGCGTGTAAATAGGCTTAATATAGGCATTTTAGCATTCATGCATATGTGTATAAATATTGTATAAAATGCGGGTTTTAAAGCCAAAAGAATAGAATAAAGAAAAGAAAAGAAAAAGAATAAAATATTGTAAATATTTTATGACCCGAAACCCCGAGACCTAGGCATCTTGATGAATAGGTCGACAAGGAATAAAGTAGGGGGAGATAAGGGCCAAAGCACAGATAAAATACCTATACATTTTATTCATTCTTTATTCATTTTGGGACCTATTTTTGGTTCTACTTTTTATACATCAAATAAAGAAACTTTGTACATGAAAGTTGTAGATAATTTAATAAATAAAAAGACAAAATTGATTTCACAGAAAAATAATGTACAGATAAAAAGTTATGGTCTGAATAAAAATCCAGAATCCCAACTTCCCAGACCCGTATCTCACAAACGACAACTCCAAATGCATCAAACTCACCTTTAATGGTATATAGAAGAAACTAAGCTATCCAATGGCGGTGGTTTCGCATTTGGCGGAGCTACGGTTTGAAAGTTGGCTTTTGGACCCACATTGTATACTTGTACATATTAAAATATTCAATTTATTATTTATTTATTATTTTTATAATTTTATATTTTTATAATGTTGTAAATAATACTTATAATAATTATGTACATTAAAAGAAGAATAAAAACCTAAATAAAAACAAAAATAAAATACTTAAAAATAAAAGACATAGATACATTACCTACACATATACCTATACAAAACATACTTGTATTTTATTAAATATACAAAACATATCTGAAAAATAAAATAAAAATATATTTATGTATATAAAAGTATTTTATAATTTTATAAAATCATAAATAAAAATAATAATATTAAAAATACCTACATAAAAATAGAATACATTAATACATAGATATAGATACCTATAAGGGTATAAATGCAAACTTGTAAAAATAAGGCTCATAAAAATAAATAAAAATCATCATAAAATAATTTATAAAATTATAAGCATTTTTTATTTTGTAATCATAATTAAATAAAATGGTTTCCTATTTTATTTTGATTTTAGAAGATATTTTTTCCGGGCTTTTTCCTGGTTGGTCCACGTGGACCAACCAGGTGGGCTGGAGAGTTGACCTCGGGTCAACTCTCTGACCCCAGCCTGTGCCCTTTGTCAGAATGAGTTTTTGGCTCTTTTCGCGATTTTTTCGAGGCGTGGCCTTTCACCGTTTCATGTCGAGGTCTTCAGCAAAGTTGCTCCTCGTGGAATGGGCTTTCACGCCCTGGGCTTGTCTGGGGCCGAGGACCATCGATGCGCGCGCTATCACCTCGTCTATCACGCCTCTTGACCATTCTTTCAAAAGACCACCCAAAGCCCCATTTGAACTTCGAACCCGATTTGACCTTGGTTTTGGCTCCCTTGGACGTGCTCCGGATGGATCTTGGTGGCAGGAAGATCTCCAGCTAGTTAGAGAGGGCCAGGCCAAGGCGAACGACGCTCCACCACCCATCTCCGGCCGTGACCGTGAGGTACCCTTCCTCGTGGCTCCGGCCACTGAGGTGTGTTTTCTTTTCTTTATTAGGTAGCTGTTAATCCTAGGAGTAGATTCTAGCATTTAGTTGGTTAATCGATCCAGAAAAACCCTTCGATTCCGTCATCGAACACCTCACCGGAGTTAGCTCCGGCGAGCTCCTCCCCCACCGCTTTTCGTTCTCTTTTGCTGCTAGGAGAGGCGAGGCATTTTGCCCTCGCCTCCCTTAACATCTTGTGCAGGTCTCAGGAGCTCGGAAGACCCCATCTGGGGCGTTTTTGACGCAGGCTGATCTTCTTGGAGCTCGTCATCCTCTTCATCGCCGGGGTGGCGCTACGGCGGCCCACCCGCCTTTTTGAAGCTGCCATCCCACTAGGGAGGCTCCCAGGAAGCTCGTGTGACCTTTGGACGCGATCCTTCCGCTCGAGGCATAGAGATTTTGCTGCTCCAAACTCGTATCGGCCGTGTTCTTCGGCTGCTCCTCCTCCATGCCCCTGAGCCGTCGATTCTACTCCGTTCTTCCAGCGTAGCAGTGACCGTAGGATCGAGCCCGCTATCGGTCGTCAGATCAACCAGCGTTCTTTTAATCTCGACCGTCAACGGGTGAAGCGGCATCGCGAGCTGTGGCGCGGACGCGTGGCATAAGGAAGGTAGATCAGACCGTCCGCCAGCCCCTTTTGGTTTGGGCATTTTGCATATTTAGGCCCACCGTTTTTGTATTTAGCACGTGATTTCGAAACTTTCATTTGCATGTTTTAACTTTTGTTAAACTTATTAGAACCCCCCCTGAACTTGCGTGAATTACACATATAGCCCCCCAGGCGCACGTGCTTAGCACGCGCGCCTTGGGCATTTTGCGGGGTAACCCCCTACGGCTCTTTGTTTTGAACATTAGTCCAGCCAGTCTTTTATGAGGTTATAAATTTGGTGGACATTTTGCTAGAAAGCCCCTGGAGTTTTGTACATTCACAATTTAGTCCCTTCCAGGCGCGTACGCTCTCACACGTGACCGGGGAATTTTTGTAACTTTACCCTTGCAAGTTTTGATATTGTCGATTAGTCCAGAGAATATTTAAATCAGTATCAATTTTGTGTGCAATTTGCGTTAATGCCCCTGGAATGTTTAGAATTTGCAGGAAAGCCCCTGCCAGACTTGTTATTCTTTCTTGCTTGCTATAATTATTTGAGGCATCATTTCTACTCCAAAAATTCTAAAATTTTGGACTTATGCTCCTTTGCACCTGTGCTTCCACGCCATCCATTTGGATTTTGATTTTATTTTATTTTCTTAGTTATTAAAAATCAAAAACTCCCTTTTTGTGTACTGTCTACCTTAGAAAATACCAAAAAAATATCAAAACACCTCCAAAAATCCCAAAAAAATCACCTAGTGTCTATTTTATCATATTTTAGTGTCAGTCCAAAAATCATTAAAAATCTCAAAAGAAAAACACTAAAAATCTAAAAACACTTAAAAACTTCAAAAAAATATATAAAATAGTAGAAAAATCCAAAAAATATAAACTCAACTTCTGTTTATCCCTTATTTTGTTCTTTTTATTAGAAAAATAGTGTGAAGATTTTTAGCTACTGGTTGTTATTTTTAAATTTCATTTTACTCACAGCCAGCCTTATTTGCACTGTTTTGCCTTATTTCAGTAATTAAAAATATCAAAAACACCTTGAAAAACCCCCAAAAATCACAAAAACAGTAGAAAACCTTAAAAATACCAAAAACATTTAATTTCTGAATTTTTGAGTATTTTTGCACATTTTTATAAATATTCTACCTTGCCTTTTCTTATATTGCCTTTACTTTCCAATATTGAAAAAAAAGAAATATAAAAATATAAAATATAAAATATAAAAATCAGAAATTAAAAATCAAAATACAAAATTAAAAATTAAATAAAAAAAATTAAAAATTAAAAACCCACAAAAATTGTAGCTGCTTGCTTGCTTAGTGTATACATTCACACATCACACACACACTTTAGCACTTGCTTGAATTACACTGCTTGCTCCATGTGTTCGAACTCTCTGCATACTTGACACTATACACCATTTGTGCAGAGTTAAAAATAAATTTTAACTCCACATTTCTTTCTAATTATTGATCTTAGTGTGGGTTAATTGTTGACTTTAGTCCGGATGTAGTGTGGTCCACACACCGACTGAGTTCACGCTTTGTGCTGAACTTAAGACCACCTGTTTTCGGCTAAATCAAATGGCGCCGTTGCCGGGGAGCAACAGCGCGTAGTTCGAGTTTTTGTTTTGTGTTGTGATTATTTGTCTACCTTTGCGGCTTTTATTTCTGCTTGTTTTATTTTCTTTATTTTTGATATTTTTTGTTTGAATTGTCTAACCTCTCTCTTGTTTGACTTCTTGCGAGGAACGCGGATCGAGGGAGGAGCTCTATCCCAGGAGCCCCTACGCACCCACGTGAGGCGACTAGACTTTGCACGAAGGCGGGCTAGGAGAAAATTTTGAAGACAGCTCTAGTTCTTTCTTCTCTTATATTTATTTTGTAATTTAAGTGAGAGAGAGACTCCTTAATTGTAATAATACAGGTACCCCCGGACTGGACTCTCTGGAGCCTAATTTCCAAGTGATTGTTCACTTGGGGGCTCTCGCGGTTTTTGTCGGCTTTTCATCGCATTTTTTTTATTTTGTTTTGTTTTTCGATTTCATTTCTTTTGTGTGATTGAGCCCCTAGTTCTAGGATTGTTTGCGATAGACTAAGGCCAAACACCTAATATTTTGCATGCACCTATAGTCTCGTTTGGACTTAGTCAAATTTTAAATAGTTGATCCTCACCTTCAACCCGTCGTGCCGCGAGCTCTCCCCGCAAAGCGCTTTCTCCTACCCTCAATTTGTTGAGCAGAGGAGGGGTGAGACTAGACCGGACTCTAGGGTTGAGGATTGACGGTCAACTTGTGGTTCTTCCCGCTAATAGCAATTTTTGAACTTAGGGCGATTTCATCGGCTTTGCATTGGCATATAGATAGGTTTCAATTCTGCTAAGCATCCTTGCATGTAGAGTGCTGGAGGCAAGGTGAGCATTTACGCTTTAGCATCCATCATCGTTTTGATCGCTTGCATTGCTTTTCCGACTCTACCTCTGATTTTGATCACCTAGGTGCTTAAAGGAATTGACTCCTCGTTAGGATCGTGCATTCTCACTAAAAATCCAAAAAAAAGTGATAACCAATAAAATTGGGACTGCTAACTTTACTTGACCCTAAAACCGATCAAAAAGAAAATCTTGTATTGGGGCGAGTAATCCCCTCATTGTCTTCGTTTTACTTGCTCGCGCACACACTAAGGTTAGAGCCCAAATCCCATCAAGCCCCCTAAGTGTTTGCGCAACTTTTTGACATCTCACCTAACTCTAAAACAGACAAGATTAAAAGACCGCATTTTACGGTCTCTACCGAGTTGAGTAGGTGAATTGAGGGTTTGATTTGTTTCATTTTTGTTTGTGATTGTTGCGTGTGTGTCCTAGATCATCTCTGCGCATTGGCGCCTTTTTCTTCACTCTCTTGACTTGACCTTCGTGCTCCCCCGAATCACTTCCTTTTGTTTTCGAGATGGACCCCTGGAGTGCATTTTATCCGGACTTTGCGGACCCCTCGCTCGCTCCAGCTGGCCCACCTCCCTTTTATCAGGAGGATCCTTCTCCTATTTTTTCTGATTTTTGTACATACCCACCTCAGCCACGGTATCAGACCTCAGACTTTTACCCACCTCCATCCCCACATGTATATTATCCGCCTCCACGTCCACATCCACCCGAGTCTGACCTGTTGGAGTCACCTCCCACGACCTCCATGAGTATTGTCATGAACCTAATGCTAGAGCACATCAATTTGATGAAGGAAAATCTTGACACTTTGAGAGAATATCGGACTAGTGCTCTTTTCATCGAGGATACAGCTTTGCTTGTGAAGAATCATGGGAGCTTGCAATCGCCAAAAATACAAAAAAATGAGAAAAATTTAAAAGACCAAAAAGATTTCGGGAGACACTTGGTTGATCAAGATTTTGAGGAGAGAGTCCACTTGCCAGAACCCTGGACCACACACCCATTCACATCCAGTCCCACCTTTGACCCCGAGGATGCCGCTGTACAGACTGCTCTTGGCATGCCTCGTGTATACACTGATTCCGACTTCCTCCCTTGTATGGAGGAAGTCCAAAAATTCAAAAAAATGTTATCTGAACCCGAAGTGGTGGCTACTATTCATGAGATTATCCGTGCCCCACTTCAGCAGGCCATGACCCAATTATCTGCTCCTCTTCCCAAGAAGAGAAAGCGGAGGAGCAGATCTGAGCGTCACATTTTGACCATGGCCACTGCCCTCGCCATCACACACCGTCCCATTCCCAAGAGGAAGAACACAGCTACACCTTTCATCACTTGCACCATCTCTGACCATACTTGTGATCGTACTCTCCTAGACGGCGGTGCTTCTATTAGCATATTACCCTTCTCGCTGGTACAGTCTCTTCACTTAGGGCCTCTCAAGAAGACCAGGATGATCGTTCAGTTTGCTGATGGATCTATCAAGAGGCCGAAGGGTATCCTTGAAAACGCCGTCATTTCTATTCAGGGCACAAGCCACCATGTTGATTTTGTCGTGTTGCCCATGGAGAACTCCACAGGGGAGCCATCTCCAATCATCCTGGGACGACCATTCCTCGCCTCTGCGAGGGTCGTTATTGATTATGGATCAGGAGAGGTTCGTTTCCGTCCTGCTGACGGGAACGAAGTGTCGATCACCGCACCCACAGTTGACCAGAGACCTGCACCTGATACACCTCCACTGATTATAGCTGACTCTGGGGCCCATGACAGATCTGATGATACTAGAGATACTTCCTTAGCGATCCCTGATGAGCCCCGACGGATCCCCCGAAAGGGGAGGAAGTCGGAAAGCATGGACCTCACTGATCCTCCTCCTGGTGTGTGGCGATGTGTTGATGAGATCCAGAGTATCTATGTGATTGAACCATTTGATCAGGGGGCAGATAATAAGATAATTGAGGATGTTTATGATGTTGCCCATTACTTTGAGAGACCTCATAAGGCAACAAATGACCCAGGTAAGACTAGACAGGACGGACCCGTTTTGACTACTTCCACTGATAAATCCGTTCCTGGCCCTTCACAGGTCAAGATGATTGAGGTCGGTTATGATGCTGCTATTTATTCTGATAAATTCAGACCTCTTGTTGAAGACAAGGATTCAGGTGAGAGTCTTGAGGACGATCTGAGTTCGTATACTTCCACTGATGATTTCGTGCCTTTTGATTTTGACCTGGACGAGGACTCGCAGGACGACTCCGATTACACTTCTTCCGAGGATGATGAGTTTGTCCCATTTCACTTTGACATCTGCGAGACTTCTAAGGTCGGACCTAGTCGTACTTCTTCCACTCACCCGTCTGTGCCTTCACACCATAGGACCACCAAGGGAGAACCGAGCCATACTGCTTCCATTGACCAGTTCGTCCCTTTCCGTTTTGATTCCACTGAGGGCCTTCACCGTGTCGACCCTGATCGGTCTCCGTCCACTGTGGACCCCGATGTCGACATACACCATATCCGATCTATCCCTCAGCGTTCCCGCAAGAAGGTTTGCTTTCCACCTTCTGATGACCACCCTTTTATGTTGTAAATTCTCTCAGATGACTCTTTCTATCTCTTTCCATCTCCCGTTTTTGCTCGTCTACCCATTTCTGGTGTTTGCCTTACTTAGGACGTACTTTGTCCTACGTATAGGAGGGGTAGATGAGTTGAGTGTTCTTCTTCGTCCGTCCTATCACTCCTGTTGTTGCCTATACTTAGGGCTCTTTTACCCTAAGTATAGGGGGAGTGACGTGTACATCCTCACGATCTCTTCTTCCATCTTCATCTCTTTTCTTCTTTTCTTCTTTTCTTCTTTTCTTTTTCTATCTTCTTTATCTATCAAAAAGGTGCCGCCCTTGTAGACAGTTTTCCATACTTAGGACGTACTTTGTCCTAAGTATAGGGGGGTGTGCACCCCGAGTTTTTCTATTCCTCTCGATCCTCTCCATTGTCTCCTCTTCTTGTCTATACTTAGGGATATCTTACCCTAAGTATAGGGGGAGACAATCTGAGTACGATCTGTTCATTCCCACCCTTGACCCTCCCTGCATTGTGTACAGTCTGCTATACTTAGGATTAGTTGATCCTAAGTATAGGGGGGACGGTCAACTTCTCATTCGTTGATTCCTTCATTAGTTTGTATTCTTTAGACTTGTCTATACTTAGTACGAGTTATGTCTTCTCTTTTCTCTCCGATCTATGAGGACATAGCTCAAGCTAAGTATAGGGGGGTCGTATATACTACGTATATACTTTAGCCATAACTCGTACTTTCGTATTTTCTTAATAAATATGGCTAAAAATTCTTTAAAATTCATTAAAAATTCTTAATAAAAAGATGTGATTATTCCTCAAATTCTTTTTGTATTTACTGATTAATAAATCAGGTGAAAATGTTTTTTGCAAAATGTTTGAAAAATAGTTTGAAAATCTTTGTGAACATCTATTGAAAACTATTTTGAAAATATTTTGTTTCGTGTTTTCAACCTGTGTGATTTGTAAAACTTTCTTTTTCTTTGTGTGAAATAAAATGTTTGAAAAATGATTTGCAAATGGTTTGAAAAATGGTTGCAAAAATGATTTGAAAAACCTATATATACTGTTTTGAAAGCCTTTGCAAAATGATTTTCAAATGTGTGTAAAATGTTTGTAAAAATTATTTTGGACTATAGTTTTCAAAAATTGTGTAAATTGTTTTCAATTAAGTTTGAGGAATATACACATCACACCAAAATCCACTATATATATATATATATGTATAAAATTGACCACTTACCCTGTAAATTCTTAAAATCCACTTCTTGTATAAATAAGAAGCACTCCCGTGTACATATTTTTCACCTAGTTTTTAGCCAAAATCTTTTTCTTTTCAAAAATCCCAAAAACATTTGCAAAAATTAAAATCCAAAAACATTTGAAAAATCTTTTTGAAAAAAATACAAAAAAATGCATCTGCATATTCATCATCATCATATTTTCAAAAATTCATAAAAAGTTCAAAACCTTTGAAAATTGCATCACAAAAAGATTTTCTGCATTGCATTTGCATAGAATTCGCATTTTTCGGATTGAGTTTGATAGTTGAACAAGTCTAAGTAAAATCCGAAGATTGGAGCTTGATTGGACCTTATAATCTACCTAATAACAGGAACCTTATAGGAACTGGGTTTGAGGTACTTCAGGTCTAGTTGACTTACTTCTTTGAGGATCACGGGACTTGGTTCAATGGATTCTTGACTGCCTAAGTAGAGTATTTCGGAGCACACGCACGACTCTTGTTGATAATGACCTAACTTGGACACCTGCACCTTTCACATGGCTCAACTCAGTTGGAGTGGTGAGGGGATTGGATTTGCCGGTATGAGACGCACACAAGTGGAAACACTTGTCCTCCTCTAGGGAGGGAAGTGCACCCCAACCCGTCCAGTGATTAGGAAGTCTAAAGACAGGAGACTGTGGGTTGCGATAAAGCTTCAAAAGAGGGATAGTCTACTAGCTCAAGAGGAAAAACTCCTTATGTAAATGCTGCTGTGAATAGTATTCAAAAAAAAAAAAAGTTCAGGCATGTACAAAAATAAAAAGCCTGCAAAGTATGTGCATATGTTGTAAAGTCAATAAGCAAGCTTGAGTTCCAAAGTCATATTATGTGAGCCTGCAGCAGGATGACTTGACTACACTGGTCTTGCATCCCGGGATAGGTAGCTACACTGGCTACCGTACATTCCTCTCTTCACCCCCTCCTCTTGAGCTGGTTGCCACTTGAACTTAGAAGGGAATACCCCGCTCCTCGAGGATGGAGTTGCTGGATTGGGGAATCATTGGGTTGTCGTGCTGGAGAAGTCAATCTCTTTGTCATTCTAGTTGGGGAGAGCCACTATCACTTACACTGTACAAGTCAGATTCATAGTCGTAAGAGTTTGCGTATGAGTTGAGATATTTCTGACCTGGCTATTGAGGAGACTTGAGCAGAGTTTTGGGATTCTCAAGGACTGTTGGATTTCAAATTCGGTTCTCATTAAGGTTCCGCCCGCACTAAAATTCCAAAGGTCCGACTTAAGCTCCAAACTTTGATTTTGCGAAGACAAGTTTGATAATTAAATTTAGTCCATCTTTCTTCTTTCTCTTTTCTTTATTTTTCTTTTTTTGCACTTATTGCATAAGTGTTTGCTAGGGACTAGCAAAGGCAAGTATAGGGGGATGATGAATCCACGTTTCATCATCTTTATTCTATCATTTTGGCCTTAAAAACCCTAGTAAATGCGTGTAAATAGGCTTAATATAGGCATTTTAGCATTCATGCATATGTGTATAAATATTGTATAAAATGCGGTTTTTTAAGCCAAAAGAATAGAATAAAGAAAAGAAAAGAAAAAGAATAAAATATTGTAAATATTTTATGACCCGAAACCCCGAGACCTAGGCATCTTGATGAATAGGTCGACAAGGAATAAAGTAGGGGGAGATAAGGGCCAAAACACAGATAAAATACCTATACATTTTATTCATTCTTTATTCATTTTGGGACCTATTTTTGGTTCCACTTTTTATACATCAAATAAAGAAACTTTGTACATGAAAGTTGTAGATAATTTAATAAATAAAAAGACAAAATTGATTTCACAGAAAAATAATGTACAGATAAAAAGTTATGGTCTGAATAAAAATCCAGAATCCCAACTTCCCAGACCCGTATCTCACAAACGACAACTCCAAATGCATCAAACTCACCTTTAATGGTATATAGAAGAAAATAAGCTATCCAATGGCGGTGGTTTCGCATTTGGCGGAGCTACGGTTTGAAAGTTGGCTTTTGGACCCACATTGTATACTTGTACATATTAAAATATTCAATTTATTATTTATTTATTATTTTTATAATTTTATATTTTTATAATGTTGTAAATAATACTTATAATAATTATGTACATTAAAAGAAGAATAAAAACCTAAATAAAAACAAAAATAAAATACTTAAAAATAAAAGACATAGATACATTACCTACACATATACCTATACAAAACATACTTGTATTTTATTAAATATACAAAACATATCTGAAAAATAAAATAAAAATATATTTATGTATATAAAAGTATTTTATAATTTTATAAAATCATAAATAAAAATAATAATATTAAAAATACCTACATAAAAATAGAATACATTAATACATAGATATAGATACCTATAAGGGTATAAATGCAAACTTGTAAAAATAAGGCTCATAAAAATAAATAAAAATCATCATAAAATAATTTATAAAATTATAAGCATTTTTTATTTTGTAATCATAATTAAATAAAATGGTTTCCTATTTTATTTTGATTTTAGAAGATATTTTTTCCGGGCTTTTTCCTGGTTGGTCCACGTGGACCAACCAGGTGGGCTGGAGAGTTGACCTCGGGTCAACTCTCTGACCCCAGCCTGTGCCCTTTGTCAGAATGAGTTTTTGGCTCTTTTCGCGATTTTTTCGAGGCGTGGCCTTTCACCGTTTCATGTCGAGGTCTTCAGCAAAGTTGCTCCTCGTGGAATGGGCTTTCACGCCCTGGGCTTGTCTGGGGCCGAGGACCATCGATGCGCGCGCTATCACCTCGTCTATCACGCCTCTTGACCATTCTTTCAAAAGACCACCCAAAGCCCCATTTGAACTTCGAACCCGATTTGACCTTGGTTTTGGCTCCCTTGGACGTGCTCCGGATGGATCTTGGTGGCAGGAAGATCTCCAGCTAGTTAGAGAGGGCCAGGCCAAGGCGAACGGCGCTCCACCACCCATCTCCGGCCGTGACCGTGAGGTACCCTTCCTCGTGGCTCCGACCACTGAGGTGTGTTTTCTTTTCTTTATTAGGTAGCTGTTAATCCTAGGAGTAGATTCTAGCATTTAGTTGGTTAATCGATCCAGAAAAACCCTTCGATTCCGTCATCGAACACCTCGCCGGAGTTAGCTCCGGCGAGCTCCTCCCCCACCGCTTTTCGTTCTCTTTTGCTGCTAGGAGAGGCGAGGCATTTTGCCCTCGCCTCCCTTAACATCTTGTGCAGGTCTCAGGAGCTCGGAAGACCCCATCTGGGGCGTTTTTGACGCAGGCTGATCTTCTTGGAGCTCGTCATCCTCTTCATCGCCGGGGTGGCGCTACGGCGGCCCACCCGCCTTTTTGAAGCTGCCATCCCACTAGGGAGGCTCCCAGGAAGCTCGTGTGACCTTTGGACGCGATCCTTCCGCTCGAGGCATAGAGATTTTGCTGCTCCAAACTCGTATCGGCCGTGTTCTTCGGCTGCTCCTCCTCCATGCCCCTGAGCCGTCGATTCTACTCCGTTCTTCCAGCGTAGCAGTGACCGTAGGATCGAGCCCGCTATCGGTCGTCAGATCAACCAGCGTTCTTTTAATCTCGGCCGTCAACGGGTGAAGCGGCATCGCGAGCTGTGGCGCGGACGCGTGGCATAAGGAAGGTAGATCAGACCGTCCGCCAGCCCCTTTTGGTTTGGGCATTTTGCATATTTAGGCCCACCGTTTTTGTATTTAGCACGTGATTTCGAAACTTTCATTTGCATGTTTTAACTTTTGTTAAACATATTAGAACCCCCCCTGAACTTGCGTGAATTACATATATAGCCCCCCAGGCGCACGTGCTTAGCACGCGCGCCTTGGGCATTTTGCGGGGTAACCCCCTACGGCTCTTTGTTTTGAACATTAGTCCAGCCAGTCTTTTATGAGGTTATAAATTTGGTGGACATTTTCCTAGAAAGCCCCTGGAGTTTTGTACATTCACAATTTAGTCCCTTCCAGGCGCGTACGCTCTCACACGTGACCGGGGAATTTTTGTAACTTTACCCTTGCAAGTTTTAATATTGTCGATTAGTCCAGAGAATATTTAAATCAGTATCAATTTTGTGTGCAATTTGCGTTAATGCCCCTGGAATGTTTAGAATTTGCAGGAAAGCCCCTGCCAGACTTGTTATTCTTTCTTGCTTGCTATAATTATTTGAGGCATCATTTCTACTCCAAAAATTCTAAAATTTTGGACTTATGCTCCTGTGCACCTGTGCTTCCACGCCATCCATTTGGATTTTGATTTTATTTTATTTTCTTAGTTATTAAAAATCAAAAACTCCCTTTTTGTGTACTGTCTACCTTAGAAAATACTAAAAAAATATCAAAACACCTCCAAAAATCCCAAAAAAATCACCTAGTGTCTATTTTATCATATTTTAGTGTCAGTCCAAAAATCATTAAAAATCTCAAAAGAAAAACACTAAAAATCTAAAAACACTTAAAAACTTCAAAAAAATATATAAAATAGTAGAAAAATCCAAAAAATATAAACTCAACTTCTGTTTATCCCTTATTTTGTTCTTTTTATTAGAAAAATAGTGTGAAGATTTTTAGCTACTGGTTGTTATTTTTAAATTTCATTTTACTCACAGCCAGCCTTATTTGCACTGTTTTGCCTTATTTCAGTAATTAAAAATATCAAAAACACCTTGAAAAACCCCCAAAAATCACAAAAACAGTAGAAAACCTTAAAAATACCAAAAACATTTAATTTCTGAATTTTTGAGTATTTTTGCACATTTTTATAAATATTCTACCTTGCCTTTTCTTATATTGCCTTTACTTTCCAATATTGAAAAAAAAGAAATATAAAAATATAAAATATAAAATATAAAAATCAGAAATTAAAAATCAAAATACAAAATTAAAAATTAAATAAAAAAAATTAAAAATTAAAAACCCACAAAAATTGTAGCTGCTTGCTTGCTTAGTGTATACATTCACACATCACACACACACTTTAGCACTTGCTTGAATTACACTGCTTGCTCCCTGTGTTCGAACTCTCTTCATACTTGACACTATACACCATTTGTGCAGAGTTAAAAATAAATTTTAACTCCACATTTCTTTCTAATTATTGATCTTAGTGTGGGTTAATTGTTGACTTTAGTCCGGATGTAGTGTGGTCCACACACCGACTGAGTTCACGCTTTGTGCTGAACTTAAGACCACCTGTTTTCGGCTAAATCACTCATATACATCCAAGCAATACAACATCAGCTAACTGAGAAAGCATTGGCCCAAACCGCATTTCAAGATATGCTAAATGATTTGAGGAACAGACAAGGAAGAGGAGGAAGAGAGGATAAACCACCACACAATGATCGAGAGGAAGAAGAAATACCTAAGTTTCCGAAGCTTACGTTGAAATAGACTTACAATCATGTCGACAGCCAGATGATCGAGTGGATATGAATTCCATCGGTGCATGCCCATTCGATCTCAAGTCTCAGCTCCTAGCTCATCTTCCCACCTTTCATGGAAACACTAATGAGGAACCCTACATTCACCGGTAACAGTTTGCCCACATCTGTGAAACCACACACTACCCTAACATCTCATTAGGTGTAGTCAAGATGATCGTGTTTCCCTTCAGCCTCTACGATAAGGCTATGTACTGGGTCAGCCATCTAAGGAAGGTCGTGATGACTTGGGAGGACCTTAATTCAGCATTCCTTAACAAGTTTTACCCTCTCGGTCAGCTCAACATTATGCGGGCTCGGATTAGCAACTTCTCCCAGACTACTCACGAGTTTGTTCATGAATCATGGGAGTGATTGAAAGATCTGCAGGAGAAACCCCCCACCATGATATACCGTAGACCAGCTTGGTACAAGACTTCTTCGGGGGCCTGAATATTGAGAGCTAGAGGTTGGTCGACATTGCATGTGGTGGATTCCATTTTAAAAAGGATTAAGATGTCATCTGGCAGACATTCGAGGAAATGGTAGAGGGAGAGGTCACCCTCTCTTCATCCTGTGCATATCAGAAGCAGCCCCATATCCTCCACAAGCTTCTCCATATGGCATCGTCTTAAGAAGTGAACAGAGATGAAAGCTCCAACCTTAGTATCATCGAGGGCCATCTGCCCAAGGTAGACATCATTGAAAAATTATCTTAGGGTCTTGAGAAATTTGTTGTGGTCGAATAGAGAACTCAACATCTGGACAAGTTGGATCGAATCACCATGCAACTGGAGCTAATGGTGAGTACCATCAATGCTTACCAGTCGGCGACCCCATCCTCTGAGACTCCAACTGAGAAAAGAAGAGTAGCCCAACATCGGCCTCAACCTAGTCCACAGCAGCCGGAAGTCCAGCACGTGTACTAAGTGCTGACTCCCGAACAGGGCCCGCCACAGCAGCAATTGGTGGTATACCAGCCATATCTCCAGCCTTCATATGATCCATTCTCTCCTCCACCACTATTAATCCAAGAAGTGAACACTGTATGGAATAATGATGCACAAGTGGCCCTTTCTAGATGGACAACCACATGGTTAGTCTTCTGCCATTCAGTCGTACCACCAGCCTTAGGATGGTAGATTTGTCCAACATAACCAACAACCTCAGCACCACTAGTCTCTATAGTATCATAATAATTGGAGACCGAATCAACCTTACCAGCAGCCATAGTACCGTCAGCCGTATAACTCATTTGTGGCTTCTCCTCATCAACAATACCCTCCTCCTTTATATCAGTAATATCAGCTTCCTCCTCCTCAGCATCATCAGAGCAACAACCAGCAACCTCTGCATACTTATCACTCTCAGCGTGATCAGCATGTTGAACCATCCGAGGAAGTTCCCAATAACCCTACCGTCGACTGTTTGGCCTAGATAGTGAAGAGCCTTACTGAGATGAGCTAGAGTTGGACTACTAACCGACGCCAAAACTCCGATCCCAATGCAAGTCGAAGATAACCCCAATAACTTCAAAAGAAAGGAGCAAGTAGTGTGTGATGTCCCATCCAACCCTACTGAGTCAAATTCCCACAATTTTGTTTTATCTAATGTTATTACTCTTAGGTGCGATAGGACTTTGCCTCCATCTACCACCTTCAAGGGAAAGAATAAAGCATCGTCTGGCGAATCATCCTCTTATGCATCAGTCATGCTAGACGTAGGACTGGGTGAGGAAGAAGAAGACATAGGAGCTGCACCAACTACAACCAGCCATCATCAGCAGCAAAAAGACCAAAAACATCAGCAAAAGATAAAAGATCAAAAACACAATATTAGCAAAGGCGGAGTCGAGATAGCCAAGGAGACACTATTAGATATGCGAGCCAACGGTGAGCCATTATGCAATAAATGTTATTGCAAATATCATTCCCTAATCTGAAATGAAGAATAACTTATTTGCATAATAGGTCCCTTAGTACAATTAGGGTTATGTACCATGGCCTTCTTAATGACTTTACAACTGTTCATTTAATTATTGAATCATAGAGGCTGGTGCTTGAATGAATATCTAAAGAGTTAGATTGAGGACTCATCAAGTACCGTCAAATGATTGTTAAGAGATGATCTTCAACCTGAGTAGGAGATGGCAAACCTTTCTCATTTGGATGATATCTAAATGGCATCTTGATGCATGTCCTCTGCATTGGAATAATGATTCGGATGTCTTAGATAAGTTAGGTCAAGGAGTTGACTTAACGAGATCAAGATAACCGAAGTTCTATGTCGTATATTGTCATGATATAGGCACGCATCCTCTCACCGAAGACAGATGTGTTACTATATGTCTGAGTATGTACATTTGGCAAACCAATAGGTTGATGACCTAACCAAGTTTTATACATCGGTGTGCTAGTGTGCATGCAAGGGCATATGAGTAATACGATCTCTCGAAGGGATCATACAGGTTCATTGCTGAACCGAAAGACATGAGCTCACTCATGAGATATTGGGAAGAATCAAATTCCGTGCATGGTCATCTTGCTTTGGAAGATTGACTGAATTTGTAGGTTTGATATATACTTTTGGAAAGTATATGATCAACACCTGGGTATGATATATGCTTTTGGAAAGTATATTATCGATACCAACTCCCAATAGTCAAATGAGAAACTTAATGATAAAACCTTGAAGGAGATAGTCCAAAAGAGATCTAAAACTTTGAGTTTATTCTGGGTCTTCTTGTAGCAGGATGTACAGGTATTATGAATACCTGAGGGTGATTTGATCATAAACAATTGTATAACCATGACGCTTCCATTCTGAGGGAGTGATGAAACAGGTCTGGATTTTAGTGACTCCTCTCATAGAGAAGTAATCTGATCTTAGTCAAAATGTTACACATTGATCTGGATGTGATTTAGATGTAAGGAGAGGATTAGATTTGTGGTCTTGATTTAATCAAGCATCTATGGGAGGCCCGCAAGATCTGGATTTGAGATATGATCTCAATATCCAAGTCACTATACGTTGAACAATACAATTGTCCTGTCCTTATCTCCAAGTATCCGTGGAGAAAGTGCATTATCCTTGAAAGTGTTCATCGATAATTTCATTGTTGATATATGTATCCGAGCATTGAGAAAGTTGATAATTAAATGTGATTTAACTATCATGAATAATATGAATTTGATTCATATTATAAGGAGGGTTATTTAAGATAATTAATTGTGATTTAATTATAAAATATGTGAATAATGTGAATGTGATTCATATTATTTGGGCACATGAGAATAGAGATCCAAGATGATTAAATGTGATTTAATTATCATGGATATGAATAATGTGGATAGCATTATCCATATTATTCAGGTATATTATAAATGTGATTTAAAATATATTAAAGAGAGCATATTGTGATTTATATTTGTTAATTAATTATTGATGTGAATACGATTCACATTGGATGATTAATTGAAAATATAATTTACATTTTATTTTGGGATGTGAATGTGATTTATATTTTTCCAATGACATGATTGCAATGTTCACAAGATAATTATAATTATTTTTGTGAAATAATTTACAACAAATGTTGTTGTAAATCTTGGAGATATCATGAGATAATGAGATCTCATGAGATGTTGAAGAGAAAGACCAAGTCCACTTGGTGGTCGCCCCCCCCCTTTTTAGGGGATGAGGTCTATCTCCTCTTTATCTACAAGGTCAAAGTGACTTAATTTTGAATTAATTTATATTGATTTATCAATATATATATTAATTTAAATTAAATTAATTGTTGTTTTGTTTTTTTCAACACCATCATGGCCATTGAAAGAAACACAAATCAATCTCAACCATTAATTATGTATTGTCCATGGATTGAGATGCATGGACTCCCAAAACAAAATATAAGAAGAGGCACCCCTTGCTCTTTGGGTTACACAATATTAACGAATGCTCTCTCCCTCTCTCTCTCTCTACGCGTCATGTGTATCTCTCTCTCTCTCTCATTGTGGTCGTCCACCATGGAGCCCTTGAGAGAGTCTACATAGTCGTAGCATCGTCGTTATGATCCGAAGTATTTGCTCGTGGATCTTTGTCTCCTTCGCTGCGCCTCGCTCGTGAGGAAGATGTTGGATCTCGTGTGACGAGATCCGGAGATTCGTCGCTTGGATCATCAACATGGATTATGAGGATCACACGTCTCATCAACACACTCGTAAGCGTCTCCTTTGTTGGATCGGACCTTAGATAGAAGGTCTCTTCGTTTAGAGACTTGATCGCAACTACGTTTCAAGAGGTAACCCTTGTACCTATTTGTGGTTTAGATGAAATGATCCAAGAAGTGTTCTTGGATCATGTTATGTTATAAATCCAAATTAAAAAAAATTCCTCTTCCTGGAGCAAACTTTATGTGATCCAAGAGCATCATGGAAGCATGTGGATCACATCGAATGCGATCGAGAGTGACTAGTCGCACTAGTTGCTCCAGGCAGCAGAATTTTGTTTAATTTGGATTTAACATAACATGATAACTTGAGTATCCGAGCAGCGAGAAGTGTTCTTGGATCACTTGAGTTATGTTATAAATCAAATTAGCAAACTTTAGAAACTTACTTTGTTTAATTTGGATTTAAATTTATTGAGATATGTTAATTTTAGTTAGTAGGGGTGACGGGTGGGAATTACATACTTGATCATGAACCTTGTGATTATCATTCAATTAAAAGTAATGGAATTAATGATTAATTTCCTGAGATAATTATTAATAAATATTTTTGAAATATTTAAAGATGATGATTATTTCTTGAATAACATTGTCCATAACCAACTTGATTAGATATGATCTAAATCACAATTGGTTATTTCGTACATTTTCCAACAAACTTGTTGCTTGAATAGGATTGGGGATTTGTTTAGAAAATCTCCTTATAAATATTAATCAAAATTGTTTTGATTATTATTATTATATGGTATAACTTCGGTTGAAAAACTGATTATCATCTCAAGCACAAAGTGATCTATTTTGCATTATCCTTTCTCGAGGCGGATATGGTGTCTAGTCGGGGAGCAGTGGGGTAGCAGGTTGCACTATACGTAGACGGTCCCACTCCCGTCGATACTGGCCATGGCAGCGGGTACGGTTGGTATAATGCTTGAGAAATCATGATGTATTTCTAATTATTAAAATTTGAAGTAATATGTATTTGAGATAATACCATATTTCAAATAATAATTAAGAATGTTTGTTGGATATTACTCAGATCATTAATTTAATATGATTAGATTAATTAGAATCCGATTAAAACTAAAACACTCTATTATAAATAGAGTTGTTATTTCCCATGGAAGAATTAATTACGTGAATATGATTCATAATAACTAATTAAAAATTTAAACATGATATGGAGGATCACATAAGTGACATCCATGGTCTCCCTTTAAGGAAAAGGTTCCGTTGCCAGAGATTATATGTAGGCAACGCCTATCCGAAGTGACAGCTCCTACATACAAGCTATTTGGATCAGGCTCTTTGCTTCTCGAAAGAGTAAGGACGTATGCATAGTGACCCCAATATGGAGTCCTCGTATTATTGGGGTCATATTGGATTGTGCATAGCGAGTTGTATTCCTGTTGACGGTCGGTTCAATTAATGATGGGTCAACATCACCTTAGGGGTGGTGGGCCCATGTTTAAAGACCAAATTGGGAGATGCAAGTTGGATGTGCATAGCGGAATGAGTTCCTACTTCTTTTTATCCAAGTTGCAAGTTCTCATATTATTGGGATGTGACAAAGATAAGAAAGGAGATCCCAGATCTTGATAGAGATATAATGGTAAGTATATCTCTTACGTTGAAAGTGATTAATGGAATGAACTTTCAGTGTTGACAAGGCAAGATAACTTTTATATAAAATTCCTAAATCAAAGTAAATATGTATGTATGTATATATATATTTATATATATTTATGCAAATTTTTTATTTCAAATAATCCTCATTAAACCCACTCAGTACTATACTCTATAATAACCAATAAAATATCGTGGATTGGATCCATGATCAAGATATTGTACTTGCAGTTGGACACAAATTGTATGTGGTTGCGATGTGCAAGTTTCCTCATAATAATGAGGAATGACAATTAAATAGACAATAAGACAACAACCTAGGGTTTTTATGTCTCTATAGTCTTGATCTCTCATCGAATGTACTTTGGAACTAACATGTCGATGATGATCGTAATTGTCAAACAATCCTTATAAAATCTAAGAAAGATATTCTGGCATACATATGTGCTCTCAACATTTAATCATGAATGACATGGTTCACCATGCAGAATGGTGGCTCTATAAGAGATGATGTATTCAAATATTTGAGTACCTACCTGAACCTAAGTCTTTAAGAGTTAAGATATATGTAGATATGATGAGTGTCATCATTCTACTATCTATACTTTAGTCATTCATGAAGCTTCATGATATTCATATTGTATGAATTGAATGAAGCATGTATAAATGTTGAATTTCTCTTATATTGAAATCTTTTGAATTCAACATAAGAGAACCTTTGTCTTAAACAATGGTTGTCTATAGATCAAAGCAGTGCAGTGGAAGCATGGATCGGACCCATGTTTGAAGGAAAGTCAAAGAGTTGACTGTACTTCTATAATTTCCACACATATGACATCCAAAGAGTTGAATAAATGCCAATACTGCAATAAGTTGATGTATTGATAGTATGTATCAAGTCTATCTTGGAACCTTAGAGAAGGACCCAGATAGTGCATCAGAATAATCTACATCTACATACAATCATTGTAATTGACTTTCTTATTGGATAAGATAAAAGTCTAATAATTGTATCTCATTCTTCTAATAACATTTGCAATTGGTTGCATATGTTTTAGAAGACTAAAAAATTGATCTTAAGGTTTAATAGTCATCCATGGATATTGATGCAATGGTTGCAACAGCCTCTATGGGATAAATAGACATCATATTTTCAGTGGGAGAGCCCTTAGTCTTAGAAAATGCCTCTATGACCTGGATATTAGAATACTCTCATTGTTTATTTCTAAATGTTGGAAATAAACATGAATTCTGAAATAGACCTATCATAAAGAGTTATGATGGATATATTCCAGATAGTATTTTGATATATGGAAGACTCCACTAAATTATAAAATCAATGAATGGTTCATTAACATTTCTAATAATGAAATTAAATCTTAACAAGATCAGTAGGAGGAGGGAGATCGTTTGACAATGATATGGCATCAAATCTTGCACATATGTCTATTGATGAAATGAATAGACTAGTAAGATATTAAATTTAGATTGTCTAAAGGTTCAAAACTTACATACTTATGAATGGTGTTAGATGCCAAGGTATTCAAGATCTCATACATATTGATGTATGTAGATCATCAGTATCATAATAAACATTGATGATATGTGATATCATTTGATGATTAATTGTGATATGAGTTTTCTTCCCTTAACTTTATAAACCTTTGAAATGTTCAAAGATTTCACAATTTAGGTTCAGAACCAAAGTTTGAAGGAAGATGAATAAATTTTATCTAATCAAGGTAGATTATACCTATTAGAAGAATTCAAAGAATACCTTATAGAGAAAGGAATATCATTCCTATCTCAATCCTCCTAATACACCTAAACTCAATGGAGTTGTAGGGAGATACAATTAGATCATGTGCGAGATGATTTGGTCAATGATGAATATTAGCATAATTACCTCTTAGTTTCCAAAGTATATATGACTACAATTTATATCCTCAATGATATTCCATGTATATCTAAATCTGCACCTTCATAAGTTGTGGTTTGGAGCCTAGTCTAGTATTGGACACTTGAGGATTAAAGGTTGCTTGGTCCATAACTTTATCATGGATGGAAGTAAGATGGAATCTAGCACAAGAGAGTGCCACTTCATTTGGAAAATAAAGGATGGTATTGGATACCTACTTTATTACCTTGAGATTCTTAAAAGATCTCATCTCTAAGGATGTGATTCTTAGAGGATGAATCTCTTGAGAATCAAGATGAAAATGAAGTTAAGGAACTCATTTAATCTTGAGAAGATAATGAGGCTCTTGAAATTAGAAACTACAAGGACAATTAAAGGTGAAATACTAATACCTCTTCAAATGAGTTTGAGGATGAATTCCATGTGTCAGAGAAATCTGACAATGATCGAACTTCATGTGATGAAGGGTCTAAAGATCATGTCATGGAAAGATTGAAGTTATCAATTAAATCTAAAGTTGACTTCATATATAAGTGTTGTATATGGACACTCAAGGATCCACCTATATGAGTAAGACCCGTTAAGGTGTAAATATATCTTCAAGAGAAAGAGGGAACCTGATAAGAAGGTAGGGACTTTCAAAGCACAGCTCGTATCCACAAGATACACACCGAAGAGAAGATATTGCTTGCAATGAGGCTTGCTCTTCAGTGACCTTGCTTCAACCCATCAGAATATTGCTAAATATAGCTACACAACTTGACTTTGACATCTTCGATATGGAAGTCAATTTTGCATTCCTCTATGGATACCTCTTCGAGGATATTCATATGAAGTAGCCCCATGGCTTCATGGATGAGGAATACAAGGTGCACCAGCTAAGGAATTCCATATAAGGACTCAAATAAGCTTCTTGTAGTTGTAACATTGGATCTAATGAAATCATAAATGTTATGATTTCAGATAGAATCTTAATGAACGATGTGAAGATTGGCGGGAGTGACATTGTATTCATCGTGCTAAATGTAGAAGATATCCTAATAATTTGGAATGATATAAGGATAATAATAAGTATTTTTATAGACTGGCTATTCCATACCTTGAGCTATAATCTCAAGAAAACCTCTTAAGATCTTAGTTCTGAAAGTGGCCAGAAGGAAAGAAAAGAGGGTAATGGGACCGTCACATTAGTAGTATACCTTGGACATGTTCCATTTTCTGGTTTTATTTATCTTTTATATTTATTTTATTTATACTACTAAACTCAAGTGTATATCGTTAAGTATGGGAGTGTTGAACTCAAGTAGGCAAACTGTTAGAAATTAGGGTAAACAGGTAGAAATTTAAGGTTTGATGGGTTTCTTAATTTTTATTTATTTTTAGGGAATTTTCTGGATTTTTATTAAATTTTTGTGAATTTTATATTGCTTTTGTGATTTTAAGTATTTTATGATTTTTTAATCATTTAAGAAAATATTTTGTAATCTTTATTTGGTTTTTAATTTGAAATTTTATATTTTTAATTTGTTTTCTCTTTTTTATGAATTTTTAAGATGATTTTCGGATTTTTATGGATTTTGTTTTATTTTTAATGTGAAAAATGAAGTTTTTATTGAAAACTGTGAAATATTTTTTATTTTTAAAATAGAAAACAGGATGATTATTTTTATTTTATTTTTATTAGAAATTAGGTGAAATTATTTTAAAAATGATACGGTGTACTTATTTTTTTGATGTTTATTGAATTGGTTATGATTTTTCAAAGTTTTTATGTACTTTGTATTTTTATGGATTTTAATATTCAATTTTTACTTCGCTTTTGGTTCAATGTGAACAATACAATAGAATATACTAAGGATAATTTTTATAAGATTTTTTAAAGTGTTTTTATATTTTTTGTGAATTTTATATGTTCGTTGTATTTTTATGAAAGCTTTTGGATTATTTAATATTAAAAATATTTTTATTTTTCAAAAATATTATGTATACTATATAGAGTATATTATGACATATTTTTAGGTATTTTTATTATATTTTTATATTTTTATTTAAGTTTAAATGAATTTTATACTATTTATTATTAATTTGGTATGGAGGGGTATATATGAGAAAATCTGGAAAACAAGGGATGCGCGTGTAAAATATGCAGAAGTAGGGGACGTGCATGCAAAACGTAAGGAAGTTCGGGGAGTATATCGGGAAAATTACCAAACGTCACGTGTGATCACTTGCTGCTTCTATAACCTGGACCTGTTTGAAAATATGGGAAAGTTTGAAGTACAGCCTGCAAATTTACCTACTCACGTACGTTGGCACATGACTAGGCTTCGGAAGGACTTATATGCAAATCCAAATGATTCATAGGGCTAGATTGTAATTTATCCAAAACATATGGTTCCAACACGTGTGTTGCACGTGATGGGCACTTTAAGTTTAAGCGGCGAGCGGTTGTTGATCTCGAGTGTACGCGTGGCAAGGCAATGGACGTTTGATCAATCTTGATCGAACGACTGCTATACTTAGGGCATGTTTGGTTGCAGGGTTGGGCAGGGTTGGCCCAACCCTGGTTACTATTCACAAGGGTACTTCCTCCTCACAGATTACTATTCACCCAGCCCAACCCAACCCAACCCAACCCTGCCCAACCCTGCAACCAAACAGGCCCTTAGCGTTCTTCCCCAATCTAAGATCTTCCGATAATGCTATAACAGATCTCCAAGCGACGGTTCTTTACGGTTGATCGTATCAAGCTCGATTAGGACTAAAGACGAGATGTTGCTCAGATCCGCGATGGCTGTGATGATGTGATTTAGATCTTCGTCTGTACGGTTCTATTTTTATTAGAAGCTCAGATGTTTCTTTATGTCTCATTTAATCAAGTCTGCTACTCCATATTTCTGCAGGTGTTTTATTTTGTAGATGATCGGGTGCTGCAAGTGGAAGGAGTTAGCTCCAAAGCGGTGTTCTCGTATCCTTCCCAAACAGATCAGCTCCAAGCGATGAAGGCCCAAATCTGATCAAATCTCTAACTGATTTATTCGCACATGATGATTCAGGAGTTTTGTTTTCACACTCTAGGTAATGGTGATGATTCGCTCAAGTATACGGCGATCGACAAGGCTTCTGGTGAAAGCCTCAAATAAATTGAATCTACTCAATCGGGCACAACATATGTGCTACATTCTCTGATCTCCGTTGAAGTTTCAGGTGCTCATCCTATCGATAGGAGATCGGATGCGAGTCTCCCGAGTCCTCCTTCTCGCTTGGAGCTCACCGGGAAGGTGGAGATGTTAAAATGGCAGATTCCTTGTGATGTAGGGGGTATAGGGGGTTTACAGGAGGAGAAGGGAAAGGTTGGTGAACAGCCTTGAGGGTGGAGCAACGACCTGGAATGGCCAGGTCATTGGGGAAGTTGGGAGGTTGGCCGGAGGGAAGAGGAGAAGAGGTCGGTAGCTGTGGGCATTGGGGGATAAGGAGGAACGGGGGAAGCATTGGAGAAGAAGGGAAAAAAAGGAAAGTAGGAGAGAGAGAGAGATAGACAAATAAAATTAAAATAAATAATAAAATTAATTAAATAATTAATTAATATAATTAATAATAGGTTAAATTAATAATTAAATTAAATAAATTAATTGAGATATAATTAAATAGATAATTAAGTAATTAATTAAAGAACTAATTAGATAAATAAATTAATAAATTAATTAAATTTATAACAAATAATAACTTAAATTAATAAAAAACTAATAATAAATAAGTAAATTAATAAATGAATAAGTAATTAATTAATGAATTATTATTTATTTTAATTTAAGAATAGAGCATTAATATATTAAATAATAATATAAATTATGGTACATTATACAATATACCAATACAACCCTGAAACCCTTATTTTTCATACTAACTCGGATTTTAGTGAAATCAATGGCATTTGATAGATAATTGAATAAAACGGATTTAAAAACTAAGTTTGCCCAATTTGGAGTTCATATGACTGAGTTTTGAGATCCGGAAAATTTCAGTAATGGCTTCATGGCCTCGGGATTTATTGACATTTTGACTTAAGTTATATTTTATATTTTTATATTGATTTTCAACAAAATTCTAGAAAATAATTTAAGTTAAACGGATTTACGGATAATTAACTAAAAATACAGGAAGTTTCTACATATAATACAAATATACTACGGGGAACAAACGCCAAAACTCAACCGTTTTATTCTAATATCTTTTTGATATTTTTAAAAAATAGTAATATTAATAAAACGAAGTTTAAAAGTGAGTTTGGTCAATCTGGAGTTTTCTATAGATAATTATGAACTTCTGAAGTTGGCTTTTACGGCTTTTCCGATCCATTGTAATATTTTATTTTTATATTGAATATTTTTTCTGATATTTTTATGAAATAATATATATTTTTTTGAACAACTTTTGTAAAGGAAGTGTTCTGATTTGAGGTGGTCTAAGTGATAAATAAAATAGGTGAAATATTTACAACGTGGAAAATATGTTTAATGTATAATTATGGTCTCGGTTTTCTTTATTTTAAGAAGTTAAGATCCTTATCTCCTCCTACTTATTTATTTTGTCGACCAAGTGAATATTGACCCGATCTCGGGGTTAGGATCGATCTGTATATATTTTATATCTACAACCTTCTTTTCTTTTATTTTTCTTTTTATCTTTATTATTTTGTTTTGGATAAAATAAGTGTTAAATATATAATATTAAAATATGTGGTTAAATATTATTTAGTTAGAATTAGTGATTATTTACATATATTTTACCAAGGATTTTAGTCAAAATAAAAGAATAAAGGCGATGAATCATTGATTCATCACGAACTTGTCGATTCACGCAAATAGTGTTATGAGAAAAGCATCCAGTACAGATATATAACAACATTTAAACATGGTAAAAAGTGTGCACAAGAAATTGATTGTAAGGGAAATAACTAAATGCAAGAAATAAAATGACTTCCAACAAGTACTCGACATGAAATGAACAACCTACAACGTACCTCTATTAGTTAGGTTACCACATTTAAATTATCTAAGAACTACCATTGTTATTTATATGCCTCCAGACTATGTTTCATATATTACACAGAGATAAGATATTTGATTTGAACCATGATTGATTTAGATCAACTCCTCGTTGTTAAGAGTCCATGGCGGTAAGCAACATGGTAGCATTAGTAATGGAAGTAGTATGTGGTCTTGACCATGACGGTCTCACACTATGACTCCAAGAAACATCATATCTTAGGGTTCAGGGGCCTCCGTAAGCATGTGTGATATAGATGCACCCTAACTAAGTTCCCAATACTTTCCTTTACTAATCTACCAACATTCCCTCTAGATTATCATTCTCATTTGTACCGATCTAATGTCCAACCTGATGAAATAAGATGCTTGATTTGTAATGTGATCAACTAATATTCACTGCTCGTTTGTAAGAGTCCACGATACTAGTGCACAAGCTAGAGCACAAGATTTTATTATAGGATCTGATTTACCACTCATCACTGTAGTCAGAAATTCCTATGACTACCTTCCATTTTTCTATAGCTACGGGGCAAACCGGTCGAACACATCCTTTGCTAACCACATCTTGGAACTTCGTTCATAGAACAAATACGAGAAACCAACCCGAGTGATCGGCTCTCCTTGACCTCACGTATAAATTGTACGACTAAAAGTGAAGACAAGACTACCAGCCTGATGAATCTCCATTTCATCATATTTATTCTATCATTTTGGCCTTTAAAACCCTAGTAAATGCGTACATATAGGCTTAATTCATGCATTTTAGCATTCATGCATCAATGTGTAAATAATGTATAAAATACGGTTTTTAAAGAAAAAAATTATAGAATAAAGAAAAAAAGAAAAAGAATAAAATATTGAAAATATTTTATGACCCGAAGTCCTGAGTCCTAGGCATCTCGATGACTAGGTCGACAAGGAATAAAGTAAGGGGAGATAAGGGCCAAAATACAAATAAATTCCCATTTCATTTTATTCATTTTCCTTCATTTTTGGGACCTATTTTTAGTTCCACTTTTTATACTTCAAATAAGGAAACTTTGAACATGAAAGTTGTAGATAATTAAATATTAAAAAATACAAAGTTCCATACAAAAATAATGTACATATAAAAAGATATCATCTTAATAAGTTTCCAAAACCCCAACTTCCCAGACCCATATCTCTCAAATAAAACTCAAAATATATCAAAATAATCTTTAATTGTATATAACTTTTAATAAGCTATTTAATGAAGGTGGTATCATACATTTTGGAGTTACGTTTTGAAAGTTAAGTTTTGGACCCTTATTGTATACTTATATTAATTAAAATATTTATTTTATTTATTATTCATTTTTCTTGTAATTTTATATTTTTATAATTTTGTAAATATTATTTATAATATATGTGGATAATTAAATTAGAATAAAATATTAAAGAAAATGAAAAAAAATACTTGTATAAAACACATAGGTAAAATACCTATATCTATACATATATAGATAATACATTTATTTATTTAATTATATATAATACATCAGAAAAATAAAATAAAAATATATTTAAGTGTATAAACTAAGTTATAGATATATAAAATAATAAACGTAATTAATAAAATCAAAAATACAAAATAAAAATAAAATACTAAAATATATAGACAAATATACCTATATAGCCCCTAATTGGTAACTTGTAATTATAAACCTCGAAAAAATAAATCATAGTAAAATAATTCAGAAAATAATAAATATTTTTTATTTTATAATCTAAAATTATTAAAATAAATTATTATTTTTAAATGAATTTTGAATTTTTTCAGGAGGTTTTTCCTAGTTGGTCCACGTGGACCAACCAGGTGGCTCGGACAGTTGACCTCGGGTCAACTGTCTGACTCCCCCTCCTGCAAGTTGTCAGACCTCATTTTTCACCAAACTTCTTGTAATTTTCGAGGCTTGACCTTTCAACATTTCATGTCGCTGTCTTCTGCACTTTTTCTCCTCGATAATCCAGCATACACGCCCTACGCTTACATTAGGGAATGAATCATCACAACGCCCGTTGACCTTCGATCTTGGAGCCGCTCAGACCATCTTGTACATATACCTCCCTTCCTCCTCCGTTGATCTTTGAACCCCTTTTTCCCTAACCATGAGTTCCTCTGAGTTGGCTTTGATTCACTCGTTTGACAAGCGCGTTCCCAACTGCTTGGAGCGAGCTCCTGCGAAGGACTCGGTGGTCTCCACCCTTATCTCTGGCCAACCTCCATGAGGTCCATATTCCCTACTTTCCGACCATTGAGGATTTTTCTCTTACATTTTTCCTTGCATTTTTGCTTCGTCATATCCTTAGGATTAGATCCTCGCATTTCCTTTCGATTCTTAGCCATAGATCGACACCACTCGTAGTTCGTCGAAGCTTGCTCCGGCGAACCTTCATTTCCCATCACCTGTGCCCTTTCCACCTTCTTTCGCCTACTGGAGGGTCACGGTAGTTTGCCCGCAACCCTCTTAACCTCTCTTTTTGCAGGTTCTGGACTCCCTCGTGCGCCTGGAGTGATTTTGAGCACCCGCTCGTAACACCTGGAGCTCCTTTGCTCCTCCTCCTCTGCAGGTGCACTCCGGCCATCTTCAGAACCTTCTTACGTCCTCAGTCCATAGTGGACCACTGCATGAGTCGTCCTGGCCATTTTGGAGCCGCATAGAGCGTCGGAGGGTGATGATCCAGTCGGGAGAACTTCAGCATGCCAGTGTTCCTCCCAGTTTTTCGTCCTGCCTTCTCCACCTTCAGATGGGCCCCTATTCTTCCTGCACTCCAGCTGTTGTCGGATGAAGTTGGGCCACAACCGTTGATCTTCCTTTGAAGATCTAATCAAGACCGTCAGTAGCCGAATAATCATCAAGTGCCAAGGCGTCGACACGTGTCTTAATTGGAGCGCTGTCTACCATCCGATCCGCTAGCGTGGGTATTTTGCACTTATTACCCTGTTGTTTTTTATATTTATTTAATATCCTAGAAACTTTCCTCAGTATTTTAATATTTGTGTAAAATTTATAACCAGGCCCCTATAGTTTTTGTTATTGCATTAAGAATCTCGACCACGCCACCTCACGTGCATGTGCGCGTGAGGGGCGTGGCTATTTGCAGAGGGGCCTTCAGGCATTTGGTTATTTGTATTCAATGCTGAAACTTTTAGATTGAGTTGTAACTTTTCGTAATATTTTCAATCAATCCCTAGGTTTTTGTATAATTGCATTTTGACCCCGTTAGGGGCCCACGTGTTTATACACGTGATTTTGGAGTTTTTACAGGGATACCTTTGGGGTTTTTTTATAATTAGCCCTGTAGCTTTTTGAGGACGTTATATACTTCTGGGAAATCTACACTTTGGCCCCTACACTATCTGCTATTTACAAAAACACCCTTGCTAGTAGTGTAGTTTCTCTATATTGATTTTATTTATTTCATGCATCTATAGAATTCGGAAAAAATCCTCAAAAATAGGCCAAGTTTCCTAGAGCATTGTCTTTCATGCGCATATTTTTATTTTGTATTTTGAATATTTTTATTATTTATAGAAAATTAAAAACTTGTATTTTCATCCCTGTTTGCAAAAGAAAATACATAAAATTTATAAAAACATTTTGAAAAATTCTCAAAAAAGTATATTTTTTAAATTTCTGTGTTTTTTACTTTCAGACAAAAAATATAAAAGAAAACTCAAAAATAGAAAAAAATCTAAAAACCTTTATAAAAATATATAAAATCTAGAAAAATCCAAAAATTCTATTTTCTATTTCTTAATTTTTTATATTTATTATCTTTATTTTAAAATTAATTTGCAGAAATTTTGGTTCTATTTTCTATTTTTAGTCTCCGTTTTAATTTTAGGTATATATTTAAACCCTTGTTTTGGGGTATTTTTTACTTTAAAAATATTTATAATTTAGTAAAAATTACTAAAATATCACAATAATAATAAAAAAATATTAAAACACAAAAATACTTTATTTTCTTATTTTTGAACATTTTTGTTAATTTTTATATTAACCCTAGCTTCCATTGTATATATATCCTATATATTCCTTATTTTATATTTTAAAAGAAAAAGGAAATATAAATAAATATAAAATATAAAAAGAAAATAGAAAATCAGAAAATTAAAAATCAAAATTTAAAAAAATATAATAAAAAATATAAAATTATAAAACCCATAAAAATAGCACCTATATAGACAAATACACCACATTCACTTTTGTGAGCATTTTTACTTCGATCTATACTGCTTGTTCCCTGTGTTCGACACTCTACTCATACTTGCACCTATACACATCTTTGATGTAGGGTTATAATAAATTTTAACTCCGCACACTTGCTTTTCATTCCTTGATCATCTGTTGTGGGTTAATTGTTGATTAATTGAGGTTTCGTGTGAGGTCAACTCAAAGACGGTTGATTAACCTTGTGAATTAGCAAGACCTTCGCAAAATCTCGATTATCAAATGGCACCGTTGCCAGGGAGCAATAATGCTTAGATTGGGATTACTTGTGCTTGTGATTATCTGTCTATTTTTGCAGTTTTATTTATTTGCTTCTTTATTTGATATAATTGTTTGACTCGTCTAATCACCCTCTCTTGTTGACTTTGTGTAAGGAACCGTAGATCGAGGCGGATCGCCTAGGTGATCTGGTGCATCCTTGTGAAGCGGAGTCAGCCATTCTACCCTAGCCGATAGGAGAGAGCAGCAGAGGACATTTAGAAGATTTTTGTGAGACAGTTGCATTTATTTTCATAGTATTTATTTTTATAATTTTAAGTGAGAGAGAGACCCTTATTTATCGTAATAATACATATACTTTGAACTTTGGACTTTCGAGCCCAATTTCCAAGTGTTTGTTCACTTAGGGGCTCACCGCGGTTTTGTCGATTTTCTTCGCATTATTTCATTTGTTTCTCGATTTTGGTTTTCTTTCTTTTGTGTGATTGAGCCTTAGTTGTAGGAGTCGTTTGATGATAGTATTAGGTCCAAACACCTAATTATATTTGTTTGTGCATATAGTCTACTTTTGGACTTAGTCAAATTTTGAAACATTGTTCTTCACGCTAATAGCAGTTTCTCATCCTAGGGTGATTTCATCGTCTTGCATCTGCATATAGTTTAGGTTTCAATTTTGCTGAGTATCCCTACATGTAGAGTGCTGGAGGCAAGATGAGCATTTACGCTTCAACATTCATCATCGTTTGTCGCTTGCATTGCTTTTCCGACTCTCCCTCAGATTTTGCCAACCTAGGTGTTTAAAGGAATTGATTCCCCGATAGGCACGTGCATTCTGAATAAAAATCCAAAAAAGTGATAACAAATAAAATTGTGCGTGCATTCTGATTAAAAATCCAAAAAAGTGACAACGAATAAAATTGGGAATGTTAACATTACTCGACTCTAAAATCGAACAAAAAGAAAACATTTGTCTTGGGCCAGTAATCCCCTCATTGTCTTCGCTTTGCCCAAATTCAATTCATCCTGCTAAAGTGCTTGCACAAATTTTGACTTCTCACATAACTCTAAAGCAGACAAAATAAAAAGATCGCATTTGCAATCTTCACCAAGTTGAGTAGGTGAATTGAGGGTTTGTTTTGTGTGAGTTTTGATTGTGATTGCTTGTGTGTATTCTAAATCCACTCTGCGCATTTTTGCCTTTTTCTTCACTCTTTTGATTTGACCATCATGCTCTCCTGACTATCATCTCCTTTTGTTTTCAAGATGGACCCCTGGAGCAATTTCTATCTGGATTTCGTGGACCCCTCGTACCCTCCAGCTGGTCCACCTCCCTTTTATCAGGAGGATTCTCCTCTGATTTTTCCTGATTTTTGTACATACCCGCTTCAGCCATAGCATCAGGATTCGGACTTCTACCCACACCCACCTCCACCTCCGTACTTTCCCTCTTCACATCCACCTGAGACTGATCTGTTGGAATCACCTCTCACGATGTCCACACTTGACACCTTGACCTAGTTCATGGAGCAAATGAATTCGAGGAGTGACGATCTCACCTGCCTAAATAAGAGACATATCGATGCTTCACGATCTGATTATTTGGACTTGATTGAGGATTCTTACGAGAGCTTGTAATCGCCCAAAATACAAAAAATGAGAAAATTTTTAAAAACCTGAAAGAATTCAGGGGACCTTTGGTTGACTCGGATAGTGAGGAGAGTGCCCATCTGCTAGACCCTTCACCCACACATTCTCTCACTTCTAGTCTCATCTTTGACCCCGAGGATGCCACTGTACAGACTGCTCTTGGCATTCCTCATGTAAATGATGATTCCGATCTCCTCCCTTGTATAAAGGAGATCCAAAAATTCAAAAAAATGTTGACTGAACCCGAAGTGGTGGCCGCTATTCATGAGATCATTGATGACCCACTTCACCAGGCCATGACCCAATTATGTGCTCCTAATCATAAGAAGAGAAAGCGGAGGAGCAGATCTGAGCATCATATCTTGACCATGGCCATTGCCCATGCCATCATACACCATCCCATTCCTAGGAAGAAGAACACTGCTACACTTTTCATTAGCTGCACCATCTCTGGCCATACATGTGATCACACTCTCTTAGACAGTGGTGCTTCGATTAAAATCATACTCTTCTTGCTGGTATGATCTCTTCACTTAGGGCCTCTAAAGAAAACCAGGATGGTCGTTCATTTTACTAATGGATCTATCAAGAGGCCGAAGGGTATCCTTGAAAATGTCGTCATATCGATTCAGGGCATGGGCTATAATGTTGATTTTGCCGTATTGCCCATGGAGACCTCCACAAGGGAGCACTCTCCAATCATCCTGGGACAGCCTTTCCTCGCCTCTACGAAGGCCGTTATTAATTATGGATCAGGAGAGATTCGCTTCCGTCCTGTTGATGAGAGCGAAGTGGCCATCACCGCAACTACTCTCGATTAGAGACCTGTACCTGATATAACTTCATCAATTCTAGCTGACATCGAGGACCATGACCTTGACGAGACTACTAGAGATTTTTGTTGTTTGTTGGATTCGACTGAGATCCAAGAATTCCTCCCTATGGAGGAAAACTCAGAAAGCATGGACCTCAATGTTACTTCTTCTGGGACTTGGCATTGCATTGATGACATCCGTGGGATTTACACGATTGATACCCTAAAGCGGAGGGCTTATTCAGAGACTAGACAGGATGGACGTGACTTGACTACTTTCACTGATGTGTCCGTTCCTGTCAACTTAGATATTGATGAGACCAAGGTCAAATTTGATCTTGTTGCTTTTGTTCAGGAATTCGGGCCTTTTGATGAGAAAGATGATCCGGTTGAGACTTTGGAGGATGAACATGATTCGACTACTTCTACTGATGAGTTCGTTCCTTTTGGTTTTGACCTAGATGAGACCTCGCAAGATGATACTGGCTACACTTCTTCCGATGATGATGAGTTCAACCCATTTTACTTTGACATCAATGAGACACCCAAGGCCGAACCTAGCCATACTACTTCCACTGACCTGTCTGTGCCTTCACACTATAGGACCACTTAGGACCTTCACAGTGTCGACCCTGATCGGTTTGTGTCATCTGTGGATCCTGATGTCGACCTGCACCATATCAGATCTATTCCTTAGCGGTATGATGAATCTGTGATTCATCACTCTTAAATTTGAAAATAGAGCCTTGTTCCCAAGTATTTAGAAGCATATTTCCCTCAATTCTGCATAAATAGTATTCATGCAAAAATCCACAATACATGCATCTTAGCATTCATAATTGCATTAAAATAAGAAGCCAACTCATTTGTAAAAATCACTTGTAAAATATCCACCAATAATTCACCTAATTATTTGTATTTTATATCCTGTCTAAAATCAAATAACACCTTCCTTATACTGTGTAGATTACTAGTTAATAATATAAGGAAGAAGGCCAAAAAATCCCTATCCTGTAAATTGCCCAATAAAGCCCCAAACCCAGTTGGAGAACCTGGACCATAGAATGCCAATATCCCTCTCATACAACCTTCGAATTAGGTCTACTCACCTTCAGATTAATAACATCCAGAGACCTTTAAAATGAGACCAATTTCATTCAATTCGGAGCTCGTATGCAAAACTTGGGTTTTGGGGCCCCTGTGTACACTATATGTATGTATATTTGTACTCTTGTATTTTTTGTATCATATTTGACCTCATCTCTATTTTTGGTCAACATGAAACTTGTAAATCTCATCGAGATCTACAACTTTCATGTTTTGAGTTTTTCCAAATTTGGCCTCTTTCTCTCTCTAATTTTATTTTCTTTCTCAACCACTCAGAGCTGGCCACGTGGCGCCCTCTGATTGCGCCACACGACCCGCCTCTTTGCGCGCCACGCACCCTATCATCTCCGCCGTCCGATCGTTCACCTTCTCTCCTGATCTGGGCTGCTCATCATCGCAACAAATCACCGCCCTTCGATCAAACCCAGATCCAATCTGGACCGTTCGCCAACGCATCTCTCTCAGGCCGCCACGCGTCCCATCTTCTTAGTCGTTCGATGCTCATCCCTTCTCCCTTCATCACCACCATTCACATCGCGTTGGATCTCTACCATTCGATCGAGGCCCAGCCATCATCTCAGCCTTTCATCTACACCTTCACCTACGCCCTCTACGTGGCATGCCCCGAAGCCATTCGATGGATCCACCCTAGATCTAATCCAAAGCATCCACCCGCGTTTCCATCAGGGCCGTTGGATGTCACGATCCAAGGGTCCAGGCGTCGTCGTCTACCTTCCGCAAGTCCCGCACCCCACGTCGTCCATCGTGCGTGAGGACCACCCCCTTTCTATTTTGGGAGCCACTCCGGCCACCCTCTCCGTCTTCCGTCACCCCCGGTTTGAACCCCACTCATCCCTCATCCTCGTAGAGCCCCTTGAACGCCATAACATCCACCCACCTCGCTCCACGATGCCCACCAACTCCATCGCTTTGCCACCTATTCCGTCACCTCCACCTTTAAATACTCCATCGTCTTCAACCATCACCCTATCTGCCATTGTGAGAGGTGTCCTAGAGCTCAGAGCTACCTATTGGTGACAGCAATTGAGAGTAAATCCGAGCGAAGACAGTCCTTCACCTCCAGCGAGATCCACGACGTCGCCACGCTGTGCTGCAGCTCCTCCGGTGAGCTTCTTGAGGTCGGGCCCTCTACCGTCCCTCGAGCGACGACCGGAAGCATCCCTTAAGCTTCCAAGCCCCAGCTAGACTCCTCCATTCTTCATACGATCTTCTCCTTCTTTCCTTTCATTTTCTCTTAATTTTCCCGTCCTACGATCACCCCGCTCCCTCCTAAGCATCCACCGAGCTTCCCCTTGAAGCTCTGATCTTTGCGCACTAGTTCATCTTCTCCGACGACGCACTCCACTCCACGCCGACGCAAGCTCCGCCACCTTGGTGGAGGACAATCACTGGACCACCTCATCACCCTTCAGACCTCTCCCCGCACTTACCGTCATCACACGAACACACTCGCACGCCTCGGCTATTCTACTGACCCCAGCAGGTACTTCCACTTTGATTGGTCGGAACCTCACCGGAGCTCCATTCGAGCTTCTTCGACGCCACTCTCCAGACCATCTCAGCCTCAGCTAAGGCCTCCGACGGCTCCGTCACACCTCCACGATCCTTCCCATCCACGTGGGATCCGTCGACGAGCTTCACCAACCTCAGACGAAGGAGGAGGAGCAAGCAGCTCTTCGCTGGAGTCTATCCCTCTCTGTCGCAGGAGGCGGCGGATCGGTTGAAGACGAAGAGCAGCAACCGTCTGATCTTCTTGATCGGATGGTCAGGAGGATGCCACGTCGCATTCATGCCACAACCGTAGGATCAGGAGGATCCTACGAACTCGATCGCACCACGTTGCCATTCGCCAGAGCTTCAGAGGGTCGTTGGATTCTTCTTGATCCAGCGACGCTCGATCGTCCACGTGTCCACCTTCCTCGAAGCTCCAGAGACCGTTGGATCGATCTTGATCCAACGCGTCACCGCACGCCACGCACCAGCCACCAACAGTCGCTAGATCCGCACCTGATCCAGTTGTCCACAGCGAGCCACGTCGCCTACTCCGAGCCTCTTCCCCGACCATCAGGCTCGAATCCCCCGAAGCTAGCCGAGCCTCCATCCGAGCCGAGTCCGAGCCTCCAGAGTCATCTGAGCCTCAATCCGAGCTTCCGAAGTCCACCGAGCCTGGGACCCCCACGTAGTTTGCACGTGCGGCCTGGGTATTTTGCAGCGAGGCCCCTAGAGGGTTTCATATTTGCATTCCAGTCCCTGCCAGGAGCGCCCACGTGAGGTGCACGTGTTCTATGGGTATATTTCATACATACCCCCCTCATTATAGGTAATTGCACATTAGTCCCTATCAGCATGTTTAACTTTTATCAATTTTATTTCCTATAATTGCAGTTAGGCCCCTGTCTTTGTACGCATATTTAGGCATTCATTTTAAATCATTTTTCAAGTTTAAAAATTGCATTGTGTAGCTTAATTTGTCCTCTTTCATATGTGACACTTAGCACATTTTTGTAAGAACAGTGGATTTTATTATTTATTAATTGGTGGAATTTTGTCATATTTTGCCCATTTATACCTTTTAATTTGTAGTAATTTCTCTATGACTCCAAAAATCACCGAAAATTCACATTATACCTAGGATAATTAAATTCACATTGTGTATCCGACCTTGGAAATTTGCTTAAAATCTACCTACAGAGACAGCTGCCTCCCTGAGTTCGACCTTGGGCTTGTCTAAGTAAATAAAATTGTCGCTTGTGATTAAATCACCCTTAATTAAAAGTGGTTTTTGATTAGCTCCTATTATCCGACTGCAACGAACGACATAATGATTAGTTTAACCATTAATTTGATTAAATCAACCAGGGTAGTAAGATGCTCTTCAAAATGACGTCGTTGCTAGGGAGGCACGGCTTAGGTTAATTTCTAGTTAATTTCTGAGTGTTTGATTTTCCATCCCTGGGTAGTCTGACCTCCGGATTTCTTGTGAATATTTTTCTGTCCTTTAATTTTTGTATTTTTGTGTCGTTCTCGACCTAACCTCAATTTGTTTTTGTGCGAGGAACGCGAGGAGTCGAAGACGCTTCGAGGAACCTGGATTTTAATTTTTTAAGTGCTTTGAGAGGACTTGTATTTTCCTGTTCTTTATTTTTTTGCCTTATTTCCAACGGTTCCCGTTTGGGTTCTCACGAGTGTAAACATATTGGAACCGTGTCTCCGTGTGCTGTGTGGATTGAATTTGTAGACTAGGCTTGCACTAGCAGCTCCTCGAGACACTTTAGGAATTGCTTGTGCTCGTAAATCTTTAGGACCACACAATACACTTAAAAAACGCACTTAGAACCACAGATCTAGTCAAATCAACTTATGCTTCACTCGCTAATATAACTGCTTATCTAGGAGCAGATTTTGTCATCTGCATTTGCATGTAGTGTAAAAAGCTTTCAACTCTGTTTTGCATCCTGCATAAAAGCGAAGGATCACTGTAAGTATTCTTCACTCAGCATAAGCATCATTATTTTTCGTGCATCAGCTTTTCTCGATTTCTCTCTCTTGGTTTTCCAACTTAAGTACATGGAATTTGGGACTGAACGATAGGCGTGCTCTGTGGATTGGACTAACAAGTGATAACTTAACTTAAAAACGGGACTGCTAACATTATTGACCAAAAAATCAATAAAATCAGAATATCTGTTTGTGGGAGATTAATCCTCGACCTTGTTTCCAGGCTGAGTGAGGGTACTTGAGTGCGTGTGAACACCTTAAGGCAGAGCCCAAATCCCAGCCTTCCATATCATGTTCCGACAAATCCTAGCAAATATCACAAGTTGAAGTATTTAGGTTCACTGACTAGTACCAAGTAGCCTCCGCCTGTCTCAGGTAGATATGGGCGAAATTGCGGTACTTCGCAACAAGTTGCCAATAACCCCCCAGGGTGAAGTTCCGGCCTTGTTAGCCTCCGCCTGCTTGTAGGTAGATAGGGGCAGCTCTTTGAATCCATCAACTTGGGATAGGAGCGAAGAAAGGAAGGATCGGTTGTATCTTAGGCGATAGGTTAAGCAGGGAAGACACAACCGGCTTTGAGCCAACTTCCCTATAGGTCGCGTAACTACTTGCTATTTGTCTGCAAAATCACACTTAAAATCAACCAGACCAATCGAACTCAATTTCGGGTCCTTCACCGTGTTGAGTGTGAACTCGGGGTTTGCTCTTGCATTTGTCTTTGAGTCTGTCTGTGTGTGTATCCTATGTAATTGCAAATTTTCTACCTCAATCTGCTTACATTCATCCTTTCCTCTTCAAGATGTCGGGATATTGGTCCCCATACCCTGTGACCTCTGGTCAATCCTCCTCGACCATATATCGTCCATTTTCGTCTTCTCCTTCTTCCATGTATCCTCCGCCATCCACGGGAGACCCTTACCCGTGGTCGGTTCCACCTCAACCCGATTATGAAGTTAGTGCTTCGACTGACTTCTCCATTTCTTCACATTTCTCACCTACTTCATATTCTAACACTCCGGATCCACTTCTATCTTGGTCTAACTGTACTTATTCTTGAGAGCTTGCAGGAATCAAAGAATCGAATGAAGAGCAAGCCACTGCTGAGACAGATGATTGACAAAATTATATGCCCCACATACTTCATTCTCACCTCAAGTAGGGATCAGACAACAATTTACATATACACATCCCGACTTGACATTAGGGCATAACATGGTCAATCGAACAACTCGAATGGAGAGGCCTGCACATAATGATTTCCCAGACTTGATTGACTTTAGTGATCAAGCTTCCATTAACCAGCCTTCATTCAGAGAGCCTATACATTCACAAGATTGGACTCATGAGCTAGACTTATCAGTCCCCGTTTCATCATATGAGGCTCCGACTAATATTTGCCATTTGGATAGTCCATACTCAACCCAGCATTACATGCCAGAGTTGAGGTATGTTGAGTATGAGACCCCAATATCTCAGCAGTATCTTCCAATTGAGCAGAACTCTCCCATGATTTGTCATGAGAATATTTTGGAGGATGACATTTCCAGACTTATTGAGAAAAATGAAACATTAGGTAACAAGTTGAGAGATGTCATGGAAATATTGCACTCAATTTATGCCAGCTTGGGAATGAAAGTGGAAAAGGACATGAGTAATTTTGAGGTTGAAAATAGAGCAAACATTAGGGGACCCATACAAGGTGTACAACTGGAGTCCATTCTATCTCCCTCTTCTACTAACCCCTTACCTTCCAATCCAGATTTTGATAATTCATCCACTAAAAACACCAAAAATTTTGAAAACCCAAAAAATTACATAAAAATTGAAAATGAAAATGACTTTAAAAAATTAGATCCTACCTTAAGGGAAGCACTCGATGAAGAATTGATTTTTAATCTTCCCTTAATAAAGGCCATAGATCACTTTCCCGATCTCAAATGATTTTTGAGAAGTAAATTGATGCCTAAGAGGTCGGGCAATAAGAGGACAAAGACTGAAAGACACATAGTCTATGGCCACCTCCTTGGTGATGGGGAGAAAGACCAAGAGCCGCAGAGTGAAGCGGTTGCCCCGAGTTGAGTGTGAAATCAAAGACACCATATTTACCCATGCAAGAATCGATGATGACTCACCGATAAATATCCTCCCAACCTCTGTGTTTGACAAGCTCAAACTCAAACCCATCAGAAAGTCGAGAGAGATAGTTCAGCCGGCTGTTCGATCTATCAAACGGTCGAGAGGAAACATTTCCATTATCGTTACTTTCCAAGGTGCTCTACTCCAGATGGACTTCACGATCATTGACATCGAACGCCGAGGAGAGTTTACCCAGTCTCTGATTATTCTCGGGAAGCTGTTCTTAGCCTTGGCTAAGGCGACTATAGATTGCGAGACTCGGGAGATCGATTTTTCAGCATTTGGAGCGCTTCGACCTCATCCACTCTTTGATACACTTTACTCTAAGGTGACCCGCACATCCGCTGACAATCATGACCATCGAGAGGTAGATGAGTCCCACCTCTCTGCTACACCTGAGAGACCGACTATCTGGATGACCGTTGGTTCTGAGACTTCCCACACCTTCACTTCATCAACTACTTGCACCACCACCATGACAGCTTCTAAGGAGGACTCACGACCAGAAGCTCTCATTGAGTCGGACACAACCTTTGTTGATTGCCTTGACCATTTTGATGATCCGACACAAGAGCCTAATAATGCCAAGTCAACTGAGATCACTAGAACCTTCCCGAGATGCATGCTGACCCTTCAGAAATATTCTAATCTATATGGTGACTCGTCTGATGAGGAATCCATGGTCAGCACCACACCTAGACCTTCAAAGGAAACAACCAAGACCAAATTGACTCCACATAAAAACACGATTGCTCCCTCTTCTAGTCGGCTATCTAGTGAGAGGAAGTCAAGAATTGATTCCTCGAGATGTTCCCCTGAACCTCTCAAGGCGTGTCGCTCTCATCTCCCTCTCAATGATTCAGGTTCTAGAAAACCGACCAAAAAACTTTCCTTCAATATTCGGGAGAAGGAATTTTCTGAGGAGTCCTCATCTGGTCCGGACAAGGTAATTTATATGAGTGAGCTCAGTTCGACTGTTCCTAAAATGTATCTAAGCAAGCAGCCGTGTCTCGACCCACGTTGGACGATCCCTTCACCGCACTACTAATTATTTGAGGATGATTTTGACAGCTGAAAACTCGGATTTTGCGAGGGTCAAAATGGTCCACACAAGGCGGGACTACAGTGTCGCTGAGCGACCGCTCACGAAACCCGAATTAATCAACAATTAACCCACAATAGATAAATCAAGCAATGAAAGTAAATGTGCGGAGTTAAAATTTATTATAACTCTACAACAAGATGTGTATAGTACAAGTATGTGTAGAGGTCGAACACAGGGAGCAGAAAGGCTAGATCGGGGCAAAAATGCTCAAGATGTGTGTGAATGTGATCAAATTATCTATTAATGCTAATTTTTTTGTGGGTTTTAATTTTTATATTTTTTATTTAATTTTTAATTTTTATAATTTTGTATTTTGGTTTTTAATTTTCTGATTTTATATTTTCTTTTTATATTTTATATTTTTTATTTTCTTTTTCAATATTGGAATATAAAAGCAATGTAATAAAAGGCAAGCTAGAGTATTTATAAAAATAGATAAAAATACTCAAAAATAAGCAAATAAAGTCTTTTTGGTCTTTTTATACTTTTTTACTGTTTTTGTGATTTTTGGGCAATTTTTAGAATGTTTTTGGTATTTTTAGTTGTCAAAATAACGAAAACAGTGGCAAAAATGCAAGGCTGAAACTAAAATGGAGAAAGAAAATGGCAAACTGTAACAAAACTTCTCCAAATTAATTTTCAATAAAAGACAATAAAATAAGGAAAATTTAGAGGCAAAGTTTGTATTTTTAGGATTTTTGTAGAATTTTTAGGATTTTTATAAAGGTTTTTGGGGTTTTGCAATTTTTAGGAGTTTGGTTTTGTAATTTTTAATGATTTTTGGTCTGAAATTAAAACACACTATAAGGAACAAAATATATTTTTTTGGGATTTTTCTGGAGTGTTTTTGTATTTTTTCTGGATTTAATAAGCTAGGCAGTGCACAAAAAGCATGTTTTTGATTTTTAATAAATATAAAAATAAAATAAAATCAAAAACTAAAGTAATAACGTCAAAGTACAAGTCTCCAGGAGCTTCGCCCTATTTTTGTGGAATTTTTGGACTTAAAATGATGCTCCAAATAATTAGATCAAGCAAGCACAAAATAAGGGGCTGGCAGGGGCATTCATGCAAATATCTAAAAGTCCAGGGGCTCGTCAGCAATTTTCACACAAAATTTGAACTTAAACAAGAAGTTCCTGGACTAAATATAAAAACCAAAAGCCGCAGGGGCCTTAATGCAAAATCGCCGGGCACCACGTGCAGAGCACGCGCCTGTCAGGGGAGAATCCGTAGTTATCAAAAATTGCGAGGGCTTAATTGAAATTTAGCCAAAAACTAACAGTTGCATTATAACATTAGTGCACTGAAACGTATATTTAAAACTTTGGAGCCCTTCCCTGCAAAAGACCACCCACGCGCGTGCGATGCACGTGCCTGGGGAGGACGGATATGAGATATTTCAAAAAGGCGGGGCTCTTATGCAAAGTTCACCACAAATTATAAATGTGCAGAGGAAAGTTTACAGATCTTCGGTAAATTACGCAAAAACCGTGGGGCGTGGGTGCAAAATCCCCCACTTATCCACGTGGCACGCGTGGATGTTCTCTGATGAGGGACGATCGGACGGTGGACTTCCCTCTCAGATGGACGGCTGCGATCAAAAGGGAGGGGGAGGATGGACGGCTACTATAGCGCCCCCCCTCTCCCTCGTTCTGTTCTCGCGCGGAGCAGCTGGGCAGCGGCGACGCACGGGCTTCTTCTCCGGCGAGCTCGAGGCTCCCTCCAGATGGTTAAGCGGCGGCACGCGGGTACCTGCGAGATGAAAAGGGCTCGAGAGCGGTGTCTCGGCCAACCTGTTAAGTGCGTGGGAGCAGTGACTGAAGGTGGTGGAGATGGCCGGAGCTCGAAGAACTCCGTCAACGTGGTCGGTTGCGGAGAACGGGCAAAGCTATCGATTAATCCACAAACTAAGAGCGCTAAACTATTCCTAAAACTAAAAGCTAGCTAAAAACGAAGAGATAAACAAGAAACAACCTCGATTGGCTCTAAAGACCAAGAGATAAGTACCTCACGGCATACGCCGGAGATGGAGTTTGGAAGCTCCTCCGCCGCCCTCGACTGGGCTCCGCGCAAGGGATGGAGGAAGTCTGTCACACTTCCCGTCCAGAGCCCAGCAGATAGGAGTTGAATCAAGGGGTCAAGAGAGTTCAAAGGGAGAAGGAAAGAATGGGTGCGGGTTTTGAATGTTGGTGGTCGAGGCCCAAAGATCGATGCATATCTTGCGAATCGCAGATCCATTCCTCGAGGTAAAGGCTAGGCGTGTAAGATCATATGTCGAGGAGAAAAAGTGGTGAAGACCGCATCATGAAACGGTGTAAGGATCGTCCCCCAAAAAAGGGCGAAAATCAAGAAAAACCCATTCTGACAACAGTCACAGGGGGGGTCAGACAGTTGACCGGAGGTCAACTGTCAGACCAACCTGGTTGGTCCACGTGGACCAACCAGGGAAAAACCCTTGTAAAATCAATAAAAAATAACAAATGGTATTATTTTAATTAGGTTATAAAATAAAAAGTTCTTGTAATTTTATAAAATATTTTATTCTGATTTTTAATTAATTTTTTGAGATATATTTTTACAAATTTGCATTTATGCCCTTTATAGGTACATATATCTATATATTTAAGTCTTTTATTTTTATTTTGTACATTTAATATTATTATTTTTATTTCTTATTTTATAAAATTGTAAAATACTTTTATGTACACAAATATATTTTTATTTTATTTTTCTGATATGTTTTGTATATTTAATAAAATATAAAAGTGTATTTTATAGGTATAGATATATGTATAATACCTTTGTGTATAATATATACGAGTATTTTTATTTGTGTTTTATTTATGTTTTTATTCTAATTTTAATGCACATAATTATTATAAGTAATATTTACAACATTATAAAAATATAAAATTATAAAAATAATAAATAATTAATAAATTGAATATTTTATTCAGTACAAGTATACAATGTGTGTCCAAAACTCAACTTTCAAACCGTAGCTCCGCCAAATGCGAACCCACCGCCATTAAATAGCTTATTTTCTTCTATGTACAATTAAAGGTGAGTACGCTGCATTTGGAGTTTTTATTTGTGAGATACGGGTCTGGGAAGTTGGGCTTCTGGATTTTTATTCAGACCATAACTTTTTATCTGTGTATTATTTTTCTGTGAAATCAATTTTTTATTTTTCTTCATAAAATTATCTACAACTTTCATGTACAAAGTTTCTTTATTTGATGTATAAAAAGTGGAACCAAAAATAGGTCCCAAAATGAATAAAAGAATGAATAGAATGTATAAGTATTTTATCTGTATTTTGGCCCTTATCTCCCCCTACTTTATTCCTTGTCGACCTATTCATCAAGATGCCTAGGTCTCGGGGTTTTGGGTCATAAAATATTTACAATATTTTATTCTTTTTCTTTTCTTTTCTTTATTCTATAATTTTGGCATTAAAAACCGCATTTTATACAATATTTACACACATATACATGAATGCTAAAATGCATGAATTACGCCTATTTACACGCATTTACTAGGGTTTTTACGGCCAAAATGATAGAATAAAGATGATGAAACGTGGATTCATCAACAGCGACGCACTTGTATATTACCCACCTCCTCGATCCCGCAAAAAGGTTCTTCACAAACCTTTTTGATCCCTGTATATTCTCAATCCTCCTTGTATATATTTTCCCTCCCTCCCCAATGATTTGAATCACTCGCCGTGGCTCCATATCATTTCATTTTATGGCTATACTTAGGATGATCAAATCCTAAGTATAGGGGGGAGAGTGACCCGAGTCCCTTCACCATTTGTTGTATATTCTCTAGATCTCATTGATTCTCACACTCACTCCTGTCCTATACTTAGGCTGACCAGAGCTTAAGTATCGGGGGACCGATGCCCGCCTTGTAGATATTCATCCACTTCTCCTCTTGACCTCGTCCGCCCCATTTTTGACCTTCTTCTACACTTAGGCTGTCAGAGCCCAAGTATAGGGGGGCAAGACGACTTCTTTACATTTTCGCTCTTTTGGCTCTCTTACGCTTAGCATGAGTTATGTCTTTTCCTCGCTTTATGTGCTATGAGCACATAACATACGCTAAGTATAGGGGGCATGTATATATTACATATATACTTTACCCATAGCTCGTACTTTCGCATATTTTCACGTATTTTTGTATATATTACGCAATAATTACGGGCTGGGTAAAATTTGAATAATTTTTTTTTGTAAAATACATTTGCAAAATCTGTAATATACTCACTTGTACTTTAGGAGGTATACAAAAAAATGGAAAAATCAAAGGCTTCTTATTTTACTCTTGCACATCATCTCTGCATCTGAAAAGAAAAGAAAAAAAAGAGTCTTGTGTTTCATTCATCTACATAGCATGTCATCTGCACCTCATCTGCATACGCAAGATGAAAAGCTAGTGGGTTCTGAACCAAGTTATGAGTAGATGTTGAGGAAGGACATGATTTGACCTTAATCCACCTAATTTCAGAGGAACTTTATAGGAACTGGAGTTAAGATTTCTCAGGTCAAGTGACTTAATTCTTTGAGTCAGCAAGTCTATGTTCACATGTCATCTTGATTAGTCTAAGTAGAATATCTCATGCACACGCATGATTCTTTTAGATAATGACCTACCTTGGACAATCACAATGCACATATCTCTTCATTGATGAGGTGGTGAGGAGGTAGAATCCTTTAGCTTGGAGTAGCACATGGGTGGAAACATCCGTCCTCCTTCATGGAGGGTAGTGCATCTCAACCTAGTCTGGTGGTGTTGACGCCTAAAGACGGGACGATGTGGGTTGCAATAATGCTTCAAAAGAGGGATAGTCTACTGGCTCAAGAGGAAAAACTCCTGATGTACATGCTGCACCTCGTATATAGTTCAAAAAAAAAGAGAAGAAGAAGAAAAAAAAGAAAAAAATGCAAGAACTCCAAAAAAGTAGACATGTCAAAGTGAAAATAAAATACATGTCGGAGTATGTATATTAGCAAGAAGTCTGCAGCTGGATGACTTGGCTACACTGGTCAGGCATCCTGAGATAGGTAGCTACACTGGCTACCGTCCATTCTGTTCTCCACCCCCTCCTCTTGAGCTAGTCGCACTTGAACTTAGAAGGGAGTACCCCGCTCCTCGAGGAAAGAGTTACTGGACCGGGGAATTAGAGTTACCTTGTTAGAGGAGGTTGTTTCTGAGCCATTTCTAATATGGAGAGTTACATTTCACTTACACAGTACAAGTAAGAATCATAGTCATCAGAAATTTGCGTATGAGGATTTGTCCTGACCTGACTGTTGAGGCGTCTTGAATAGAAGACTTGTGAAACTTAAAGTCTGTTAGGCCTTAAATTCAGATCCCAATAAGGTTCCGCCAGACAATTAATCCAAAGGTTGAGTCAAGCTCCATTTTCAACTTTTGTTCATGACCTTGGCATGGAGCCCAAAATCATTTCACTCTTGCATTTCATTTAGTTGCTCGGGGACGAGCAAGGTTTAAGTATAGGGGTTGATGAATATGTGATTCATCACTCTTAAAGTTGAAAATAGAGCCTTGATCCCAAGTATTTAGTAGCATATTTTCCTCAATTCTGCATAAATAGCATTCATGCATAAATCCACAATACATGCATTTTAGCATTCATAATTGCATTAAAATAAGAAGCCAATTCATTTGTAAAAATCACTTGTAAAATATCCACCAATAATTCACCTAATTATTTGTATTTTATATCCCCTCTAAAATCAAATAGCACCTTCCTTATACTGTGTAGATTACTAGTTAATAATATAAGGAAGAAGGCCAAAAAAATCCCTATCCTGTAAACTGCCCAATAAAGCTCCGAACCCTGTTGGAGAACCTGGACCTTAGAATGCCAATATCCCTCTCATACAACCTTCGAATTAGGCTACTCACTTCAGATTAATACACATCTAGAGACCTTTAAAATGAGACCAATTTCATTCAATTCGGAGCTCGTATGCAAAACTTGGGTTTTTAGGCCCCTGTGTACACTATATGTATGTATATTTACACTCTTGTATTTTTGTATCATATTTGACCTCATCTCCGTTTTTGATCAACGTGAATCTTGCTCATCGAGATCTACAACTTTCATATTTTAAGTTTTTCCAAATTCGGCCTCCTTCTCTCTCTAATTTTATTTTCTTTCTCAGCTACTCAGAGCTGGCCACGTGGCGCTCTCTGATTGCGCCACGCGGCCTTCCTATGTGCGCGCCACGCGCCCTATCATCTTCGTCGTCCGATCGTTCACCTTCTCTCTTGATCTGGGCCGCTCATCAACGCAACGCATCACCGCCCTTCGATCAAACCCAGATCCAATCTGGACCGTTCGCCAGCGCCTCTCGCTCAGGTCACCACGAGTCCCATCTTCTTAATCGTTCGATGCTCATCCCTTCTCCCTTCATCGCCACCGTTCACATTGCGTTGGATCTCTACCATTCGATCGAGGTCCAACCATCATCTCAGCCCTTCGTCAACACCTTCACCTACGCCCTCCACGTGGCATGCCCGAAGTCGTTCGATGGATCCATCCTAGATCTAATCCAAAGCGTCCACCCGCACTTACATCAGGGCCGTTGGATCTCGCGATCCAACGGTCCAGGCGTCGTCGTCTACCTTCCGCAAGCCCCGCGCCCCACATCGTCCACCGTGCACGAGGGCCGCCCCCTTTCTATTTTGGGAGCCACTCCGGCCACCCTCTCCGTCTTCCGTCACCCTCGTTTTGAACCCCACTCATCCCTCATCCTCGTCGAGCCCCTTGAACGCCATAACCTCCACCCACCTCGCTCCACGATGCCCACCAACTCCATTGCTTCGCCACCTATTCCGTCACCTCCACCTTTAAATAATCCACCGTCTTCAACCTTCACTCCTATCCGCCATTGCGAAAGGTGTCCTAGAGCTCAGAGCTACCTATTGGTGACAGCAATTGAGAGTAAATCCGAGCGAAGACATGCCTTCACCTCCAGCGAAATCCATGACGTCTCCACGCTGTGCTGCAGCTCCTCCGATGAGCTGCTTGAGCTCGGGCCCTCTACCGTCCCTCGAGCGACAACCAGATGCATCCCTTGAGCTTCCAAGCCCCAGGTAGACTCCTCCATTCTTCATCCGATCTTCTCCTTCTTTCCTTTCATTTTTCTCTTAATTTTCCCATCTCCTACTATCACCCTCGCTCCCTCCTAAGCATCCACTGAGCTTCCCCTCGAATCTCTGATCTTCGCATACTAGTTCATCTTCTCCGACAACGCACTCCACCCCACGCGACGCAAGCTCCGCCACCTTGGCGGAGGACAATCACCGGACCACCTCATCGCCCTTCAGGCCTCTCCCTGCACTTACCATCATCTCACAAACACACTCGCATGCCTCGGCTATTCTACTGACCCATGCAGGTACTTCCACTTTGATTGGCCGGAATCTCATCGGAGCTTCATTCGAGCTTCTTCGACGCCGCTCTCCATACCATCTCAGCCTCAGTTGAGGCCTCTGACGGCTTCGCCACACCTCCACGATCCTTCCCATCCATGTGGGATCCGCCGGCGAGCTTCACCGACCTCAGACAAAGGAGGAGGAGCAAGCAGCTCTTTGCCGGAGTCCATCCCTCTCCGCTGCAGGAGGCGGCGGACCGGTTGAAGACGAAGAGCAGCAACCGTCTGATCTTCTTGATCGGACGATCAGGAGGATGCCACATTGCATTCACGCCGCAGCCGTAGGATCAGGAGGATCCTACAAACCTGATCGTGCCACGTCACCATTCGCCAGAGCTTCAGAGGGCCGTTGGATTCTTCCTGATCCAGCGGTGCTCGATCGTCCACGTGCCCACCTTCCTCGAAGCTCCGGAGACCGTTGGATCGAGATCTTGATCCAACGGGTCACCGCATACCACGCGCCAACCTCCAGAAGCTGTTGGATCCGCACCTGATCTAGTGGTCCACAGCGAGCCACGTCGCTTACTCCGAGCCTCTTCCCCGACCATCAGGCTCGGATCCCCCGAAACTAGCCGAGCCTCCATCTGAACTGAGTCCGAGCCTCCGGAGTCACCCGAGCCTCAATCCGAGCCTCCGAAGTCCACCGAGCCTGGGACCCCCACGTTGTTTGCACGAGCGGCCTGGGTATTTTGTAGCAAGGCCCCTGGAGGGTTTCATATTTGCATTCCAGTCCCTGTCAGGAGCTCCCACGTGAGGCGCACGTGTTCTGTGGGTATTTTGCATACATACCCCCTTATTATAGGTAATTGCACATTAGTTCCTGTCGACATGGTTAACTTTTATCAATTTTATTTCCTGTAATTACAGTTAGGCCCTTGTCTTTGCACGCCTCTTTAGGCATTCATTTTAAATCATTTTTCAAGTTTAAAAATAACATTGTGTAGCTTAATTTGTCCTCTTTCATATGTGACACTTGGCACATTTTTGTAAGAACAATGGATTTTATTATTTATTAATTGGTGGAATTTGTCATATTTTGCCTATTTATGCCTTTTTAATTTGTTGTAATTTCTCTGTGACTTCAAAAATCACCAAAAATTCACATTAGACCTTGGATAATTAAGTTCACATTGTGTAAAAAAAATCATCTCATTTGCATGCACCCCGAGGCCTAAATAAATCATTTATTGATTTCCTTAAATAATTTTAATAGGTCCATTTCACATAGAAATTTAGGGTTTATTAATTTTTCTGGATTCTTTACAGTTAGATTTATCTAGGATAATTTTTATATCTGAAATAATGTGATTTGGTATTTATTAAAATTAATTTAGTCAAAATCACCTTGTATTCATTTTTAATTCACAGTAAATTCATTTAGTGTCAGAAAAATCTAAAAAAATATTTAATTTCATTGTATTTCACCATCTAGCCAAGTTTCATAATTTTTGGAATTAATTTGATTATATTTTTGAATTAACTTGTAAACTGGCCTGATTTTGCATGTGTCTTTTCCTTTTTGCATAAAAATTGAAAAATACCAAAAAAATTACCTTCTGAAAATCCGACCTTGGAAATTTGCTTAAAATCTACCTAAGGAGACAGCTGCCTCCCTGAGTTCGACTTTGAGCTTGCCCAAGTAAAAAAATTTGCCTCTTGCGATTAAATCACCTTTAATTAAAAGTGGTTTTTGATTAGCTCCTTTTATCTGACTGCAACGAATGACATAACAATTAATTTGACCATTAATTTGATTAAATTAACAAGGGTAGTAAGACACTCTTCACGGTACCGCAAGAAGGTTCACTTTCAACCTTCTTGATCTTTGTACATCCATCTCTGTTGTATATTCGCTCTTGTCCATCTCCCGTATTGCTCATCCACTCATTCTCGTGTTTGCCTTGCTTAGGACGTACTTTGTCCTAAGTATATGGGGTGGATGAGCCGAGTGTTCTTCATTCTATTTCATTACTCTTGTCGTTGCATATACTTAGGGTTTCTTTTACCTTAAATATAGGGGGAGTGGTGTGTACATCCTCTTCTATCTTCTCTCGTCTTCATATCTCTTTTCTTCTTTTCTTCTTTTCTTCTTTTCCTTTTCTATTTTCTTTTTCTACTAAAAAGATGTCACCCCTTGTTGTCAGTCTTCTATACTTAGGACGTACTTTATCCTAAGTATAGGGGGTGTGCACCTCGAGTTCTTTCATTCTTCGATTCTCCTTCACTGTCTCCTCTTCTTGTCTATACTTAGGGATATCTTACCCTAAGTATAGGGGGAGACAGTCTGAGTACGATCTGTTCATTCCCACCCTTGACCCTCCCTGCGTTGTGTAAAACAGGCTATACTTAGGATTATTTGATCCTAAGTATAGGGGGGACAGTCAACTTCTCATCCATTCGTATCTTCATTCGTTTATTCTTTCAACTTTTCTATACTCAGTACGAGTTATGTCTTCTCTTTTCACTCTGATCCATGAGGACATAACTCAAGCTAAGTATAGGGGGTCGTATATACTTTAGTCATAACTTGTACCCTTTCATATTTTTATTAATAACTATGGTTGTTAATATTATTTAAAATTCATTAAAAACACTTAATAAAAAGATGTTAATATTCCTCAAATTATTTTTGTATCTACTGATTAATAAATCAGGAGAATATATTTTTGGCAAAATGTTTGAAAAATAGTTTAAAATTGCTTTTGAAAAATCCTTTGAAAACTATTTGAAAATGTTTTGTTCAATTTTTTCAACCTTTGTGAAACATTTTGTTTTGGAAAATATTATTTTCTTTATGAAATAAAATTTTTGAAAAATGATTTTCAAATGATTTGAAAATAGTTGCAAAAATATTTTGAAAAATCTAAATATACTGTTTGAAAAATCTTTGCAAATTGATTTTCAAATGTGTGTACATGTTTGTAAAAATTATTTTCAAAATTTATTTTGGACTATAAATTTCAAAAAATTATTTGAAAAACATTTTTCAAATAAGTTTGAGGAATATGTACATCACACTAAAATTCTTTATTAATACATTTTTTTAAATTGACCACTTACCCTTTGTAAATTCTTACTTCTAGTAAATATAAAATACATCCGTGTTTAAATATTTTGTGCCTAGTTTTTATCCAAAATCTTTTGTTTTCAATAATCACAAAAACATTTGCAAAATCTTTTAGAAAATACCAAAAAATGCATATGCATCATCTTTTTCAAAAATCCATAAAAATTTCAAAATCTTTATAATTTGCATCACAAAAATATTTTTCAGCGTAGTATTTGCATAGCATTAGCATTTTTCGGATTGAGTTTGGTAATTGAACAGGTCTAAGTAAAATCCGAAGATTGGAGCTTGGTTGGACCTTAAAATCTACCTAATAACAGGAACCTTATAGGAGCTAGAATTGAGGTACTTCAGGTCTAGTCGACTTAATTCTTTGAGGATCACGAGACTTGGTTCAATGGATTCTTGACTGCCTAAGTAGAGTATTTCGGAGCACACGCACGACTCTTATTGTTAATGACCTAACTTGGACACCTGCAGCTTTCACTTGGCTCAACTCTGTTGGAGTGGTGAGGGGATTGGATTTGTCGGTATGAGACACACACAAGTGGAAATATTTTTCCTCCTCTAGGGAGGGAAGTGCACCCCAACCCGTCCGGTGATGATGAATTTTGAAGACAGGAGAGTGTGGGTTCAATAAAGCTTCAAAAGAGGGATAGTCTACTAGCTCAAGAGGAAAAACTCCTTATGTAAATGCTGTTGTAAATAGACTTTCAAAAAAAGTCCAAAAAAGTGGACAAGCCTGAAAATAAAATAAAATACCTGCCGGAGTATGTATATAGTTATATAGAAAATAAGCAAGATTGAGCATCAAAGTCAAATCATGCGAGCCTACAGCTGCATGACTTGACTACAGTGGTCTTGCATCCTAGGATAGGTAGCTACACTGGCTACCGTCCATTCTTCTCTTTACCCCCTCCTCTTGAGTTGGTTGACACTTGAACATAGAAGGGAATACCCCGCTCCTCGAGGAAGGAGTTATTGGATTGGGAAATCATTGGATTGTCATGCTGGAGAAGTCAGTCTCTTTGTCATTTCAGTTGGGGAGAGTCGCTATCACTTACACTATACGAGTCAAATTCACAGTCAAGGATTTGCGTATGAATTGAAGTATTCTGATCTGGATATTGAGGAGACTTGAGTAGAGTTTTGGGATTCTCGAAGGCTGTTGGATTTCAAATCCGATTCCCATTAAGGTTCTGCCCGCACTAAAATTCCAAAGGTCCGACTGAAGCTCCAAACTTTGGTTTTGTGAAATAAGTTTGATAATTAAACTAAATCCAATTTATTTCCTTTTCTTTTCTTTGTTTTTTTCTGCACTTATTGCATAAGTGTTTGCTAGGGACTAGCACAGCCATGCATCCTCGAACGTCATTACGCAACCATCGAAACAACATTGGGACACAGTCACACTACATGTATCCCAGCCAACGTAACTGTTGGGGTTGCAGGCGTCTAGTCATATACCCGGAGATCCAAGGGTGCATGCCCATCCCTTGTGGTTGTTATCTCCAACTACCCAAAGGCAACACGAGAAGTCCATCCATGTGTGAAAACAACAATTCTAACCATTAGTTCTCAAATCAATAAGTTATATGTACACACACAAATTGTATGTACTCGTATTACCCATCACCATATTTTACCATAAAATCTTGTATACGTGCTTCTAATTCTGAGATATCCTTACATGCAGGGCGTGAAGTGAGATAGAAATTACTAATAAATATTATGGTATGGAGGGACCTTCACAATTCCAAACCGGAAGAAATCAATTTGATGGAAATTGCGACCATACATTGTGGCAACAATATTTAATTAGGGATGGCTAGCATTTAAATGCCTAGTTGATATCGGTCGCATCATACATTGTGGCAATAATTATTAACTTGGCATGGGTAGCATTTAAATGCCCAGTTGATATCAATCACAGAAGAAAGATATAGGGGACTAGATTTAGTGTCATGTCCCAATAATATAAATGAGAATAATTGTACTTCCAGAGCTGCTTTGCCGCTTTAATAATTAATGACCAAGATATGCGAGAAACAAAAATTATAGGATCAAGGATACCAAGAGGTGAGATATGTAAACAAATTGTACTGCTCACATCAACACATCTCTATTTATATATTTCAGAAAAATATAGTATGATGTGTAGAATTACTGTAAGAACCAATGTTTTTAAATCGAACTAGACGTCAAACCAAAAATCTTACCAAACAGGTAGGATCATGTTGAACTATTTATCAAACCGATTCAACCGAATTATGATATCGTCATTATTTAAAACCGGATTAAACCGGACCGATGAGAAAAGGTGGTTGAACAAGATAATCAAACCGAAATGAAATTATATATATATAATATTCACTAAAATATACTCGAAATATAAATAAAATACATAGACAATGTATATATTTCACACTATATATAAATCATTTTTTGTATGCACCATCAAATATCATGCATATATATATATATATAATTTGGACTAGTTGCTTTATAACATACTAGTAGTTTAATTATATTTAGAACTCATTACAAGCAAAAAGTTATGTTACTTTAGTTGGTTAGGGGTTTGAAATTGTTAATCAAAGGTCATTGGTTCAACTCCCACTTCTAGCATTATTTTTAAATAAATTAAAAATTAAATGCAATTCAACTTTCATTGAACCTGATTAAACTGGATTAAAAATAATAGGTTGAACCGGGCAGGTTGTTTAAAATTTGAAATTTGAATCGAATATGCAAAAACTGATTAACCGGATCAGTCCAAGCCCGGTTCACCGACCGGATCTGGTTTCAAAAACATTGGCCAGAACAAAAGGGTTGCATGAGTTTACCGTTAACTTGATCCTATATATGCAGTAGCAATCAGTCAAAGAAGAAACCCAAAAAGCTATCCACCAAATAAAATGACCCAACATGTTGGCCTTCTAACGTTGACTCAAAGAGACCATACTGCTAATAACCGACCAGTATTTAAGTTTGATTATGATCGAAATATCCGAGTTGATATGCGCATTCTTTTCTTCACATGACAATGACAAGGAATAAAAATATAGCCACAAATGATGTCTCCCTCCCTTGTTCCTTATGTTTATCCAAAAGATACCTTGCTTGTCAAAGCAAAAGCATCTCCCAAGATTTTTTTTCATCTTCCTTCATATTCACAATAACGTGAAACTCATCGATGTTGAATTACCCATTCCTAGTATATCCAAATCTAGATGGTAGGATTTTGTAATCATATCATCTAATCTGATCTGACTGGAACACTACTCTTTCTAGAATAAGTCATCTCTAATATATCAAGAGGTACAAGATTTAGCTTTGTTGATATATGGTAATTTACTTCAAATACCTTTTTATGTGCAATTAACAATTATATTTTCATTATTTAAACTACATGTTATGCTATATTGATTCCCCTTATTCACCTAATTAATGTCCAAGTATTTTCCTTCTTATGTTTGTCCTTTTGATGGATTAATGTTTCTTTTTTAACCATCTTTTGAATATTTGACTTGACTCTAGTAACTTTCCTTTATATAACGATGGTATTTATATCCATTTTTTTCAGCGACACCTAATGTAATTATTTTATTTGCATGCTCATTGTGTAACTTACACATTTGATATTAAGAGACGTTATCAAGAGGGGCATAACACTCTCCTGAAATACTTGTACAAATAGGGTCCAATAGCATTTATTCAATACACAATGCACAACATTTTCTATCAATCTTCACCCCTTCTCTCATTTGATTGAGTCTGTTCTGAAGGAATGATTTTTGTTATTCAATCGATCTAGATGTTGGCGAGTGCAAGTCCGTCGAGATCTCATCGTTTTATCATGGAGAGTAGCTGTACCAGTGTCGATAGCATCAAAAAGAAAGACAATGACCCTCGATGATGTAATTATCTATATTAGGATTGAAGAACAAAGTAAGATTAGGGGAAAATCAGAAAAAGACTAAAGAAATGGTAGCTAAAATGTGGTGGAGAGCAACTCAAACAAAACTTTCAAACCTCGTATTAAGAACATTAGAAATAATAAAAAGGGAGGTGGAAAGTTTTTTTCAAAGAAAACACCACAATCCAACTTTTAAAAGAAAGATTGCAAATTTCTTCATTTATGGGAAACTAAGTCATAAAGCTACTTAATGTAGATAAAAAAACGGATAATCAACCAAAAGAAAATATCATGATTGGAGCTGAAATTGTTGTTGCGGTGGTGAATGAGGCAAATTTGGTGGCATATGAAAAGGAATGGGTAGTTGACTCCGGTGTCACTCGTCATATATGTGGTGATAAGAATGTATTTAGCTCCTATATACCAGTGAAAGAAGGAGAAGAGAATGTATATTTTGGGAACCCTCAAACTTCTCCGGTCATTGAAAGAGGAACGATCGAGTTGAAACGGACTTCGAATAAAATCCTTTCACTGCGAGATGTGCTTCATATACCTGATATCTATGTAAATTTAATTTCAGCATCCCTCCTCATCAAGAATGGAGTAAAAGTTGCTGAGTCTGACAAATTTTTCATGATTAAATCTGAGACTTTTGTTGGGAAAGGGTACAACAATCAGGGTCTTTTGTATTGAATGTTATTGATGTGATGAATAAGGAAGCTTCTTCTACTTCTTCTTATATGCTTGACTATTTTAATGATTTTTGTGTGCAAAATAGTATAATCTATGAATTTACAACTCCTTATTCTCCTGAATCAAATGGTGTAATAGAAAGGAAAAATATGACTCTTAAAGAAATGATATGCCAATAAGCTCAAATGTTCCTTTGATTTTTTGGGGGAAGCTATATTTTCGGCATGCTTCATACAAAATAGAATACCTTATAAAAGGACCAATAAAACACCCAATGAACTATGAAAAGGATATACACCTAATTTGAAATACTTGAAAGTATGGGGGTGTTTAGCCAAAGTATTGCTTCCTGAACCTAAGAAAAGAAAATTTGGTGCAAAAACTTTTAATTGTTTATTAGTGATTATGTTCGTAATAGTCCTGCTGGTTATTATAGCGCTGCATATCGATTTCATATTTTTAGAAGTGAAAATAATATAATGGAACCGAATACTATTGTTGAAAGTAAAAATGTTGACTTTTTTAAGCATATTTTTCCTTTGAAATCTCCTTTAGAAAAGCATTTTAGAACTGTACATATCAACAATGATATAGACGTAAATGAAGCTCAAGAATTAAAAAGGTCTAAGAGAGTTAGGAAAGAAACTGATTTTGGTGGTGATTTCTTTACATAGTTAGTTGACAATGATTCTCAATCATATAAAGAAGCTACTTCATCTCTTAGTTCTATCTTCTAGAAAGAAGCTATCCACAGCGAATTAGATTCCATAATAACTAATCATACATGGGAATTGGTAGATATACCACCATATGTTAAAATTATCGGGTGTAAGTGGATTTCTAAAAGGAATCTGAAACCCGATGGTTCTGTAGAAAAATCCAAAGCGAGATTAGTGGTAAAATGTTATTCTCAAAAGAAAGATGTAGATTATTTTGATACTTTTGCTCCTATTATAATTTCTTCTATAAGAGTTTTAATTGCTTTAACTTCTATTCTTAAACTAATGATTCATCAATTGGATGTTAAAACTATTGTTTTAAATGGTGATTTCGAAGAAGAAATTTACATGGATCAACCCGACAGTTGTATTATTTCAGGGAATGAAAATAAAGTATGTAAGTTAGTTAAATATTTGTATGGATTGAAGCAAGCACCTAAACAATGGCATGAAAATATTGATAAAGTTCTAGTTTCTAATTATTTTCAAATTAATGATGTAGATAAATGTATTTTTTCTAGAGTTGATGGTGCAAATTGTGTCATTATTTATTTATATGTTGATGACAAGCTTATATTTGGTACTACTCTAGATATTGTTAATCATACGGAGAAATTTTTGGCTTCTCTTTGTGATATGAAAGATATGGGAGAAGCAAATATAATTTTAGGTATACAACTTTTGATGAAGTCTAATTTTATTTTGCTTTCTCAACACTACATTGAAAAAATCTTGAAAAAGTTTGCTTCATTTGATTGCAAGTAAGTTGGTACTCTTTTTAATGCTAACTCACGGCTTAAGAAAAATAAAAGTGATAATTTATTTCAGATAAAATATGCACAGATTGTTAACAGTCTTATGTACTTAATGAATTTACTAGACCCGATATTGCATATGTTGTAGGAAGACTAAGTAGGTATACTCAAAATCCCAATAGAGATCATTGGGATGATCTTAATAGAGTGCTTAAATAACTTAAAGGGGCAATCAGATATTTCTTAAAGTTTTGTGGAGAACCTTCAGTACTTGAGGGCTATTGTGATGCAAACTAGATCTCGAATCAAAATGAATTGAAATCTACTAGTGGATGTACTTTTACCCTTGCAGGAGGAATTGTCGCTTGGAAATCAATCAAGCAAACTTGTATTGCTTGGTCTACTATGGAATCTGAGTTCATTGCCTTACAGAAGGCAGGTTCTGAGGTTGGATGATTGAGAAATCTTTTAGTAGATCTTACCATTTGGATTAAGCCAACGTCATCTGTATCCATCCATTGTGATAGGCAAAATGGGAAAAGCAGATATATTCATATGAGGCACAATATTGTGAAGCAACTCATTAGTCATGGCATCATATCCATGGAGTATATGAAGTCTGAGTTAAATTTGGTTGATCCTCTGACTAAACCACTCAGCAAAAATCTTGTGGAGAGTCCATCGAGGAGAATGGGATTATACCCGAATCAAGAGTAGAATTGATGGAAACCCAACCTTCATAAATGGAGATCCCAAGAAGAATGTTCATATGGAATAAACAATTCACTAGATGACTTGCACGATACTATCAAATCTTCTCTATTCCTATGGTGTACAATGTGATAATATGAAAAGTGGTGGGGTTGAATATACATGTTCTTAATGGACATCATAGCCGAAATTGGGTGGTGTGTAAAAGCAATATACACTTGATGATGATCCATTTATATGGGTGTCGAGGTGAGGTCGCTTTCTATGAGATGTTTTGGTAAAATCTCTAGAGCACTCATGAAATCTAGGTAGCCCAAACTTGTCAACCGTATAAGCAACAAAATCAAAACAAAATATTGTGTGAGATATGGATCAATGGTTTCAAAAAATAAAGGATTGATTTATAGGAATTGTAATTCTACCAACCTTTAGGAACTATATTCATACTCTCTACATCTTAGTTTATAGTCAATAAGAGACCAAGTCTTATGCATTACATTTTCAAGTTCCTTCAAATGTTGTCTTCGGGTTCCTTTATATCTTTAATTTCTTTTTTTAAATAGTGGGGGACGAAAAGAGATAGTTCAACAAAAGAGAGTACTTGAAATAATAGGGGATTGTTAATATATTATATTTTATTTCAAATGCTTCTTTTATGTGTAACTATAAATTATATTTCATTATTTCAACTACAAGTTATGCTATATTGATTCCTTTTTTTCACCTAATTAATGTCCAAACATTTTTCTACTTACATTTATCCTTTTGATGGATTAACGTTTCTTTTTAAACCATTTTTTGAATATTTAACTTGACTCAATTAACTTCCTTTTAGATAATGATGGTATTTTATTCTTTTAGTTTCATTTTTTTCAACGACGTCTAATGCAATTATTTTATTTGCATGCTTGTTGTATAACCTGCGCATTTGATATTACAAGATATTATCAAGAGGGGTATAATGCTCTCCAATAATACTTATATAAATAGGGAGTCAATAGCATTTGTTCAATATACAATGCACAACATTTTCTATCAATCTTCTTCCCTTCTCTCATTTAAGTGAGTCTATTCTGAAGGGAGGATTTTTATTGCTCAATCGATCTTGACATTAGTGAGTGCACGTCCTTCAATATCTCATCATTGTATCTTAGAGAGCAGTCGTACCAATACCAATTGCACCATCAGAATTTTCGTGGGAGGTACGAATCTATTCTTAAGGTCAGTGCATTGCTCACGCCTCGACAAGTTGGTTCGTCTCGTCACATAAAATCTGGTATTACATTTCTGACCCTCCTTTTATTTTTCCTACAAGCTTTTTACCAGCACAACCTTAACAGATTGGAATCAGCCATAACTAAAGCCACGCCAAACTCCAACTCGGCATAAACCATGGTTTTTACGGCCATTAAAATAGATCTAACAAAATTAAAATTGTTATGATTCGTATTGGGTGGAAGCAAAGGATATTATTTCTCATAGGAATGCAATCTTCCAATTAAATGCACTTGATAATGTAATCCATTAAAATCTAGAACTTGTGAGGCAATGAAGTGATAGAAACATAACAAATATAGATCTAAAGAATACTGGAGATCAAATCATCAGCTAAAATGTTCACCACAAAACACATGATCATGGATTATATGTCAAAAGAACACTAAGTATTCAAAAATAGGTTCTTCTAAAAATCAACTCTGTAAATCATGCCTTTAACTCAACAGGAGATTTTCTTCTAATTCAAATGAAGATATTCTGCAAACTTATGTTCGATGATTTTTTTTTTGCAATCGAATGAAACAAGTAACTGAGGTAAATAGCAAATTTATGCTTGAAAGAAAGATCACGGAAGTCAAGGTAAGGATAAGAGAATACGAGGAATGTGAATTTAGTGCAAGGACTCAAACATCCAACTATATAGTTCTTAGCAGCTTGAGATGACTAAAATGTCACATGTAAAATAAATGAAGATCAACTGAAATAGAAATGATCATACATGTTACAAGTCAGCAATCATTACTAAAAGTACTTAATGGGATCAAAGGGTGGGTGTTCCAAGCCATCCATAAATGGCCTCGAAGAGATGAATGAAGACTGCATTAGATAAGAGTCTTTCTCAACTACAACGTGATATTACTCTTATTGGAGGGCACGAAATGAGATGTAGTTATGTGCGAATAGTGGATATTAGAAGTAGATGAAGAACAAACAGTCGAGGATGTTTCTCCATGTCCATTCCCATCTGCTACTAAGCAATGTCAGCTACTGACAGTGTGGCCAAAGACATTGATAGGTATAGAACATGGAGCAACAATGACGCACACACATTGACGCTATCCCAAATCATTCTGACATTTCCCTATGATCCACGTAGCCATTGATCACGTAGGCACTTCTCTGGTGCGTACCTAAGCATTTGTAGGAAACTGACACCCTACATGTGTCGATTGACCCAAGACCGATACGATCAAGCAATACAATGGAAATCTGACCTGAAATGAAATACGGTAATAGACGGCAAGGAGGAGAGATCCGTACTTTGAAATCATGAGAAAAAAACTCCCTGAATCGACCTTTTCACGTCAAAGCCTTCGGCTTCGCGATCCGCCACTCCGACGACGATCCAACGACGAGACGACAACTCTTGGCTGGAGCTCCGGTGACCTCTAAGGGTGGAAATGGATTTTGGGTTGACCAAATCAAAACACTATCCTATATATGTATGTATCTGTTTACCAACCCACGACAATAAAACAACCATATCTCCCTCATTCGATGTCGGATTTCAACATTCTTAATACCGTTGGAAAGGTCTCAATGAGTGCTACACAATAGACTACTCGTTGCTAAAAGAGGTGAACAAAAATTAATGAGAGTGATCAAAAACCATATCCCAAAATGTATCAAGATCAGATTTTTATGGGCATCCGATATACATAATATACCTTGTATTTTAACACATTTATATGTGTCAATATCACATACGTACCTATGAGATGAAAGATCTTTGGTAACCCTCTTATATCACAGGTCTAAAGATATTCAAAAATAGAGAGAAGAGGATATCGTGGCTATGACGATAAGAATACATCAAGAATATCTTGGAAAGATTCCATATGGTTAATTCCAAGAAAGTCTTCCTTCCATTCAGACATGGTATTAACCTATTAAAGGGATTATACCTCAAAGTTTCGAGGATAGGAAAGCCATGACTTGATGCCCTTATGCATCAGATGTAGAAAACGTAATGTATATCATGATGTATACTAGACTATATATCTTCCATGCACTAGGGGTGGTAACTTGTTGCGAATACTGTTATGGAGAACTGCATTGGAGTGCAGTGAAAAGCATCTTAAAGTACATAAAAAGGCCTCAAGACTACATATTGTTTTATGGAGATAATGATCTCCAAGTCTTCAGAAACATAGACTTAGTCTTCTAATCTAATGTGGATAAAGGAAGTCAACCTCAAGGTTTATATTCATGTTGAACATGTTGGACATGCGAGCCCATGGAGAGACATTATGCAATAAACTTTATTGCAAATATCATTCCTTATCTGAAATGAAGAATAATTAATTTGCATAATAAGTCCCTTGGTACAATTAGGGTTGCATACCATGGCCATCTTTACGATCATACAGCCTTTGATTCAATTGTGAATTATAGAGGTTGGTGCTTGGGTGATATCTAAAGATTTAGATTGAGGACTCATCAACCACTATCAAATGATTGTTAAGAGATGATATCCAGCCTGAGTAGGAGATGAAAATCTTTTCTATAATGGGTTGATATCTAATTGACCTCTTGATGTAGATCTTCTGCATAGGAATATAGATTCGGAGGTATTAGATAAGTTAGACCAAAGAGTTGACTTAAAGAGATCGAGAGAACCGAAGACCTATGACATATGATGTCATGATATAGGTGTGCATCCTCTGATCGGAGACACATGAGTTGCTATATATTTATGTATATTTGGCAGAGCGATAGGTTGATGATCTAATCAAGGTCTATATACTGGTGAGCTAGTGTGCATACAAGGTCATATGAGTAACACGATCTCTCAAAGGGATCATACAGGTTCGTTACTGAATCGGAAGACATGAGCTCACTCATGAGATATTAGGAATCAAATTTCATGCACAAGCATCTCTCTTTGGAAGCTTGACTAAATTTGTAGGTTTGATATATGCTTTTAGAAATTATATGATCAATACCTAGGTATGATATATGATTTTGGAAAGTATATGATTGATACCAACTCCTAATTATCAAATGAGAAACTTAATGATAAAACCCTTAAAGAGACAGTCTAAATAGATCTAAAACTTCGGGTTTATTCTAAGTCTTCCAGTATACAAGATGTACAGGTATTAGGAATACCTGAGGGTGATGTAATCATAAACTATTGTATAACCATGACGCTTCCATTCCGAGGGAGTGACGAAACATGTTTGGAATTTAGTGGCTCCTCTCACTAGAGAAGTAATCTAATCTTAGTCCAAAAATTAGACAGTGATCTGAATGTGATTCAGATGCAATGAGAAGATTAGATTTATGGCTTTGATTTAATCAAACATCTATGGGAGGTCCGGAGATCTGGATTTGAGATTTGATCTCAATATCCAAGTTACTATACGTGGAACGTACAATCTCTATGTCCTTATTTCCAAGTATCCGTGGAGAAAGTGCATTGTTTTTGAAAGAGTTCAAGAATAGTTTCATTGTTTATAATGTGTCTAGGCTTTGAGGGAAATTGATAGTTAAATGTGATTTAATTATCATGAATAATATGAATTTGATTCATATTATTTGTCCATAGCGAGAGTTATCTAAGATAATTAAATGTGATTTAATTATCAAAGATGAGAATAATGTGAATGTGATTCATGTTATTTAGGCAATGAGAATAAAGGTCCAAGATGATTAAATATAATTTAATTACCAAGGATATAAATAATGTTGATAGCACTATTCTTATTATTTGTATATATTATAAATGTGAACTATAATATATTAGAGAGAGCTTATTGTAAATGGTATCTTCAAATTAATTATTGATGTGAATTGTATTTCTGATCGCTCGCAACTTCCCTACGTTAATTTGCATGATTATCGTTTCAATATGTGTCATTTCCTTGTAGGTGGGTAATCGGAATCATTTATGAAATAATAACTTGGAAATTTTATCCAATTAATTCGAGTGATTTTGATTTATTTTACTTGAGCAAGTCATAAGATCGAACTCAAGGAGGCAGAGGAACAATTTAGAATTATATCTATTGAATTTAGTGCACGGTTTTCAATGTGAAATATTTTTGGTATTTATAATGCAATTTTAGAATGCAAATACAAATGTGACCAATTTTAGGGACTAAAAATACAATTTTCAATTAAACGAAGTCAAAAAATTATGAAACTTGGCTCAAATGTAAATAATGATGACATATATGCGCTGTAACTTTTCGAATTTTTCTGATGTAATATGTATATTGTATGAATTAATGAATACAAACAGTATGATTTTCAATAATTAATTGTAATAAATATTAAATCTAAATATTTTCAAAAAATAAAATTATTCAAGATATCACTAAGTGATCTATCTCATAAAAATCCTAAAAATTGAATTTAATACCTGATTTTTATAGATAAAAATATGCATGCAAATATAATTCTTTTTTGGTACAATGTAACTAACAATTAATTCTATGATCCAAGAATTTTTAACAATTTTTGGAGCTATTGTTAATTTTATACAAATTTCTAAGCGCGGACTGGACAAAATATGCAATTCTTTATAAGAATATTAATTATTAATTAACCACAAATAATAAAAATGTTGGCTCGGATCTGACGTAGCCTATTGATATGAACCGTCGATGAAGTGTAATCAAATGGTTGGAATTTGGAGTGTTTCAACGGCTCTGATGCATCGAATTCTTCATCCTATGGAGTTTGTAGCTCGGTCTTGGGTGGTTTGCTACTGCAGGGGAGGCGAAGCTTCGGCAAAGGGTGAGCGAAGGTGGAAGCTCACGTCGTAATAGCCGACACACAGCTGGCGGACGTTGACGGAGAATGAAGCAAGGAAGATGGTGAGATATGCACTGAAGCCTGGGGCAGTACAGGTCAATATGGGGCTTCGACGGGGATTCTGAGAAGCAGAGGTGATGAAATGGATGTGGTGTTGGATTGAAGCGGCTCGACGGTACGAAGGAAGATGGAAGGTGAAGAGAAGAGTAGCGGAGGAGACCGGAGTGAATGGAGAGTCGAAGGTGTCTTTTTTATTTATTTTATTTTTTAGTTTTTTATTTATTATTTTCTAATTTTTTTATAAAATAAATAAAAATGCAAAAAATGAGTGACATGTGGCAGCTCCAGAGCTGCCACATGTTAGCTATAGAAAATCAAAAATAAAGAAAAGAAAAATAAAAAAGAAGTAGAAAACGACCTTGGATCGAAAAATTTTCTCCACAAATGTTTCTAATCTTGACAAGATCTACAACTTTCATGAAGAGACTAAAACAAAAATCGATTATTTGCTCAAAGTGGTTTTTTGGGGTATTCTATGGACATAGAACACCTTGATTTTTGGGTTTTGTAATTTTTTTGTTATTTTTTAAATAAGATAAGAATCGGAAAAAAATACTATAAAATCAAAGATAAATATTTACACATTAATCTATTTTCTTGGATTTTTAATAATGATGAAAATGAAGAAATAAAATAAAATACAAAAACGACAACTTGTGTAGAGACTGTTAGTGAAGACTCGGACTCGGTTAGCTTCTTTGATTTCAGTCCTATTTTAGATTTAAAGTTTTATGCATTTTAATAAAACTTTTATCAAATAGAATAAATGAAAAGGAAATAAAAAATGAGTTAATTATGTACATAAAATAATAGGTCAAAATCCGCTAAAATACAAAATGTGCAAAAGAGGCACGAAACCCAACTTTCACATATGAGCTCTGATTCACTTTAACTTGGTCTGTTTTTATCGTATTTGAATGTATATTACTTCAAAAGTGAGTAGGATCAAATCGAACATTGTAGAGGAAGATATCAGCATTTTAGTCTGATCATCCTTAAGTTAGGGTTTGGGTTTCTGGTTTGGTTATTTATGTTACTGATTTTTTTTTATTTTTCATTTATTCTTGTTGGTAAAATGTACACAATGGAGGTAGATTCAGGTCATTTGGAGTTAGCATGAATTAGTCAAAATTTGAAGTTAGCTTATTTTACATGTAAAATGATTTGGAATTCTTGGCTTCTTATTTTATGCAATTATGAGTGATAAAATGCAATTATTATTTATATATGCATGAATGCTAATTATGTAATATAATGGATAGAATGCATATGAATTTTGGATATTTGAACTTAATTAATGTCTTTTAGATTGTTGAATGTGAGATTCATCATATTCATATTGGAAATTAATCGGAAATACATTTTACATTTTATCTTGGGTTGTGAATATGATTCACAAATATTTAATGTCATGATTGAATTATTCATAGAATTAATTTGGAATTATTTTTATGAATTAAATTACAATAAAAAAGTTGTTGTAAATATGTATTAACGATTGGAGGAGCTAACACGATCTGTTTAATGGATGGTGGACGACCACCCCTTGACTTGGTCACAAAGGTGGTTGTCCCCCCTCCCCCTTTTGGAGGTGGGTGGTTTCCCTTCCAATCCTTCTATGCTAATTAATTTAGTTGCAAATTAAATTATGATGATTATTCAATATATTTTAGTTTAATCTAAATTAATTATTGTTGTATTTTTTACAACAAAATCATGGCCATTGAATAGAAACACAAATCAATCTCAACCATTGATTTTGTGTTTCAAATGGATTGGAATACATGGACTCCAAAAATACTATAAAAGAAGAGGCAGCCCTAACTCTTCTTGAAGACAAAATATATGCTCTCTCCCTCTCTCTACATGCCAAGCCTCTCTCCTCCTTATTGTGATCGTCCACCCTAAACCCTAGAGAGGGTCATCGTTGTCACAACGCCGTTGTGTCGCCATTTAGACCATTCGTGGATCTCCATCTCTTGATCTCGTGAGACAATATCAAGAGATTCGCCACTTGGATCGTCAACATTGATTGCGAGGAGCACGCATTTCATCAACACACTCGCAAGCGTCTCCTCTGTTTGATCAGACTTGAGACAGAAGGTCTCTTCATTTAGAAACTCGATCGCAACCACGCTTCAAGAGGTAACCCAATAATTGTTTGTAGTTTAGATGAAACGATCTGAGAAGTGTTCTTGGATCATGTGGTTTCATTGTTTAAATTTTTTTAAATTCTGTTGCCTCGAGCAACTAGTGTGACTAGTTGCTCCCGATCTCATATGATGTGATCTTCACGATTCTGTGATGTGCTTAAAGATTTTTTAATATCCTTCAAGTTGTATCAGAACCTTTTTTTAGGTCTGGGATATGATCCAAAACCATTGGTGAACAAGGTTTAGTAATCGGATACACATGACTCATTTTTTTGCATTGGATGCAAGATTCGAATCGATTTTTCGTAAAATAAATATCTACTATTTGTATACTATTTTGGATGTATTTTTTAGTTAATAAAATGTATTTATAATATATAAATATGTCCTAAAAATAGTAGCCTAGTATTGGTATCAAAATAGCATGAAAACGACTCGAAGAGTTCTCGCTATGAAAATTGTTTTGCATGAATTCACGGATCTGTAAGAAAAATAATTTTACTTACTATTTTTTCATTATTAAACATGAAATAAATACTTGTATTAAGTAAATAATCAAACCATCAAACCGCTCGCATTTATTTCGCGCAATTCCGACTCTGTTTGCTCTAGATATCCGATATTTAGTAGAGATAGGTCAGAAGATGATTAGATTACCGAACCTCTTTACTTAATGTGTTTATAATTCAATGGAAATCTTGAAAATTATGAATTTTCCTTGATTAAATATGATTCCAAATAATTATGAAAATAATTGATTAATAATCGTAGACCATTGAATGAATAATTCATGAAAACTCTAGTTTATCATACAATAGTTGTAGGACAATCTCTACATGCAAAACATTGTTACTTGAATAGGATTAGGGATTTTTTAGCAAATTTTCTTTATAATATTAACAAAAATGGTTTTGATAAATATTATATGGTATTACTTCGGTTGAAAGACCAATTACCGTCTCAAATACAATATAATCAAATCACATTATCCTGACCTGAGGCGAATATGGTGTCTAGTCGGGGATCGTTGGGGTAGCAAGTTGCTCGTGAGAGGTCTGTCCCACATCTTGTGCATATTGGCCATGACAACATGTAAGGAAAGGATAATGCTTGAAATGATTATGATGTATTTTTTTAATTATTAAAATTTGAATAAGATATGTATTTTGATATTATACCATCCTTCAAGTAATAATCAAGATTGTTTTTGATTGTTTGAATTGGATTTATAATTGATTTAATATGATTAAATGAATTATATCCAATTAAAATACTCTATTATGAAGATAGTAGTATTTCCCTTGGAATAATTAATCATGTGAATACGATTCATAATGATTAATTAAAATTTGAATGGGATATGAAGGATCACATAAGTGACATCCATGGTCTTCCGTCAAGGAGAAGGGTTCTATCGCTAGGGATTGTATGTAGGAGAAGCCTGTCCGAAGTGACAACTACTGCATAAAAGTGCATCTGTATCAGGCTACATACAACTTCTTACAAGTGCTACCATACCTCCAATGGAGGAGGCCTACAGTTGCTTCAGCAAGCTTCTGATCCCATCAGCTACTATCACACAGACCTCCTCGGCGATGGCTCCATCTCACAGCAAAGGAGGTTCTAGACAGTTCAGAGGGCGTGGTCCCCGTGATAGAGGAGGTATATGTCAACATGGCCCCTTCTGCTACTGCCGTCATCTATGGCACTCTGAGGACACATACTATCAGAAGCATGGATACTTTGCATCTGCTCGAGTGGCCGAGCAGATTGAGCCTCTAGAAAGTTCAGCTCCTCAAACAGATTATACCTTAATGATAGTGTCCCCCATTTGAGGGAGATAGTGACTCCTACTTCCGGCACCACTGCAAGTTCCCTAGATGTTGCAATCGTTGCTAGAGCCTCTTTGAGCTCCTTAGGTATAGCCTATGATTTTACCAGCTGTAACAGGGCAGACATGACAGAGTGTACCATGGACTCTAGTGCTTTTCATCATATGTGTGGAGACAGAGCACAATTCAGTTTTTTCATATCAATATCCCCTACTAGATGGGTCATCATTGTGAATCGGGTTTACTTTCCCATCACAGGACAATGGAGATGCATTTGACGCCATCAATGTGCCTCCAGAATGTTTTATATGCTCCTAACTTTTAGATATAATTGCTTTATATTAGTTAGATCACGAAGGATATGCATTATCATGTCATTTTTGACCCCTCTTCTCCTGTGTTTCAGGACATACTCATGGGCATGGTGATTGAATGGAGCCGTGAGGCGAAGGGGAGGCTCTACAGACTTGTTCAATCTCCCAGTGCTAGTGCCTCTACATTTCCCACTGGATTAGTATGTTCTTATTTGTTGCATCTTCGTTTTGGCCACCTTCCTCTGTAGAAGTTTGGTCATGTCCTCCCACAGATATCCACATGCTCTTTCTTCCAGTATAAGGCTTTCCAACTTGGGAAGCACCATTGCTCTTCCTTCCTTGGTGTAAGAGTCATATTTGAGCTTATTAATCTATATATTTGAGGTCTCAGTCGTGTTCCTAATCTTTAGAACACCATTTTTATATGGTTATTATGGATGATTATTCTAGACTTTCTTCTATCTTTCTGTTGAAAAACAAATCTGAAGTTGGGTATGTCATTAAATCCTTATTATGAAATAAGGAACCATTTTCTATGCTACTGTCAAATTTGTTAACTTTGACAATGCCTTAGAGTTCTACAGGTTATATTTATCTGAGTTCTTTAGGTCTCTTGGCATCGTATACTAGATGTTGTGTTCTTACACCTCTTAGCAAAATAATGTTACCAAACACAAACACCGTCAGTTATTTGATGTGATCAGGACATTTCTGATTTGGAGTCATGCTCCTCACTCTTTCTGGGGGGATATGATCCTCAACGTGTTCTATTTAGTGAAATACATGCCATCTTCTATCTTAATAGAGAAAGAGTAAGGCCATATACATAGTGACCCCAATATATGTTCCTCATATTACTGGGGTGATATTGGATTGCGTATAGCGAGTTCTATTCATGTTGATGATTGGTTCAATTAATGACAAGTCAACATTACCTTAGGGGAGGTGGGCCTGAGTGTTAAAGACCAAATTGGGAAATGCAAGTTGGACTTGCAAGGCAGAATGAGTTCCTGCTTCTTTTTATCCAAGTTATTTCTCATATTATTGGGATGTAACAAAGATAAGAATGGAGATCCCAGATCTTGCTTGAGATACAATGGTAAGTATATCTCTTACTTTGAAAGTGAATAAAGGAATACTTTCAGAGTGGACAAGGCAAGACAACTTTGATATAAAAATCCTAAATCAAAGTAAAATATGTATTTATGCAAATTATCTTATTTCATATAACCTACGTTAAACCCACTCAATTCTATACTCAATAATAACCAGTAAAATTATCTTGAATTGGATTCATGATCAAAGTATTGTTCTTGCAATTGGACACATAATGTATGTGGTTGCAAATTGCAAGTTTCCTCGTAATAATGAGGAATGACAACTAATTGGACATTAGGGCAACAACTTTGGATTTGTATGTCTCTATAGTCTTGATCTCTCATCGAGTGTGCTTTGAAAGTAATATGTCGATGATGATCATAATTGTCAAATAATCCTTATAAAATAAAAAAATATTTTGGCATACATGTGTGCTCTTGACATTTAATCATGAATAGCATGGTTTACTGCATTATGCATAATGGTGGCTCGATAAGAGATGATGTACTTAAAATGTTTGAGTACCTACCTGAACCAAAGTTTTTTTTCAAGTTAGATGGATGCAGATATGATGAGTGTCATCATTCTACTATCTATTCTCTAGTCATTCATGAAGCTTCATAATATTCATATTGTATGAATTGCATGAAGCATGTATAAATGTTGAAATACCCTTATATTGAAATCTGTTGAGTTCAACATAAGAGATCCTTAGTCTCAAGGAATGGTTGTTTATGGATGAAGGAAGTGCAGTGGAAGCATAGGTCTGACCCAAGTAAGAAGGAAAGTCAAAGAGTTTATTGTACTTCTATGACTTCCATATAACATTCAAAGAGTTGGATGAATGTCAATACTGCAATAAGCTGATGTATTGATAGTATGACTATCTAGACTATATAAAATCCTTAGAGAAGGATCCGGATAGTGCATCAGAATATTATACATCTACATTTAATCATTGAAGTTGACTTACTTATTAGACAAGATCAAATTCTAATAATTGTATCTCATTCTTCTAATAACACTTGTTATTGGATTGCATATGGTTTTAGAAGACTAGAAAATTTAATATTAAGGTTTTATAGTCATCTATATGAGAGTTGATGCAATCGTTGCAACAATCTCTATTGGAGTGATAGGCTTCAAATTTTCAGTTTGAGAGCCCTTAGTCTTAGAGAATGTATGTATGACCTAGATATTAGAATACACTCATTGATTATTTCAAAATGCTGGAAATGAACATGTATTCTGAAATAGACCAATCATAAAGAGTTATGATGGATATATTTCAGATAGTAATCTAAAATCTAGTGGACTCTACTAAATTAGAATATTAATGAATAGTTCTTAATATTTCTAAATACTGAAAATTAAACCTTAAATGACTAATAGGAGAATGAAGATCATTTGACAATGATCTGACATCAAGCCTTGGACATATGTCTGTTGATGAGATCAATAGACCAGTAAGAGATGAAACTTTAGACTGTCTGAAATTTCAAATCTTACATACTTGTGAATATTGTATTCAAGAAAAATGCCCATTGCACCCTTCACTAGGAATGGTGTTAGATGCCAAGGTATTTAGTATCTCATACATATTGATGTATGTGGATTATCTATATCATAAAAAACTTTTATAACATGTGATATCTATTGATGATTATTTTTTATATGAGATCTCTTCCCTTCACCTTAGAAATCTTTGAAATGTTAAAAGATTTCATTTTTTTGGTTTAGAACCAAATTCTGGAGGAAGATAAAATGAATTTGATCTAACATAGGCAGCATGTACCTATTATATGAATTCAAGGAATACGTAATGGAGAAAGGAATATCATTCCTATCTCACTCCTTCTAATACAACTTAACTCAATAGAGTTGTAGGGAGATACAATTGGATCATGTGTGACATGATTTGATCAATGATGAATCTTAGCATAATTGCCTCTTAGTTTCCAGGTATATATGTAGTAGAAACTATAATATACATCCTTGATAAGATTCCATGGAAATCGAAACCCAAAAACCCTCATAAGATATGATTTGGAACCTAGCCTAGTGTTGGACACTTGAGGATTTAGGATCGCTTGGTCCATAACCATATCATGGATACAAGCAAGCTGGAATCTAGCACATGAGAATGCTACTTCATTAGGAAAATAAAGGATGGTATTGGGCCTACTTCATGACCTTGATATTCTTAAAAGATTTCATCTCTAAGGATATGATTCGTAGAGGATGACCTTTTTTTAGAATGAAGATGAAAATGAAATAAAGGAACTCATTGAATCCTGAGAAGACAATGAGGCTCCTGATGAAATGGGTTGAGCTGAGGTCGTGTCTTTCCACAGGGCGGATCAACAGTCGCTGAGGTGACCTCAAACAAAATCCCATTCGAGCAGCAATTAACCCATAATCAGAATAAAGCAATTAAATCTCAAAAATGTGGAGTTAAATTTTATTATAACTCTACATGTAAGTGTGTATAGGTGTAAGCACAAGTAGAGGTCGAACACTGGGAGTAAATGGTTGGGAGCAAAATAAATGCATAAAATTATTCAAATCTTATCTTATCCAAGTTATTGTTTTTGTGGGTTTTTGATTTTATATATATATTTTATTGTATTTTTGTTTTCTATTTTTGTATTTGATTTTTAATTTGTATTTTTTTATATTTTATACTTTTTATATTTTTAGTTAGAAAATATAGGTATATAGAGAGAGAGATATATGTACAAGGTAAAGGTGAGAGAGAATGTACATATATATAGTCAAAATATTTCACATATAATATTTTTTTGGCTTTTTATATGTTTCAATTTTTTTAGAATTTTTCTATTTTTTACGAATTTTTAATATCAAAAATATCGCTGAAATGGGATTAATTAAATATCTGAAACTAATTTGGGTTTTAAAAATAGTAAATAAATCCCAAAATTACCCAAACTAGATTTAATACATAAATAATAGTGTATAGATAATTATAAAATAGAAATACATATTTTTGGAATTTTTGTTGAATTTTTATATTTTTTGTTGAATTTTGTATTTTTCTAATTTTTTAATTTTTCTTTTACTCTTTTTATGGGTTTTTAGTTCATGGACTCAATAAATAGCAAGATATAGCATATATAACTTTTTTGCAATTTTTCAAAGCATCTTTATATTTTTTTAGTATTTTATAATTTAGATAGGGTTTATTTAGGCTCTATTTTAATTTTAAAAATTAGATAAAATGCAAAAAATGCATATTAAAAATATGGGCGTGAAAGTATACCGCATAAAGCATTTATCCATATTTTTTGTAATTTTTTTGGAGCTACGTAGATATTTTTAATAAATAGATAAAAGACAGAAAAATAAAATAGCATAGCAGGGGCATTTTTGCAACTAAAAATAAAGACAGGGTGTTCTGTGTAAAAATTCCATAAGAATAAACATTTATTTAATATTTTAGAACCTTTTTATAATATACAAAACTTCCAGGGCATAAGTACAAAATTCACAAGACATCACGTGGGACAACACGTCATCCGGACTTGGAAGGACCAAAACATAATTTTTAATAACTCCAGGGGTCTCTGTGCAAAATTTCCCCAAGTCACGTGGGACAACACGTGACTCGGCTGGGAAGGACCTCTATGCAATATCCAATTAGTACAGGGGGTTCCTTGCAAAAATCCCATTTATTTATAACGTTACATTTATTTTACAAAACTAAATAATAAATACAAAAATGTAAGGGGCTAAAGGTGCAATTTACCCCTTAAGGCGCTGGATCGGACGGCTGATGTTCTTTCACTCGTCCATGTGTCGTTCATCCAACGCTTGGTACCGGTTCGTTGTTGGACGCACGAGATTAGATCATCCGAGATGATGCGACGGTTGGAATGCTGCATCATCCAATGGTTGTGCTTTGATCTGGGACGTCTTCTTCATCCAACGGAAGAGGAAGAGGAAGAGGCTGGAATAACGGGGAAGAAGGGTCGCCTGGGCGAGCTTCTTCCGGCGAGATCTCGCTCCCCTGCAAGCCTCTACTGCTCCAAAAGGTCCCTCTGGCTTCCTGGAAGGTGGCTCTATTGGCTGGAGGTGTTGGATGGGGCAGAGGTGGACAGGAGCTCCTCTGTGAGGTCGGGAAAGGTTTGGAGCTCCAGGTGCCTCCGACGACTCTTGATTTCGACTCATGGAGCAGTATCGCGCGCCTAACCTGCCCAGGAAGATCACCTGGCTCGAGGCGATGCTCCTCGACCCGGGATTTGAAGCTGTTAGCATAAAAGGAGGTGGATGGCGAAGATTCTGGTGAGGTGGAGGAGTTGAAGCTTCGATTCGTGGATCCAATAGGGATCCGGTTGGTCAAAGGTGGCTGGGAGATGAAGAAAACGGCAGGGAACGAAATGGGGTGGAAGTGGTGGTCAGAAAACGTCGGGCACACAGTGAAATGGTTCACCGGAGCGGAGCTCCGTTGAACTACGAATCTATCTAACTATGCTAATCGACTAATTCAAATACGAAATAAAATGCAAGGAATAAAACCTACGACTAACTTTAAGCTAACGACAGTGAAAAGGAGAAGCTCGACCTGGGTTTTAGCCAAGGAGCATGGCGATCATCGGAGCGCCGCCGTGGGTGCATCTCCCACCTCCTCCGACTGATTCAAGGCGCCAAAAACCTCCCCCTGTCACGAGGAAGCCTTCAGGATCGAATACGAGGAAGGGAGAAGAACGAAAACTGACCAAATTTGAGAAGAAGTAGGAGCTGAGTTATTTAAGGATAGTGGGTGCACCCTTATTGACTAGGCGGTAGGGAAGAATCGAAAGGATATACAATGGATTAAAAGATCTGACGTGATTGTACAATGAGCGGCGGACAACTCTTGTGAAGGAATCGAGTGCAATCGATGGACGAGACGCCCACGAAAAATGCAAGAAAATCGAGGATTCACCAGGTCTGACGGGTCAGACACGCGGATGGGACAGTTGACCAGAGTCAATGATCCGCCACCCCTGATTGGTCCACGTAGGGCGCTACAGGACAAAATAGGGGTTTTTTATTCGAAAATAATTAATTTAATATAGTAAATGATTTTATTATTTTTCAAGTATAAAATAAAATTTGTTTATTATTTTATGTAGTATTTTAATATGATTTTTATTTATTTTTTTGGCTTTATTTATTAGTAATTAATTTTTATGGGTGTATTTATAGGTATATTTACCTATGTTTTGTGTATTTTTTTATGTTGTATATTTTATTTTATTATTTTATTTTCTTATTTTATTTATTTACACCTTAGTTTGGTGATTATAAATATATTTTTATTTGATTTTTATGAGTTTATTTACACATTTAAATAAATAGGTATATAAATTGTATAGGTATAGGTATAGGTATTTTGCCGGTGTTTTGTATACTTCTTTTTATTTTAATGCATTTTAATGAGTTTTTATTTTTGTTTTGTAATTTTAATAGAATGTATATGATATTGACAATATTCTAAAAATATGAAAGAATAAAATAATTAAAGAATATAATTCCCTTTTTTATGTATATACATAGGTATTTCATCTATGGTTTGGCATAATTTTATTTTATTCTCCTTTTTCTTTTAGGTTTAATTCTAGTTTTAATGTACTTATGTTATAAATAATGTTTACAAAATTATAAAAAAAATGAATTTGTACAAATAATAAGTATGAATAAATAGAATATATTAATTGGTATTATGTACAATAGAGGCCCAAAACCAATCTTTTTTGCACAGTAACTCCAAAAAATATAAAATCACCACCATTAAATATCTCATGAAAAGTTATATAAATTAGAGGTGATTTTGCTATGTTTTGAGTTTTTACTTGGAAGATATGGGTATGTGAAGTTTGGTTTCTGGCTTTTTATTCTGGGTATAAAATGTACACTGTATATTATTTTTGTACAAACTCAATTTTATATTTTTATCTATATTATTATCTACAACTTTTATGTACAACATTTCTTTATTTGATGAATAAATACTTAGATACAAAATAGGTGTCAAAATGCATAAATCAAGAATGAATAAATGAGGTATTTATTGTATTTTTGGGCCCTTATCTCCCCCTACTTTATTCCTTATCGACCAATTCTATTCTGGACTTGGTCTCGGGGTTAGGGTCATAAAATATTTGCGATATTTTATTCCTTTTTTCTTTTCTTCTCTTTATTCTATAATTTTGGCATTGAAAACCTTATTTTATGTGCAGGAAATACAATAAATAATGAATGCTATTATAGACAAATTAATGTTATTTACATGCATTTGCTGGGGTTTTTAAGGACAAAATGATAGAATAAAGGTGATGAAATTGAGATTCATCACCCCCCTATACTTGCCTTTGCTAGTCCCTAGCAAATACTTATGCAATAAATACAAAAAGAATAAAGAATTAGAAAAGAAAAGGCAAGAATAAAGAATTTAAAGAATAAATTGAATTATTAAACTTATCTGTATAAAATCAAAGTTTGGAGCTCAGGTTAGAACTTGGTGTGAAAATGTGTGTGGAACCTGGATGGGAACCAATTTTAAAACACAACAGCCTTCGAGAGTCACAGAACTCAGTTCAAATCTCCTCAATAGCCAGGTCAGAACTAGCCTACATCATACGCAAACCCTTATGACTATGAAGCTGACTTGTACGGTGTAAGTGATAGTGGCCCTCCTCAACTGAAATGACCAAAAGACTAACTTCTCCAGAATGAAAACCCAATGATTCCCTAATCCAGCCCTCTGTCGTCGAGGAGCGGGGTATTCCCTTCTAAGTTCAAGTGGCATCCGACTTAATAGGAGGAGGGGAAGAAGAGAATGTATGGTAGCCAGTGTAGCTACCTATCTTGGGATGCAAGACCAGCGTAGTCAAGTCATCCAGCTGCAAGCTCACATGGTATAACTTTGATGCTTCAAGCTTGCTTATTTTCTATACAACACATATACATACTCTGGCAGGCACTTTTATTTTTATTTTCAAGCATGTCCACTTTTTTGGAGTTTTTTTTGAAATATACTATTTACAGCAGCATTTACATAAGGACTTTTTCTTCTTGAGCCAGAAGACTATCCCTCTTTTGAAGCTTTATTGCAACCCACATTCTCATGTCATTCGACTTCATTGAGACTGGACCAGGTTGGGGTGCACTTCCCTCCCTAGACGAGGACGAATGTTTCCACCCGTGTGTGTCTCATACTGGCGAATCCAACCCCCTCACCACTCTAACTGAGTTGAGCCCAGTGAAAGGTGCAAGTGTCCAAGTTAGGTCACGGTCGACAAGAATCATGCGTGTGTCTCGAAAGTTCTATTTAGTCAGCTGAGGTGACTTGAACCCAGCCCTGATTTCTCAAAGAATTAAGTCTGAATAGACTTGAAGTACCTTAAACCTAGTTCCCATAAGGTTCCAGTGCAGTTAGGTGCGGTAAGGTCCAACCAAGCTCCAATCTTCGACTTTATTGGACTAGTTCAATCATCCAGCTCAATCAAAAAGAATATGAATGATATGCAAATGCTATACACAATGAATGATGAAAGTTTTCACAAAGAATTTAAAAATCAAAGAATCTTTTTACACAAAGAATTTTTGCAAATAAAAAGAATTTAAGCACATAGAGTATAAAATATTTACAGCTATTTACATGGGTGTACTTCAGTAGTTAAGGATTTTAAACAATTTACAGGTTTTACATAGTTATTATTATAGGTACATATAGAGATCTGATAATGAATTCTATTTTGATTTATATTTTATTTTTTTATTTTAATGACACAATCATTCCTCAAATTTTTTTATGAAAACATTTTCAAAGCTATAGTACAAAATAATTTTTGCAAATATTACAAATATTTGAAAGCCATTTTGCAAAAAAATTTCAAAAGAATATATATACATTTTTCAAAATATTTTTACAAATATTTTCCAAATCATTTGCAAATAGGTTTCCAAACTTTTATTTCACACAAAGAAAGAATTTCTGCAATCAAAATGTTTTTACAAAGGTTGAAAACATTTCATAAAAAGTTGTCCAAACGGTTCACACCATTTTTCAAATCATTTTGCAAAAATATTTTTAACCTGATTTATTGATCAATAAATACAAAAACAATTTGAGGAATGACTGTTGTTTATTAATACATTATGTGTTTATATATACAGTATATTTAGCCATATTTATTATGAAAGTATGAGTTATGGCTAAAGTATATACAGAGTATATACAACCCCCCTACACTTAGCATGAACTATGTCCTCATAGGTCGAGAAGAGAAAGAGAAGACATAACTCATACTGAGTATAGAAAAGCCTATACTACAACGACTGACGAAAGAATGAAAGAATGAAGATATAAATGAATAAGAAGGTGACCTTCCCCCCTATACTTAGGATCGAATAATCCTAAGTATAGCAGACTGTACACAACGCAGGGAGGGTCACAGGAGGGAATAAAAAGACGAAAGAATGAACGAATCAGGGGTGCAACCCCCCTATACGTAGGACAAAGTACATCCTTAGTACAGGAAACTGACACCAAGGGGCAATGCCTTTTATGTAGATAACGAAAAAGTGAAAAGGAAAAGAGGAAAAGAAGAAAAGATAGATATATACAGATAGATGAAAAGATCTTGGAGAATGTACATCACCCCCCCATACTTAGGGTGAAAGATCCCCAAGTATAGGTAACAACAGGAGTGACAAAACAGAACAACGTGGTGTGTACCCCCCTATACCTAGGACATGGTACGTCCTAGGTATAGTCACAAAGATATGGCGATAGATCTAGGGCACACATAACATTCGGGAGAACGAAGGAATAGAAGACAAAACACCTATATACAACAAGTAAAGACTGATGAGGTATAGGACGGTATCTGGTAAGCGACTACCGTGCTCTTGTCGTCGTCTCCCTGTGAGAACGAGGACGCAGTCAGAAGGTGAAAATACACCTGAATCTGCAATCAAGTGGGTGTCAGCTACCGGGGACAAACAGATCGGAAAGTAAAGTAGGGACCGATAGCATAAATCTGATGATCGGCTCATAAGGAGTGAATGAGTGAGCGGAGCCGATGCCGTAAGATGCTGAAGAAGAAAGAGCAGTACAGACTCCTCCAAGTCAATCAAGGTCTCGAAAAGATATGGAAATTGAAGGACATGAGACTGTGTGATGTCCGATGGTCATAGAGTCAAAAAGTCAAAGGACTACACCGAACACAATATATGGATCAACCCTGCGAGGGTCCTCAAAGTGAGCAGGATCAGAGAATAATCAGAAGGCTCGGCTCCGTGTTCCATAGAAAGGAGGCACAACCAGGGAGGAGACCGAGTACCAAAATCAGATGACTCGACTTCATTCTCCAACAGAGAGGAGACACCAGAAGTGAAGCCGAGTACCTAAAATATGATGTACGCTCCCATAGACAACCCTCGGGGAGTAGTACATGCTAGTCAATGAATAATTAGAATAGAGGCTCACCCTTGCAAGGGTCGTCAAGGTGAGTGGGAACAAAGGCGATGGATCCTTCAGACGGATCATAGTAGTGGTCTCGGTAGGTGACGGATCGGCTACCAGCAGAAGAGACCATCAAGTCAAGAAAGTGTGGCAGCATCCCTCAGATAACCCTCGAGGAGTGTACTGCCGACTGAGTAGAGAATAACCAGAGAAAGACAGCTCATCCTTGCGAGGACCGTCAAGGAGAGCATACTCAAAGGAGTCTAGTCATATGGGTCCCAAGATCCAACAGATTGGGTAATCATCGAAGTAGCGAGGACCGAAAACATATCAGACGACTTGGTTCCATGCTCCGACAGTCAGGAGACACAATCAGTAAGGGGAACCGAGCGTAAAGAAAGTGTTGCATTTTCCCGCAGAGAGTCCTCGGGAAACAATGCAAACTAGGCAGTGAATAGTCAGATCAGATCTCGTCCTTGCGATGGTCGTCAAGGAGAGAGGACTCAAAGGAGTCAATCAGAATAGTCTCGATAGGCGACAAATCGCTGATCAGCACAAGAGACCGCATAATCTAGAAAGGTGTCATAGGCTCTCGCAGATAACCCTCAGAGAGCATTATGAACTAGGAATGAAATAATCAGAAATGTAACACTCATCCTTGCGAGGACCGTCAAGGAGAGAAGACTCAAAGGAGTCCGGGCCCTTGGCCTCGTGCACCGACAAATCAGTCACACAATCAAGCGTGAGGCCAAATAGTCATATCAGACGATACGGTTTCGTACCCCAACAGAGTGGCAGTACAGTCAGTGAGTGAAACCGATCGTAAAGAATGTATCACATGCTCCCGCAGATAGTCCTCGGGGAGCCATGTATGCTAAGTCAATGAAGTCTTGGGATTGCTGGAAAGTCATCTCAGGTCCTCAAAAGCATTCAATCATTCAATCATCCGAAGGGAATAAGATCATGTGAGGGAGCAAATAATTAGGTCGATCACAAAACATTCCTCGGGTCAATTAAATCTGGCTGAGATGGCACGAAAGATAATCAGGAATCCTCAAAGTGCCATAGGTGGATAATAGAATCAGGAGATCGGGGATGGTTCAATCAAGAAGATGAGAGATCATGCAGGATCCGCACACCTTTATCGGGAAGTCCAAATCATAATAATCAGTCAATCCTCAAAATCAAAATGGGTGGAACCTCAAGATAGATAGATCAATTAATGCTCATGAAATCATCATCAAATCATTACATTATATCACATCCTCAATCCGGTGTGCGAGATCTAAATCCTCAATAAAGAATCACACCTAATCATCGTGCATCATAAAAGAAATCCTCAATAATCTCTGAGACACAAGTCTCAACTCATATCTACCAAAAGTGGTATATCAATCTCAGCATCCTCAACATCATGACCGACTTACTCCAATAATCAATGTAAGTCAAAATCCTCGATGCGGGCGATCTCTGAAAGCACAGAAATCCCAGGTGATAGAAGAGATGATAATGGGGAACACGAGGAGGGTGGGTAAGGAGAGGAACACAAAGGTCGGGTGAAGGTGATTGAGCGCAAGCGCCAATATCATGACTTAATGCAAATGAAGAGGCATATGTATAAGAGAGGTAGAGAGACTCAAAGATGAAAAGTGCTTGACTCACACGGAAGGGACCGATAACTCAAAGAGATGCAAATGGACTCCAAGTCACAATCAATACACAACGCAAACCCCCAAGTCACCTACTTAACACAGTGAAGACCGAGATGTGGTCTTTTATCTTGTCGATTTTAGAGTTAGGTGATCATAGAAAGTTGTACACCAGAATTAGGCTTTGGGATTGGGGCACTAATCCTTAGCGTGTACGTAGAAATAAAATGCTCAGACAATGAGCGGGTAGCTCTCCCCAAGACAAGGGACCCATTACATCTTATTTTTAGGTTCAAGTGGAGTTAGCAGCCCTGGTTTTTTATTTTTGTTATCACTTTTTTTTATATTTTCAATGCACGTGCCTATCGAGGTTTCAATTTCCATTAAGCATCCTAGGTTGGCAAAAACAGAGGGAGAAGGTCGGAAAAGCCATGCAAGTCGGAAAACGATGATGCATGCCAAGTAAGAAGACTTACAGTGCTTCCCAGCTCTCTCCACGCGGGATGAATAACAGAATTGAAACCTATGATATATGCAAATGCAATCCGAAAAAATCGCCCTAGATACAGGATACTATTAGCGTGAAGAACATTAGTTCAAAATTGACTAAGTCCCAAGTCGCATCTATAGGTGTATGCATATATATTAGGGATTGGGCCTTAGTCTACGTCAAACAATCCTAAGCTAGGGCTCATTCACACAAAATAATAAAAATAAAACAATAATAAAAAGCGTTAAAACCGTCGAGGCCTCCAAGGGAACACTCCCTCGGGCAATGGACCTCGGGAAGTCGGAGCGGGAGAGTCGTATATTATTACATGTCAAGTGTCTCTCTTTCACATAAATATACATATTAAATAATGCAAAAATTAAACTATCCTCCAAAATTCTCCTCCATCTGCCTTCGAAGCTTTCTCCCGTTGGCTGGTGTAGAAGAGTCAACTCCGCCTCACTCGGGTGCATCGGAATTCCTAGGAAGTCCTCCTTCGCTGGGCGATCCCTCGCATCAAAGACAAATATAGAAGAGGGTCAGAACAGTCACAATAATATCAATAATGCAAATAATCAAATAAATATGGACAAAAGTAAAGAATCAAATAAATAATAAGTATCCCAAATGGCGTTGCTCCCCGGCAACGACTCCATCTAATGAGATGGGATTGAGCCGAGGTCGTGTCTTTCCACAGGACGGATCAACAATCGCTGAGGTGACCTCAAACAAAATCCCATTCGAGCAGCAATTAATCCACAATCAAAATATCCCTGAAATGGGATTAATTAAATATCTGAAACTAATTTGGGTTTTAAAAATAGTAAATAAATCCCAAAATTACCCAAACTAATTTTAATACATAAATAATAGTGTATAGATAATTATAAAATAGAAAAAACATATTTTTGGAATTTTTGTTGAATTTTTATATTTTTTGTTGAATTTTGGATTTTCCTAATTTTTTAATTTCCTTTTACTCTTTTTATGGGTTTTTAGTTTCTGGACTCAATAAATAGCAAGATATAGCATATATAACTTTTTTGTGATTTTTCAAAGCATCTTTATATTTTTTTAGTATTTTATAATTTATACAGGGTTTATTTAAGCTCCATTTTAATTTTAAAAATTAGATAAAATGCAAAAAATGCATTAAGTACACCACATAAAGCATTTATCCATATTTTTTGTATTTTTTTGGAGCTACATAGATATTTTTAATAAATAGATAAAAGACAGAAAAATAAAACAGCCTAGCAGGGGCATTTTTGTAACTAAAAATAAAGACAGGGTGTTCTGTGCAAAAATTTCATCAGAGTAAACATTTATTTAATATTTTAGAACCTTTTTACAATATACAAAACCGTTAAGGTATAAGTGCAAAATTCACAACACATCACGTGGGACAACACGTGATCCGGACTCGGAGGGACCAAAACACAATTTTTAATAACTCCAGGGGTCTCTGTGCAACATTTCCCCAAGTCACGTGGGACAACACGTGACTCGGCTGGGAAGGACCTCTATGTAATATCCAATTAGTACAGGGGGTTCCTTGCAAAAATCCCATTTATTTATAACGTTACATTTATTTTACAGAACTAAATAATAAATACAAAAATGTAAGGGGCTAAAGGTGCAATTTACCCCTTAAGGCGCTGGATCGGATGGCTGATGTTCATTCACTTGTCTATGTGTCATTCATCCAACGCTTGGTACCGGTTCGCTGCTGGACGCACGAGACTAGATCATCCGAGATGATCCGATGGTTGGAACGCTGCATCATCCAACGGTTGTGCTTCGATCTGGGATGTCTCCTTCATCCAACGGCAGGGGAAGAGGCTGAAAGAACGGGGAAGAAGGGTCGCCTGGGCAAGCTTCTTCCGGCGAGATCTCGCTCCCCTGTCGGCCTCTGCTGCTCCAAAAGGTCCCTCTGGCTTCCTGGAAGGTGGCTCTATCGGCTGGAGGTGTTGGATGGGGCAGAGGTGGACCGGAGCTCCTCCGCGAGGTCGGGGAAGGTTTGGAGCTCCAGGTGCCTTCGACGACTCTTAATTTCAACTCCTGGCATGGTATCACGCACCTAACCTGTCCAGGAAGATCACCTGGCTCAAGGCGATGCTCCTCGGCCCGGGGTTTGAAGCTATTAGCGTAAAAGGAGGTGGACGGCGAAGCTTCCGGCGAGGTGGAGGAGTTGAAGCTTTGATTTGCGGATCCAATAGGGATCTGGTTGGTCAAAGGTGGCTGGGAGATGATGAAAACGACTGGGAATGAAATGGGGTGGAAGTGGCGATCAGAAAACGACGGGCACACAGTGAAATAGTTCGCCGGAGCGGAGCTCAGGCGAACTACGAATCTATCTAACTACGCTAATCGACTAATTCAAATACAAAATAAAATGCAAGGACTAAAACCTACGACTAATTTTTAGCTAATGACAGTAAAAAGGAGAAGCTCGACCTGGGTTTTAGCCAAGGAGCATGGCGATCACCGGAGCGCCGTCGTGGGTGCAGCTCCCACCTCCTCCGACCGATTCAAGGCGCCAAAAACCTCCCCCTGTCACGAGGAAGCCATCAGGATACGAGGAAGGGAGAAGAACGAAAACTGACTAAATTTGAGAAGAAGCAGGAGCTGAGTTATTTAAGGACATTGGGTGCACCCTTATTGACTAGGCGGTAGGGAAGAATCGAAAGGATATACAATGGATTAAAAGATCTGGCGTGATTGTACAATGAACGGCGGACAACTCTTGTGAAGGAATCGAGTGCAATCGATGGATGAGACGCCCACGAAAAATGCAAGAAATCAGGGATTCACCAGGTCTGACGGGTCAGACACACGAATGGGATAGTTGACTAGAGGTCAACGGTCCGCCGCCCCTGATTGGTCCACGTAGGGCGCTACAGGACAAAATAGGGGTTTTTATTCAAAAATAATTAATTTGAAATAGTAAATGATTTTATTATTTTTTGAATATAATATAAAAAATGTTTATTATTTTATGTAGTATTTTAATATGATTTGTATTTATTTTTTTAACTTTATTTATTAGTAATTAATTTTTATGAGTGTATTTATAGGTATATTTACCTATGTTTTGTGTATTTTTACTTTTATTATGTATATTTTATTTTATTATTTTATTTTGTTATTTTTTATTTACATCTTATTTTTTGTGAGTATAAATATATTTTTATTTGATTTTTATAAGTTTATTTGCATATTTAAATAAATAGGTATATAAATTGTATAGGTATAGGTATTTTGCCTGTGTTTTGTATACTTCTTTTTTACTTTAATGCATTTTAATGAGTTTTTATTTTGTTTTGTAATTTTAATAGAATGTATATGATATTAACAATATTCTAAAAATATGAAAGAATAAAATAATTAAAGAATATAATTCCCTTTTTATTTATATACATAGGTATTTCATCTATGGTTTGGCATAATTTTATTTTATTCTCCTTTTTCTTTTAGGTTTAATTCTAGTTTTAATGTACACGTGTGTTATAAATAATGTTTACAAAATTTAAAAAAATGAATATAATAAGTAATGAATAAATAGAATATTTTAATTGGTCTTATGTACAATAAAGGTCCAAAACATATCTTTTGCACGGTAACTCCAAAAAATATACAACCACCACCATTAAATAGCTCATGAAAAGTTATATACAAGTAGAGGTGATGTTACTATGTTTTGAGTTCTTATTTGGAAGATATGGGTATGTGAAGTTTGGTTTCTGGCTTTTTATTCTGGGTATAAAATGTACACTGTATATTATTTTTGTACAAACTCAATTTTGTATTTTTATTTATATTATTATCTACAACTTTTATGTACAACGTTTCTTTATTTGATGAATAAATACTTAGGTACAAAATAGGTGTCAAAAATGCATAAATCAAGAATGAATAAATGAGGTATTTATTGTATTTTTGGGCCCTTATCTCCCCTGCTTTATTCCTTGTCGATCAATTCCATTCTGAACTTGGTCTCGAGGTTAGGGTCATAAAATATTTGCAATATTTTATTCCTTTTTCTTTTCTTCTCTTTATTCTATACTTTTGGCATTTATGTGCAAGAAATACAATAAATAATGAATGCTATTATAGATAAATTAATGTTATTTACATGCATTTGCTGGGGTTTTTAAGGCCAAAATGATAGAATAAAGGTGATGAAATGGAGATTCATCTGCTCCTAACATCATAAACTAAAAGGATAATTAAAGATGAAACACTCATACCTCTTCAAATGAGTTAAGGATGGATTCTATGTGTCAATTAAATCTGACAATGATCTGACTTCATATGATGAGGCTTCTGAGGATCATGGCATGGAAATATGGATGTTAGCAATAAAGTCTAAAGTAGACTCCGTATATAAGTGTTGTATACAACCCCTCGAGGATCCACCAATAACGGTAAGACCAGTTAGGTATAAATGGATCTTCAAGAGAAAGAGAAAACCTAATGAGAAGGTAGAGACCTTCAAAGCACAGCTTGTATCCACAAGATAAACATAAAGAGAAGACACCACTTGCGATAAGATTTGCTATAGTGACCTTCCTTAAATCCATCAGAATATTGCTAACTATAGTTACACAACTTGACAATGACATCTACAAGATGGAAGTCAAGATTGCATTCATCTATGAATTCCTCATCGCGGATATTCATATCAAGTAGCCACAAGGCTTCATAGTTGAAGAACGTAAAGTATGTAAGAGAACTCCATCGATGGACTCAAATAATCTTCTAGTCGGAACATCAGATTTAATGAAATTATAAAAGTTGTGATTTCATACAAAATATTGATGAACTGTGTAAAGCTTAGTAGAAGTGCCTAATCATTTGGAATGATATAAGTGTTTTATAATATGGTTGCTCCATACCTTGAGATGAGATCTCAAGGATCCTCTTAGATCTTAGTTCTGAATATGTTCAGAAGCAAAGAGAAGAGGGTGTTGGGACCGTCACATTAGTAGTACACTTTGGACATATTCCATTTTTGGAAAAATATCAAGAAAGGCTTCCTTTCCGTAAGATATGGTACTAACATATCTCAAGGGATAGCACCTCAAGGAGTTGAAGAAGTGAATGCTAAAACTGCTTGCCCTTGTGCATCAATACTAGAAGCCTGGTGTGTACTAGATGTGTATAAAAGTCAGATGTCTGCCATGCAGTGGGAGTAGTAAACTCTCACTAATCCTACTATGGAGATTAAACACTTGATTGCAGCAATAAGAACACCTCCAAAGAGGACAAGAAATTTTTTGAGATAGTGATCTCAAAGTCTTATCTTCAAGAACTTATTACTTTATAGATAGTGATCTAAAATGGTCTTAACTGTAGATACCTTAATAGATAGAGATCTCAGAGAATAAGGGTATTCTAATAAGGATAATTGAAATTACATAGTGGTTGAGTTGTAGTATCAAACACACTATAACCGCTTCAACAAGATTGAGTATAGGTTGCATAAGATGCAACATTCACATTGGATGCGAGCACTGTTACTTGGAGATATGCAAGTAACGGAAAAGGACTTGGCATAGTATCTCAGGAATAGAGTGACTAGTTAGCTTACCTAGCTATTTTTCTAAATAGCTTATGAGTGTTGGTTTAAAGATTAGCCCACTAATGGCTCTTTTGGTGAGTGGGAGATTGTTGGACATGTGAGCTCATGGCAAGCAATTATGCAATAAATGTTATTTCAAATATCATTCCCTGATCTGAAATGAAGAATAATTAATTTGCATAATAGGTCCCTTACTACAAATATGGCTACGTACCATGGCCATCTTGATGATCATGCAGCTGTGGATTCAATTGTTGAATCATAGAGGTTGGTGCTTGGGTGATATCTAAAGAGTTAGGTTGAGGGCTCATCCACCACCATTAAATAATTATTAAGAGAGGATATCCATCCTAAATAGGAGATGTCAATCTTTTCTATAATTGGATGATATCTAACTGACCTCTTAATGCAGGTTCTCTGCATAAGAATAGAGATTCGGAGATGTTAGATAAGTTAGGTCAAAGAGTTAACTTAACGAGATTGAGATAACCGAAGACCTATGCCATATGATGTAACGATATAGGCACGCCTCCTTTGATTGGAGATAGAACTGTTAATATATGTTTGAGTATGTACATTTGGTATATCGATAGGTTGATGATCTAATCAAGGTCTATACACCGGTGAGCTGGTGTGCATATAAGGGCACATGATTAACACGATCTCTCAAAGGGATCATACAAGTTCATTACTGAACCGGAAGACATGAGCTCACTCAACAGATATTGGGAATCAAATTCCGTGCACGGTCATCTCGCTTTGGAAGCTTGACTGCATTTTTAGGTTTTATATATGCTTTTGGAAAGTATATGATCAATACCTAGGTAATATATATGCTTTTGGAAAGTATATGATTGATACCAACTCCCAATGATCAAATGAGAAATTTAATGAGAAAACCCTAAATAAAAAAGTCTAAATAGATCTAGAACTTCATATTTATTCTAGATCTTCCACTATAGAGGATGTACATGTATTAGGAATACATGAGGGTAATATGATCATAAACGATTGTATATCCATGACGCTTCCATTCTAAGGGAGTGATGAAAAAAGTCTGGATTTTAGTGACTCCTCTCAATAGAAAAGTAATCTAATCTTGGTCCAAATGTTAGACAGTGATCTGAATGTGATTCAAATGCAATGAGAAGATTAGATTTATCTATTTGATTTAATCAAACATCTATGGGAGGTCTCCGAGATATGTATTTGAGATTTGTCCAAGTCACTATATGTGGAACGTATAATCGCCATGTTCTTATCGCCAAGTATCCGCGGAGAAAGCGCATTGTTCTTGAAAGAGTTCAAGGATAATTTCATTGTTGATAATGTGCCTGAGCATTAAGGAAAATTGATAGTTAAATGTGATTTAATTATCATGAATAATATTAATTTGATTCATATTATTTGGTCATATAAGGAGAGTTATCTAAGATAATTAAATGTGATTTAATTATCAAAGATGAGAATAGTATGAATGTGATTCATGTTATTTGAGCACATGAGAATAGAGATCCAAGATGATTAAATATGATTTAATTATCAAGGATATGAATAATTGTGGATAGCACAATCTATATTATTGGTATATATTATAAATGTGATTTATAATATATTGGAAAGCGCTTAGTTTAAATGGTATCTTCAAATTAATTGTTGATGTGAATTGGATTCACATTGGCATTGGAAATACTTTTTACATTTTATTTTGGGTTGTGAATATGATTCACAATTATTTAATGGTATGATTGCATTATTCACAAAATTAATTTGGAATTATTTTTTGAATTAATTTACAAAAATTTGTTTAAAATATGTATTAAGGATTTGAGGAGCCAACACCATCCATTTAATGGATGTTGGACGGCCACTCCTTGATTTGGTCACGAGGGTGGTCATCCCCCCTTTTTAGTGTGGTGGGTAGCTTCCCTCCCAATCCTTCTATGTTAATTAATTTGGTTTAAAATAAATTATGTTGATTATTCAATATATTTTAATTTAATCTAATTAATTGTTGTTTTATTTTTTACAACAAATTGGGGCCATTGAATAGAAACACAAATCAATCTCTACCATTGATTTGTGTTTCACATGGATTAGAATCCATGGAATCCAAAAATACTACAAAAAAAGAGGCAACCCTAGATCTTCTTTAACACAAAATATATGCTCTCTCCCTACCTCTGTCTCTCTACATGTCAAGCCTCTCTCTTTCCTCCTTAGAATGGTCGTCCATTCTAAACCCTGGAGAGGGTCATCATTATCGCCACATCATTGTGTCGTAACTTCGACTATTCGTGGATCTCCATCGCCTTCAGTGCATCTTTCTCATGAAGAAAACGTCGGTTCTCGTGAGACGAGATCAAGAGATTAGTCGCTTGGGTCATCAACATGGATTGCGAGGAGCGCGCATTTCATCAATGCGCTTGCAAGCATCTCCTCCATTGGATCGGACTTTAGACAGGAGGTCTCTTCATTTAAAGACTTGATCGTAAACACACTTTAAGAGGTAAACCTAATACTTGTTTGTAGTTTAGATGAAACTGTCCAAGAAGTGTTCTTGGATCATGTGGTTTCATCGTTCAAATTTTTTAAATTCCACTACCCTGAGGAACTAGTGCGACTAGTCGCTCCCGATCGCATGTAATGTGATCTTCATGCTTTCGTGATGCGCTTAAGGATCTTTCCATATCCTTCAAAATAGTGGTAACATGAGATAGATAAATAAGAAGCATGACACTATGGTAGATTCGACAATTGAAGCCAAGTACATTGCAGCATATGATGCTTCTAAAAAGATTATGGTTGTGCAAGTTCATCTTGAAATTTGATGTAGTTTCCTCAAGAAGTTCTCTCATTTGATTTATGTTAGACATGTGAGCCATGGGCAAACCATTTCTATAATAAATGTTATTTTGATCAAATGCCAATAAAAGTTATTAATTTTGTCAGTACCTTTCTGAGATTATTATTTTATCTATAGCATGTATTTATAAATGGGTCCCTTAGTATAAATAGGGTTATGTACCTTGGTCATTTTGAAATCATAAAGTTGTTGATCCAAATGTTAGATCATAAAGGTTGGTGCAGAGTTGAATATCTAAAGGGATAGATTAAGGGCTCAACTACACCATCAAGTGATTACCAAAAAAGATCTCATTGAGAAGGAGATAGCAACCCTTTCTCAAAAGGTTAACATCACTATTGTAATATTTGGTCAAATTGGCCAAATATTCGGTCTAAATATCAGTTTGAGAGAGTGGTCTAATAGAATATTGATATTTGGCCACTATTTGCCCAAACTAAATATTTGAACCGAATTATCAGGTATTCGGCCAAATGAGCATTACCCCCCCCCCCCACACCCTTTTGCTCGAGCCCATCGACCGTCAAGATCCGACCCGATTACCCTATACCAAAATTAAACCCTTTTGAGACCATCCTCTGATTCTATTTTGCCCTAACCCTCCCCTATATTGCGCTACCCAAACTTCTATCTGTTGTGAGCCATCATCGACCTTTGAGTGGCTTCAGGCTGACCTAGAATGAGCTGTTGGACTCCCTTTGTCATTCTCTGAGTGCATGTCGTGGAGCTCCCTTTACTGTGGATCGAAGAACAATGTCGATCGAAGAGCTATGTCGCCTAAAATATCATGTTACGTCGTTGATCGGAGAGAAGATCTTGCGGCAGTGCTTGCCTCTAAGATCCTGTAACTATTGCATGTGGTATTTATAATTTTTTATATAAATATGCACATGTTATTAATATGTAAATGTGATTCCATCTCCTTGTACATGGTCTTCATATTTAGATGTTGCATACAACACACAATTTTGCTACTTCAGTTGTGATTTCTGGGTGCGTGGATAATAGTTGGGTTTATAAATGTAGATGATTTGATGCATATCTCTTATATTTAAGGAATAGTTTTTTTAAAAAATAATTATTTTTATATTTAAAATAATAAAAAATACATAATTGAATAATTCTGAATATTCTCTTGGATACCGAGTATTCTTTATCCAGTGACCCTTCCGATTGAATACCGAATATTGACTTCTGCAACACTAGTTGACATCAGGCTAACCTCTTGATGTAGGTCCTTCGCATAGGAATAGAGATTCAGAGGTTTTGGAACATTTAATTTAAAGAGTTGACTTAGCGAGATAGAACAACCAAGACCTATATTGTATACTATCACAATATAGGTACTCGTCAGGTGACCGAAGATAGATGTGTTACTATATGTCTGAGTATGTACATTTGACAAATCAATAGATTGATGGCATAGTCAAGATCTATACACCAGCACGCTGGTGTACATATAAGGACATATGAATAATGTGATCTCTCAAAGGGATCATATAGGTTCACTACTAAAATGGAAGACATCAGCTCACTCATGATATTGGGACAACCCAAATTCCATTGAGGGTCATCTTATTTTGGAAATAGGATAAGATTTGAAGGTATGATATATTCTTTTGGAAATCATAAGGTTGATATCAACTCCCAATTATCGAATGAGAAACTTAACAATCAACCCTGACGAGAAAGTCCAAATGAGATTTGAACTTCGAGTTTATCATAATCTTCCAGTATGTAGGACGTATGAGTATTAAGAATACTCATGGGTAATGTGATATTAATTATTTCTATACCATCACGCTTCCATTCTGAGGAAGTGATGAAACATGTTTAGATTTTAGTGACTCTACTCAGTTGACTAGTTATCCAATCTTAGTCTAAAAGTTAGATATTGATCTGAATTGGATTCAGATACAATAAGAAGATTGGCTACATTGTCTGATGTGATCAGACATCTCTAAAAGTCACATTGACCTTATCTCCAAGTATGCGTGGAGAAAGCACATTGTTCTTGAAATAGTTCAAGGATTATTCCATCAGAAATAGATTTGAGTATTAGGAAATAGGAGAATTTTAAGATAGTTAAATTGAATTTGATTATCGTATATAGTGTTATCTGCACTTATTCAAGAATAATGTGGATAAGATTCACATTATGTTCACATGTATAGGGAGATATCTAAGATAATTATATTTTATTTAATTATCTTGAATATAATGTAGATAGTCTTATTCACAATTATAATGAATAGTGCGGATAAGACCGTTAACATCTTGTTGAGATTTAATGGTGAATAGGATTCATAATTTTAGCATTAATGTCAACTGGATTCACATTATGCAATAACTGTGAATTTAATTTACATTTAGTTTTGGACCTACGAATATGAATCATATGTGTTGATGTCCAACTTACAATTGGAACAAATAATTTAGAAGTATTTTCTAATAATTGAATTTCAAAATTAATAAAGAGATAAAGATATGCTTGTCAAAAAATTACAACAAGAATAATAATATAATAAATGGATATGCCTAAAATGGAGGTACGGTCATGATTGTAACAACCATGAAGGTTATATTTGTTAATTTTCATTAATTATTTATTGCTGATTTTATTAAGAGATTAATTGGATAATAATGTTAATAATTTATTATCATTTTTTATCTGAAAAGTGTCTAACAACCATAATCAATTGCGATCATTGATTAAAAACAGGATTGCAATCCTAACGGTACGATAAAGAATATAATGAGAGGCAGATCATGCCTTCTTTAACGAATTTCAATAGTTGAAAACACCATCTCTTTATCTCTCTCTTGTCACATGTCAACTTCTCTCTCTATGGATGTACCCTACCCTAGGGACATCCACCCTACATCCAAGTCATCCCTTCTTTGGCTTCCCAACCATTGTGTTCGACTGATCTTGTGTGCATGTGCAATCTTCTTCTTCGGTATCTCATGCTCGTGAAGATGGAAGAGGATTTACTTCTATGAAATCAAGAGTCATCTCTCTCAAATCATCTTTTTGGTTGCAGGAAGCACGTGATTCACCCCCGCACTCGCAATGTCTCTGTCGGATCGGACTTGAGATAGGAGATCTCTTCATTTAAAGTAGATCGTAATCGCAATTAAGAAGTATGTTCTAATCTCGTGTGATCATGATGGAATGGTTTGGGAATGGTTCTAAATCTATGTGATTCCGCAGAAAAATTAAATTCTCATTACTAACACGACTCATACGATGAGTTTATTTAAATCATATGTGATATGATCTTCGCGCATCCACAATATGCAAGGCCTAACTTCTTCCTTAAAGTGGTATCATAGTCTTAGTAGGAAGCCTTGAATATGATCCAAAGTCCTAGTAAGATAGGGTTATGGATATTGGGTTGTGCGGAACTTTATTTTTTATGTTTGTGATTCTAAATTGAATTAGTATATATTTGAAGTTGTTATTATTATCCCCTATTATGAATGTATTTTGGAACTTAAAATCATGTTTAAAGTACCTAAATATTATTTAAAGTTCATGCCAATAGTTGGTGATGTTCATGCCAATAGTTGGTGATGATCGGGTAAAGATTTGGATTCAAAAGCTCCTGTAACTTTTTTGTTTTTGGATGAATTTTGTAACTGATCATTATGATTTTTTTTGTAATCATTTTCTATCATGAAACATGATGAAAATATCAAATAAATTTCATAAATCAAACTATAAAACTGTACGATTTTATTTCGCATGTTCCGAGTCCGATAGCCCAAGATTTTAGATATCTCATTGGCTAGGTTTGAGGATGATGAGATAATCTTGCTAACATGTTTATTTATGTTTATAATTCAAAAATAATCAATGAAATATGTGATATGTCTTGACTATATATTTATTTAAATATTTAGAGAAATATTTGAATTGTCAACAATTTTTTTGAATGTTTGTTTCACGATGAAAATGAATTTGAACTGCAACTATTGTAACTAGATAACTCGAATGCAAAAACAAATATTCGCTTGATATATGTGAAAATATGTGAAAATTAAAGGATTTTTTTCAGTTGTGCCCCTCCGAGATATTCCAATATCAGGTATGCCCTTCCTTTTTTGACAATATCAGTTGTGCCCCCGACTTCTTACCAATCTATCACTTGTGCCCCTTGGGTTAGTTGATGATCTCCAATGCAAATGACCGTTAACTTAAGGGACACAACAGGAATTAATTTTTTTTAAAAAGACGGAAAAGTCATCCTCTTCCTCCTCATCTCCCTTCTCTTCCTCCCCTAACCCCCATCTCCTCCCCCTCTGCCCATCTCCTCCACCGCGCTCCTCTCCCTTCCTCCCCCTCCGCCTAGCTCCTCCCCCTCCTCCCCCGCTCCTTCCCGTCCGCCCAAATCCTCCCCCTCCACCCCGCTCCTCCTTTCTGTCGAGTTCCTCTCCCTCCATCCTGCCCCTCCCCCTCCACCTAGCTCCTCCCCCTCCACCACTTCTCCTTTCCCTATGCCTAGCTCCTATGCCCTGCTACCCCTGCCCCACTCCGCTCCCTCTACCCAGCTCCTCCCCCTGCGCCCCGCTCCTCCCCTTTGTTCAGCTTATTTGCCACAGTCCTCTCCCTCTGTCACGCTCCTCCCCCTTCGCCCAAATTGACCTATGTTTTCCGATATTACACAATTATTATGACGGTGTACGGAGACATTCGAGCTGAAGGAGTCACCTTGTGAATCGACGGAAAGGAGATGTATGTCGTGGTCAATTATCTGTGGTAAAATCCAGAGAGGAGATGGGATTTCTGGCGATGTTTGGTGATCTCTGTTTCATGCAGTTTTGGACAAAATACGAAGATGGGGGATGTGGCGGATTTCTGATGATTTCCTTTTTGGATCTTAAAAACATCTCATTTAAAATGGAACATTATCAAGGAAGTCTTTTATTTTGTACCAAAATTACATACTCCAAAGGTATTATATTGCATACTTTATAATCGCTATGCTGCAGACTTGTCTGAACAAATCTGTACTCTGATTTAAGCCTAGCCCCCACAGCTCAAGGTGAAATGGAAAAAACTTCAAGGTTACTGCTCCTTTCCCTCTGCCCTTCTCCTTCATCCTGCTCCTTCACCTCCACCCCGCTCCTCTGTCTCCGCCACCAGCTCCTTCCCCTAATCGTGATCTTGAGCTTGAGCATCGGTTGGAAGATGTCGCTGCCGCCCACACTGCCGACCATCCCGAAGACCGACTCGAGGAACCCGAAGGGCGACCTGAGAAAGAAGATGACGGTTTCCTATTTTACCCCTCCTAACCAAACCATGGTTTGTAAAAATCATGGTTAAGTTCAACTTACTGACGGCTAAAGTAACGGAGGGACACAAGTGATAGATAGGCAAGAAGTCGGGGGCACAACTGATATTCCCAAAAAGAGAGGGCATAACTGATATTGGAATATCTTGGAGGGGCACAACTAATGAAAATCCAAAATTAAAATACTTAATTCCAAATTTATATTGGAGATTATTATATGGCATAACATACAATCGAAAGATCAATAGAATCGCAGGTAGAAAACGATCCAACTGTATTTTTCCGAATTGGAACGGATAAGGTAGCTAGACCAAGTATGCTGACTTGATTACCTAATTAGTGCATTGCAATGCAATGAAGTGCTCCCTATCAACATAACATGTATGTCAGGATAGATCTATTTCAAGGAAGGATATCATGAGTAAGTCATGGCGTACTCAAACAACTAAAATCGGAATAAGTCATACTTGTGAGAGCATATGCTACATAATAAAATATATTAAGCAAGAATCATTTATTGGTTAAATTGGAATCATAATTTAATATGATCAAATTTATGATCCAATGTTGACAGTCTATAATTAAGGATGGTTGGATTTCCATTCAAAGGATCAATCATGAGAATATGATTCAAACTAATTATTAGTCATTTTAATGGGATAGTGAGTATCATAAGATAACATCCATGATCTCTTGTCACGGCGAGAGGATACCATCACTATGGATTGTACATTGGAGACACCTATGCGAAGTCATAACTTCAATGTACAAGAATACATGGATCGGGCTCGCCGCTTCTCAAAAGAGAAAGACCATATGTATAGTGACCCAATGTTATTCCTCATATAATTGATGTTATATTGGATTTTGCATAATGAGTTCTATTCATGTTGATTGGTTCAATTGTCAACGGGTCAACATCACCTTAGGGGTGGTGGCTTCAGGTGTCAAAGAATAAATTGGGAATGCAAGTTGGACTTGCATGGAGGAAAAAGTTCCATCTTCCTTTACCGGAGTTGCATGTTCTCATATAATTGGGGTGTCACAAAAATGGAAGGAAGATCTCAAAACTTGCTAGATATTAGCAGTTGGATCCTAAATAATACAGCCTTGAGCAGTACCCGGTCCGAATAAAAAGGCTCGAAAAACTAATGCTATATGCGATAATAACCCTAAGAACCAATTCGAGTGCCATGAGAGCAGCTCCAGGATCTTCCTTCAAAGGTAACTTTTCAAAAATTTGAGTCTCACCAGGATTCATCAAGGCATCTGAAGATTTTGCATCCTTCAATGGCTCTATGATCTCCCCTGCTGACTGCGAGACTTTTGCCTCGATCAACAACTCCCCTAGTTGTGTTGTTGTGTGATCATAGCTCTCTGACATGGCACTTTTCTCCAGCGTGTCGTTATTATCCGGTGACTTTCTTTAAGAAGCAAAAAATGGTTAATTTATTCTTGGTAACTTGTGGTTGAGGGGGGAAAACCACCCTGACCGAAGGCTTGAAGGTTGCACTACCGATCACTAGGGATGTCAACGGGTCGGGTTCAGTACATGACCAATATTCTCATAACCAAAATCATTTATAAAATCACTACTCAAACCTACTCATCTATTAAATGGGTATTTCTAAGCGATTACCCACATAGCCATCGGGTATCAATGGGTATCCACATGTCCAATATAAAATCAATCCTAAACTAGCCATGTATATAGTATATTCTCAGAAAAAGTTAATAAAAATAAGTTATACAGAAACTTCACACATCCAACAAAGTATCAATTAAATACCAACTAAAAGTATAAAACATTTGAGGATGTTGGATATATATATAGAGTCAGAGAGAGATAGAGATAGAGAGAGAAGAATATATGCAACACATGAGCAAATATCATGAAGTTATATTAATTGGACAGCGTGTCTCTACTGTAATAAAAATATATGTATATTAGAGATATAAAAAGACAGATGAATATGAACAATGAATAAATCAGGGAAGGGAGGATATAGTAAGAATTTTATACAGGTGAGTTTAAAATAATTTCATATAGGTTAGGTTTGACTAGATAAAATAACGTAAAACACATAAACACACACGCATGCATGCGTATACATATATGTATATTATACTTATATCATATGTATATCTACATGTGTAAGTATGTGTACATATGTATTTATATATATTCGGGTTTGGGGCAGGTCCGGATACCCATAAAAGAATCCCAAACCAGAACCCATACCATCATGGATTGTAAGTTTTAAACCCAAATCCCTCCTAAAATAAACGAGGGTATCGTGAGGGTCTGAACCTGGAAGACAACCGTTAGCGAGGATCTTCATCGCCCTCCCAAAGTCCCTGAGTGCATGACCTTGCGGCTCCGCCGAGTGCGGAAGGAAAGGAATTCCCAAAACTTGAAGCACGCACGTGTAGGAAGCTGGAGCTTTACCATCCGTGAACCTATGCAACATCCATCGCACTCCTGTTTCTCCCTCCGGAGCTAATAGAATTTCCACCTCGAAAGACCCGTTGTGCAAAACAAAATATCATCCGGCGAGATAACATCACCTGTCATTCTTCAGTCTTTTCTTTAGCACCTCTTTCTTACCACCTCCGCAAAAGAAGAAGAGGCTCCCTTTGCGAAAATGTTAGAAGAAACACGCTCCTTGTGTAAGACGGGAATCAACGACGACGTATCAAAGAACGGAAAAGCATGAAAACGACCTTGGACAAGAAGTTCTTCGGTGGCCAGTGGGCCAGCAGCCAAAATAGTGAGGGGTTGCTCGCGAGAGCAGCCCGATGTCTAATTAAGCCGTATCTATAGCATCTTTGCCCTCGCTTGAGGCTGTCAACCACCGACCACCCATCTTCCATCCTCACAGAAAAGTCGGTGACGGGTTTTTTTTAAATAAATATTAAAATAATCAGAATTAATTAAATAGGCATGATGATTTGGTATTAAAAAAATACCATCTATCGGCACCTGAGATGTCGATTTGGTGTGCCACGCCCAAATCGGGGTTGTAGTGCCCAAATCGACACCTTAGGTGGCGATTTGACGTGGATCCTGACTCAGCCCTCCCATCTCCCCCCTCCCCGCTCCTTTTTCCCTTGAATAATTCAAATTTTCCATTTAAATTATTTAAAATACTAAATAAAATTTTTGCATTTTGAGTTCATTTACTATATTTTTAAAATACAAAAAGATCGATTTATCTCTCACATATATTATGATATATCTAAAATATATATTAACTAAAAATATTTGCAAAATGAAAAACTCATAAAAATTTAATCTAGTTCAAAAAATACTCTAAAAATATGTGTGTGTGCGCGCGCGCATGTGTGCGTGTGTGCGTGTGCGTGTGTGTGTGTGTGTGCGTGCGTCAATATAAAAAATTATATGCAAGTTGTGGATAGAAGTGTATTTTTTCTAAAATTAGATCTTAAATTTCGTATGGCATCTCATAAAGATCTCTACATCTTAAGTTTTAAGAAAGCAATAGAAATCGAATATGAAGACATTCACTATGACAGATTAATAATCTCAACATTCAGTATCATAACACATATCCATTTAAAAGAAATGCATATATTCTATTAATCATTTAACAATTACATTTTTTAAAAGATAATATAAAATAGTTTGTTTTGATCTATAGTATCAGTTTCTTTAGAATTCCTTTTAGGCCTCCTCCTCCTCTTCATTATTGGCATTGTCACATGCCTTCTTATGAATATCTTCGTGAGTTTTTTTTGTCTTTTTCTTGATATTTCTTTCTTAATGAGTTAGTACATGACTAGGAGGATGCGATGTAGCTGAGGACTTCCTCAGAGGTTCGGCTAGTTGAGTAAGTTGACATGTTTGTGTAGGTTCCATGATCCTTACTCCAACCGATGGTTTGCGAGGCAGATCTGGAGGTTGTTACGGTTGTAGTATGGAAACTCTAAGTAATTGTCTCTCCATTTCGATTAACTCGGATTGGAGAATCATCGCAAATATATCTACTTAAAGTTCTTCTGAACTGTATTGAGTTGGTTGGTGAGCTGAGAGGACCCATAGTCAAATTGATTTGAAGGACCAACATATAATAGTTCTGCAAACTGTGATTGGCTCGAAACTACAATATATCCTATAAAAATGAAATAAATACATTTTATCAATCAAAATATTAAAAAAATTAAATTCTAAATTTACTAACTAAGATAATGAAATATTTAATTTAGTGTAACCTGAAGTCGCAAAAGGTGGTTGCTCTTGTGACAACACATGTCCGCTAAATCCCTCATAATGCAAACCTATAAGATTTGTATTATAGTCTATATTATCAAAAAGTAAAAATCAAATTGAATTAATTTAATAATAAAATGGAATGCATACCATAATTAACAAACGTTGGTTGTTTTGTTGATATCCTTGTCCGATAAATCCCATATAATGCATACCTAAAGATTTATATTATATTTAATATTTTAAATTGAAAAAATTAAAATGAACCTTTTATGATAATCAGAGAAAGAAATTATTGTCACCTGAAGTCTCAAATGTTGATTGTTGTTAAGATCCTTATCCGATGAATCCCGTATAATGCATACCAAAAGATTTAGATTATATTTAATGATTGTTGTTGCTGAGATACTTGTCTGGTGAATCATGTATAATGCATACCTAAAGATTTAGATTAGATTTAATAGTTTAAATTGAAAAAACTAAAATGAACCTTTCTGATAATCGGAGAAAGAAATTATTATCACCTGAAGTCCCAAATGTTAATTGTTGTTATTGAGAATCTTGTCCGGTGAAATCCGCGTAAGGTAAATCTGAAAGATTTTGATTACAGATATTACTTAAAAAAAGTATAATCAAAGTAGAATTATTGAGATCATTAAATAATGAAATTTGTGAACCTGAAGTAGCAAACGTTGGTTGTCATCGTTGTTGTTGAGAACCCTCTCCGCTATATCCAACATAACTCATACCTAAAGGGATTTGCATCATATGTTTATCAAAATGAGTCGATCAAAAGAGATCTAACTAAATCTAAAGAAAGGATGAAACCTGATGCTCCGATGGTATGCGGCTCTTGTTGTGGCATGTATTGCTAGTCATAGTGATGGAAAGAATACATTAAAGAGAACATATTTATTGTGTCATCAAAGTATGCAATTATAACCTCAACTTTTACCTTCATTGTAGAAGGTAAGTCTGTTGACCGTCTAATTTCATCAAGACTGGTCCTTCCTTGTAGAATCGTACTACCTAATCAATTTATGATTCAATCAATCAATAGAGTACCATAAAATTATATAATTATATAAAACATACCAATCTTCTTTCTACTAGGCCATGAGGTTGGTAAGCTATCATAGGAGGTGGAATCTGCATCTGGATCCACCTTCTTGAAATGTTCCAGTACCATTGCATGTAAAAATCATTGTTTGCATATGCATGCTCAAGTACTAATGATTCTTCTCTTATCGCTCATCCTCTATGTATTGTCAATGTCAAACTGACTAGTCTAGAAAGTCATTGCTTCGTATTTTATCTCGTCGAGAGACAACATGTATTCTCTCAACAAAGGTAGTGATATCTTGTCGCATCCCAAATTGACGCATAACACGATCTGATAAATGCATAGCTCTAATATCATAGTATATCAATGGTATCCTAGTCAACTAAACCAACTGACCCCTTCGACATATCTCATGCACTTGTATGATTTCTTCATCAGCATATGGTATCTAAATTATTTACAATCATTAAATAAGAAAGTAAGTTAATCATTGCCTTGATTTTTAAAATGAAAGTAAAATTTATTTTCATATTTACCTGATGTGCATGCTGCATATCTAACTCATTACGGTAAAATACCAATGTCATTGTCTGCACATTCTCTTTGAAACTTCGCACGTCGATCCATTTTAAAGCCAATGATCATACTTGAATCTTTGCACAATGTCACACAATTGGCCTGCCAATGAGCACATGCTCCCATGCCCAAATCTGTACGTTATCCATGTTAACAAGCCAAATCTAGTAATGTTGACTTTTTATATTTGTAAGCTGTGCATACCTGCAGAATTGTGAAAAACCATAAATCCTAGACGTGCCTATCATTGCACCCCTACCCAACTCTGCGTATATGTAAGCAAAAGCAGTAGCACCCCAAGCCAATTGAGCATAGTATTCTAATTCACGTAAATGAAGCAGGTATCTATTTGATCAAAATGGCATTATTATTGTGTATTAAAATCAAATGAGATACCCATGCTTAGGATTGTATATGCTTACCTGAGAGGGACCATATCTCCGCTGCTATCTGTAGAATACTGCATCCAATATGATAAAAAATCAGGGCCCTCACCTTACGTATTGCTTCCTACTCATCTTAATAGCTAGGCAGTGGATCATCATCTCCAAAGAATGTCTCTCTGATCCATGATAACTTCACCTTACCGCTCATTATGCGAGCAGGAATAACACCTAACAAGCTAAGATAAAGTGGTCCCCACCCTCCAGATGGAACATCCGGACCAGTAACAAGCGACCCATCGACGTTCAGCCCAATGATCAATCCCATATCTTGTAATGTACTCGCCACCGTTCAAGTAAACTAGTCAATAACAAATGGTCCATATGTACCCTTCTCATATTTACTACATACCGAAATCCAGATAGTTCAAGAAGTCTCTCTATTTCTGTGCTCTTCTTCTGAATATTTTCAGTTAACATATCATTGTGTTCAACGAATCGAATCTGCATAAAATTAACAACCCAACATTTATAATAATCTCACATGAGAAGCTATTATATTAATAATAAAATTATCAGAATGAAATTATTTACTAACTGAGCTGATGGGCTGTGAAGATCGATGCTCACTCTGCATGTACAGTACAAATACATCCACTAGATCATGTACTATATCCATATATGTCATCTACATTTAACATTGTGTTTGAGTAATAAAGAAATGACAATAAAATTTTTTATAATGGTATTTATTAAAAAACAAAAAAATAACTTATATGTTACCTATCGTATGTATGCTTTTTTAATTTCTTCATGGACAACTTAATCTATTATGACAAGGTTGCTTGCAGGTTCTACACAACTTCGGTCTCACACACATTTCGTCCATTTTATTTCGAATTCTCCCTTGCACTGATCATTCAGGTTTCTTCTTTCCGATAATCGGGGGTAACGTAATGGTTTCGTCTTCTTCTCCCCAATAGCGTTGATCTGGAATCGGATGGAAAAAGAATATATATGTCTTCCAATAATACTCGCTTGAATAATATTGTGAACACAGGTTGTAGTTGTCCAAATGAGTCCGTATGTGGGTGGCTACGGCTATTACATGAGGGCAAACGAAATGCTTCATTTGTATAAATCCGCACGTGCAATCGCTTTCCTCACCGTTTAAGTTAACCTTATATGCATAACCTTCTCTAATCTGCGGACATGATGATCCGTCTTCTCTAGCACTTACCTCAAGTAACTCCTCATATTTCTTGGTTAAGTGTATTGTTATTCCCTCTGATTCATTACGTTGATTGTTGAAGTATCCATTAATTCTGAGAAAAATTGTTAAGATCGTCGATATAATAGCAAAACCATGGACTCCTCTCATAACTCCATTGAAACTTTCAGGTAAATTTGTGGTCATGTGTCTATATTGATGTCCATTGTCTTGACTTAACGCCCAGTAACTCTGATCACCATTATCTTATGACACGATCCACTCAAAGGCATCCTTATCGAGAATGTTAATATCTCACATCATGCTATTGAACTTGTTTTCGCATATCTCTTCCCCAACATCATCGAGTTAGAATGGAGCGAATCTCGTGTCCAGTCCGATGCATATTTGCACGCATATGACGATGGCAATGGAGGTGACTGGATCCCTATTAAGGTGAAAATAAACCACTTACAGCAACTTTCAAACCAGGAAATAGATCACTAATGAAGCATATATCCCTCCGATCGATAATTTGCCTAACCAAATTAAAAAACCATCTCCATGCAGCAATAATCTCATTCTTCTCCTCAACAGCAAATGTGAGAGGAATTAAACCTTAATTCGCATCAATGGCGGTGGCAACATACATATGACCAACATATCTCCCGTACAAATGTGTTCCATCAATACTTAAAACTGCACGACAAAATTTAAATGCTCTACGACATGGACCAAACAAAACAATCAAATGATGAAACAGTGATTCATCACTTTATTCTTTCATTTTGGCTAAAATCTTTGGGAAAATGCATGTAAATATTCACTAATTCCCATTAATTAATATGTAAACTACAATTATTAATATTATATATTTAACGCTTATTTTATCCAAAATAAAACAATAAAGAGAAAAGAGAAAAATAAAAGAAAAGAAGGATGTAGATATAAAATATACACAGACTGATCCTAACCTCGATACGAGGTCAATATTGACTTAGTCGACAAAATAAATAAGTAGGGGAGAGATAAGGATCCTAATTTATATAAATGTCAGAAAATCAATACCATTAATTGTACATAAACACATTTTCTACATTGCAAATATTTCATCTATTTTATTTATCGCCAAAATAATCTCGAATCAAAAAACTTATTTTATAAAAATTGTTCATAAAATATAAATTATTTTATAAAAATATCAGAAAAAATATTTAATATAAAAATAAATAATTATAATGAATCGAAAAAGCTGTAAAAGTCGACTTCAGATGTTCATAACTTTTTTAGAAAATCCAAACGGACCAAACTCACTTTTAAACTTCATTTTATACTTAATATTATTTATTAAAAATATCAAAAAAATATTAGAATAAAACGAGTGAGTTTTGCCATTTGGGCCCCCTTGTCTATTTGTACAATATGTAGAAACTTCCTGTATTTTTAATTAGCTATCCGTAAATCTTATTAATTTAATTTTTTTCTATATTTCTTCTAAAAATCATTAAAAAAATACAAAAATATAATTTAAGCTAAAATGCCAATAAATCTTGAGGCCACGAAGCCGTTACCTAAATTTATGGACGTTATAACTCGACCGTATGAACTCCCAATTGGGCAAACTCGATTTTAAACTTTGTTTTATCAAATTACCTACAAAATAAAACTGATTTCGCTAAAATCAGAGCTTATATGTAAAATGTGGATCTTAGGATCTTATTGGTATATAATGTACAATGTACCTTAAGTTATATTATTTAATATATGTCATTCCATCTACTTTATTATTATTTTATTATTAAATTAAATTCAAATTATCTAATTCTTTAATTTATTAATTTATTAATCTATGTATTTATTTATTATCTAATTACTAATTATTATTAAGTTATTTAATTATTTCATTAATTATATATATAATTAATTATATATTAATCAGTTAATAGCGTAATTAATCCTGTAATTATAAATTAAGTTAATATAATTATTAATTATATAATTTATTTATTGTTTTAATCTCTTCCTCTCTTCTTTTCTCTCTCTTCTTCTCTCTCTCTTCCTTTCCTCTTTCTTCTTCTTCTTCCCCGTTGATTCTTCTGCTTGATGCCCTCTTCCCCTCCGTTCAACCAACTGCTTCAACGGTCGATCGTTGGTCGGTCGTTCCTCCAATGACCCCGATGACCGGAGTCACGACGGTGACCTCACTCCTCCTCCTCTATAAAAAGAACTGACCCCCTCACCTTCAAGGCATCCGCCATTTTTCCTACCTAATCTGGTGAGCTCCGAGCTTCTTAAAGGGCTGTGACAGAGCCTTGAGAGTGATTTCGTTGTAGCAAGGATCAGGAGGGATATCCAGGCAAGATCCTTCGCAAGCGTGAAGCTTTGCTTCGCAGTGCTCCAGCCACTGCGACGTGTCACCGTGTCGAGGCGACGACTCCAGCCACTGACGATCATCCACTACTCCACCAATGCTCATCGTCAGGTTAGAACTGCTTCCTTAGTCCTTTCTCTTCTGTTTTTCCTCCTCTATATCTCTCTCAATCCTTCCCTTCCTATGTTTTTGATCTAAGTTGATCCATTTTCAATCTGATTCTCGACCACCGCCCTCATCCGACAGAACCATTTCTTCACTTGCTTCCATCATTGAACACCTTGGATCAGAGACGATCCGAGATCTTGATCCTTCCTCAACCTTCTCAGAGGATCTCGACCCATTTAGTCCCATTTTGCTTATCCTTTGGCCGAGGTATCATCCCTCGAGCCTTATTTGAATACGCAGGTGATAGGCACTTGAAGTGATACATCGGGACCACCATCGCATCTGAAGAGGCATCGCACCATCCAAAATCTCCAAAACTTACAACCTTAATACGAAGATTCTTGTAGCAAGCATCACATCGAGAATCTTGTGTCCAAACTCTTGAATCTGATCGAAATTCAACTGAAAGCTTTCACCTACACTCGAATTTCCAATCGAACGCCATCAACGATGATCTAAGACACTCGGAGCTCAGCAGAACACAAACGAACACCCTTCAGATCTGAAGGAACGAGCTACCTACAAGTCCAAACTTTGTCTTCATCGTTCGCTACCGATCGAGCCATCGCCTGAAGGAGATTGGATTGAGATTTACACCGTTGGAGAAGAAGAATCTCCACCACTGCTCGATTCATCGAGCAGATCAAATCTACTCCACCGCACCTCCTTTGCAGCCGATCCGACATCCACCGTCAATTTCCTCGAAGCGCCACCTCAATAAACCAACGTCAATTATGATAGAAGAGATTTGTAGCTTTTAAGTCCGACCGCTCGTTCGGATTCGATTAAACGAGTGTGAAAATGACACGCTTCGCCATCAGATTCAAATCAAGGGTCGCAGATCAGCCACGTGTTGATGCTAACTCAATTAACCGCCCCATCGCTCAGCACGGAGTCATATGAGCAACACGTGACTCAGGGATATTTTGGGGCAATTTGCATATAAGCCCCTGGATGTTGCGAATATGCAACGAGGTCCTTAACAAGGGAAGTCACATGATCTAGCACGTGCAATCAGGGATAGTTGCATAGGAACTCCCCCCAGATTTTGCCCATTTCAATCAAGTCCCTGCACACATGGACAAGCATGTGGATACTAGGAAAATTGTGTGAAACACCTCAAGCTTCTGCATATTCGCATGCAACCCAGAATTTCCAGGAAAATACTAAAACCCCTATCACAGTACAAACACCCTATACATACTATACTTATAATACAGAATAACAATAAAATACAAAATATAAAAATATAATAAAAATACATATAAATACCCTATCCTATACTATATACAGTACTAAATAAGTTTTGAAAAATAAATAAAGATTTTCTATTATTAATAAATCTTTTAAAATACCAAAAAATATATCAAACTTCAAAATTCATAAAAATATAAAAACACTCATAAAGATATCATAAAATTTACCTTTAGCATATTTTATTGTATCTTACATATTAAACCAAAAACAAAATAAAAGATGAATATTGAAATCCATTAAAAGTAATCAAAATACATAAAAAATTTGAAAATCATAACTATTTCAAGAAAATTTACAAAAATATATATAACATATCATTTAAAAGATTATTTCATCTACTTTACAATAAAAATAAAAAATATTTTTACATTATTTTCAATTTTAAAAATCAAAAATAAAAATCAACTTTCAATAAAAACTCTATTCTTCACATTAAAAATATGTCAAAATTAATAAAAATCCTAAAAACCTCTTAAACATTCATAAAAATAGTTAAACAAATTAAAAATAAAAAATAATAAAATAAAAATAAAAATAAAATAAAAATTACAAAACATTATCTAAATTAATAAAAATTATAAAATACTTAAAATTCATAAATATAATATAAAATTCATAAAAATCAAATAAAAATTCAGAAAAATCCTTAAAATAAATAAAAAATAAGAAACCCTTTAAATCCTTAGTTTTCTACCTTTTTACCCTAGTTTTCAATAGTTGCCTCCCTAAGTTCGACACTCCTGTACTAAACACTACACACATTAGTTAAGGAGTATAAATAAAAATAAAATTTTCTGGTAAAATTCAACCGATCGGTTCAGCGACACTGTTCTTCTTTTAGAGTAGTAGAGGGCAGTTTTTCCGATGGCGTCATTGCCGGGGAGGCAGTGCTAGGGTAGATCATAGGATTTAGGTTTAGGGTTTACTTTTCACCATCTTATTTTCTAACTTCAAGGCTCCTTATTTCTGATTTGTACAGTACAGGCTTCGAGCTGCACATTTGATAACTGACAAGCCGATGCATTTTTTATTTTTCTAATTCCTTGTAAAGAAAATAGAAAAAAATCAAGGGCACTTGTCCATTTTTCTATTTTTATAGAAGGGGCCCTGTAAGGGCATCCCAACTTGTACCTTCCTCCCTCTCTGTCTCAGGGTTTATTTCACCAAGTGTCGTGTACTTGGCGGAGTAGAGCACCCCACCAAGGCTTTTCTCGTATCGTGATTTTCTCGACGATTCCCTGCGGCTTTCTCGAGGATAGGTGCTTGCTTAGGGTTTTCGATTTTTCTCTAATTGCGCCTCCGTAGATAGTTTTAGGACTCGCAACCTAGGTGCATATTTATCTAGGACAAAAAAAAGATCGTTAGACATTATTTGAAAATACTCAAAAAAGTGATAATTGAAAATTAAAATAGAAACTGTTAACATTATCTGACCTTAAAACAAAATGTAATGGACTCACTTGTATTAGTAGAGCAATCCCCAGCAAATGAATTGCAGGTACTCTCCAGATTTGTGAGTGAGGGATGACCCTTAAGGTTAGAGCCAGAGGTCGAATTTCTTTTGGATACTACCGATTTCATATAGTTAATCACTTTCTCTTCAGTGGGGACTCTTGAGTAGCTGAAAACGGTCTGAGTTTCCTTAGCAGAGTGGGAGGTTTAGAAGACACTACAATAGCACGGTCCTCAAGTAACACGGGTAGCTGGAAATGGTTCGTGCTTACTCCCATATTGGCTGAGAATATGTGATTTCCTATAAGAACTCGGGACAATCTTCTGAGGGAGTTTCGGGCACCTATCAGCTCATGCTAATATGTGAAAAGACTTGTTTGCCAATTAACCCTAAAATCAAAAAGATAAACGACCGAACTTAAACGGTCACCAGCGGGTTGAGTTGGTGAATCCGGGGTTTGCCTTGTGTTAATTTTTGTGATGTGAGTCCCATCTGTCATATCTAGAATCAATCTTCTATCTTTTTGCGATGATGGATAGGTGCTCTCTTAGGCCGACTCTTACGGTACTGCTTCCACTCGCACCTACCCGTTAATCTAGATAGGTTCAAGAGAACTCTCTCTTCCAACCTGAGTTGTCTCAATCTCCTTCCTTATTCCCATCCCCCAGGTTGATTCGTGGGAATCTCCTGTTTGAGCCAGATTCAGGACAGACTTCTTCTTCCAGGTGTGATCTTAACCCTGAAAGTTTCTCTCAATCGCAAGGTTTTTCTCTACCTCCCTTGATTAGTACACAGCTACACGTGGACTTGTCAGAGTCAGACATGGATATATTCTCCTTTCCGAAGACATATCAGAATGGGAAGGGAGCCAAGTCGTAGCACGCTTCGGAGATTCTGGATCAGGCGACGATCAGCGCAAGTCTTCTTGCTTCCCTTGAGATTATGTAGACTCAGTTTAGGGAGCAAGACCTTCTTATAACCGAGATCTGAGCTGGGTTGAGACAGCTGAGAGAGAAGAGACATATTTCATAGGATGATGAGCTAGATAGAGAGGAGCCAGTACCTACAGAACCTGTACGTACGATGAGACAGCTTCATGCGCCTGGAGCTTCTTTTACTAGTATGTGGATTTGACTTCCTCCTATTCACAGTTCATTTGTCCTCACACCCGAGATTATTCATACTTTACAGATCTTTCATGGGAAATTCACAGAGGAGACACATTTACACCTTCGAGAGTTTGATATGATTTCTAGTACAATTTATGACTCTCGAGTTGATGAGGATACCATTCGGATGATAGCATTTCTGTTCTCCCTGGCTGATAAGGCCTCGTATTGGTTGCGGCATTTAGGAAGAATAATTACTATATGGGAGCAGCTTTGTACTGAATTCCTGAATAGATTCTACACCATCAGACGTACGAATGTTGTAAGGTATCTCATAACCAGTTTCACCATGTTAGGGAGCGAGCCGCTCCATAAAGCATGGGATCGTTTTTGAGACCTGATTGATAGGTGTCCCCACCATGATATTTCTAAGGCAAGCTTGGTTCAGAGTTTCTTTAGTGGGTTGACACATGACTACAAGGGTTGGTGAGTGCAGCTTGTGATGGCTCAAGCTTTTCGAAGCATGAGGATGTTGTCTACGATATTTTCGAGGAGATGGCATCTCATCATGCCACTTTATTCAAACAAACTCTTATACTCAGATGGAGTCACCTGCATTTCTTCACCAATCTATCGTGGCACAAATCGAGGAGGGTCCATCGACGCTTACATCTTCATATTCTTCGTCAGATGAAATAAGGATTCTTAGCTAGAGATTGGACCACCTAGAGCATAATGAGATGAGATTCCATCAGTTATACAAGCTCAATAAGATCGACAGGCTTGTAAGGAACATTAGTGACCTGAAGAACCTGATTGAACATATGACATATATTCCATCTTCAAGGTTACCAACTGAAACATCCGATACACAGTCTCTAGTGCAGCAGATACATTACCTTCAATCGGAGCCTGCGTGCGGGCATCGCTAGATTCAGACTTACACTCAGTGGATGCCAAGATCTCTCTCTCAGCAGTTATCTCAGTGGTTTTCGAATTACTCATCTAGTTCTCTATGGCACTCCTATGAGAACTTGGCTTTAAATGATTTTGCCTATCAGATCACTACCTAGTATGAGAAGAATAGGAAAGATATGGATGAGTTCAAGTAGTAGATAATGGATCTCATGCTAGATAAGACCGCCACACAGACTCAACAAATAGACTCTATTTCTCAACCACATACGTCACTTGATGATGGAGTCACCTGCATTTCTTCACCAATCTATCGTGGCACAAATCGAGGAGGGTCCATCAACGCTTACATCTTCAGAATCTTCGTCAGATGAAATAAGGATTCTTAGCCAGAGATTGGACCACCTATAGCATATTGAGATGAGATTCCATCAGTTATACAAGCTCAATAAGATCGACGGACTTGTAAGGAACATTAGTGACCTGAAGAACCAGATTGAACAGATGACATATATTCCATCTTCAAGGTTACCAACTGATTCATCTGATACACAGTCTCCAGTGCAGCAGGTACATTACCTTCAATCGGAGCATGTGGCCAAGCATCATCATATTCAAACTTGCACTCAGTGGATGCCAGGATCTATCTCTCAGCAGTTGTCTCAGTAGTTTTCGAATTACTCATCTAGTTCTCTAGGGCAATCCTATGAGAACTTGGCTTTAAATGAGTTTGCCTATCAGATCACTACCTAGAATGAGAAGAATAGGAAAGATATGGATGAGTTCAAGTAGTAGATAATGGATCTCGTGCTAGATAAGACCGCCACAGATTCAGCAAATAGACTCTATTTCTTAACCACATATGTCACTTGATGATGTGAATAATGGTGAGTTCATATCTCTGAGGAGTGGTAGAGTTCCAACTAGTGGTGGCTCAGTTATGCTTGATACAGATGCATCGGTAGATGATGCTTTGAGCCAGTTGAGCATGATGCAGATAGCGGTACTGATGCCTCTAGTATCCATGATGATCTAGATGGTGGTGTTGATGCCACCAAATATGATGATCGCAATGCAGATACATTTGTGTTACCATCACTCATACCTAGTAATGAGGAGATAAGAATACAAAGAAATGGAAAGAGGAGGAGGTCCAGAAAAAGAAATAAAGATAAGACAGGTGATTCGTCTACTTCTGATGATCAAAATAGAAATAGTCCCCATTTTTCAAAAATACTTTCTTCTCTCTTCGATCCTCCTATTATACAGACTAACAGGGATGATGTACATATTCCTTTTCCTCAAGCACTCTTCTTAGAAAAAGGTGATAAAAAAGAAAATACCAAAAAGACTCAAATATTGGATCTGACGAAAGAGATGCTCGATAAATTCACCTTTTAGCTCACTCTTTCGGAAGCCTTGGCACAAGCCTCTTCTACAGAAAGGTCACAAAGAGAGAACTATAGTTCGTAGAAATAAGAGGTAGCGCAATCATTCTCGGAAATTCATGTGTTGACCAAGGAGACTTGTCATGCCATCTAGAATCGTCTCCCAGCCAAATGATCAGACACGCGAGCACCGTATGTCAGATGCGAGATCCTTAATCAGACTTTTGATCATACTCTTTTAGATAGTATATCATCGATTAATCTCCATCTCTCTTCCTTAATCGACAAGTATGAGTTCAGACTCTTTGACCAAGCAGAATGGTCTTGCAGTTTGCTGACAGATCGGTCAAGAGGCTGGAGGGTTTAATCAAAGATGTTATCGTCACCATTCAGGGTTTGCAATTCTCCATGGACTTCATTGTGTTGTACATTGCAGTCCCTGAATGTGTGACCGATACCCCGATCATATTAGGATGACATTTTCTGGAGACAGTTAAGGTTGTTTCCTATTATGGTACAGGGAAGGTGTACTTTTGCATCCAAGATGAGAATATAAATATAGTGATGATCCAAGAACTCAGAGCCAAATCTGAAGAGTCAGAGCAAGCATCTGAAGACGGAACTGATAGTCATCAGGATTGTGACTTCGTGTAGATAGATAATGAGGCCATTTGGGTCGAACCGAGTACACGATCTTTCATCACATCTTCAGGAGAGTCTGAGTTTTAGATACCAGGCGATGGAAGATTGGATAGCACAGTCCTGGAGCAGGTACAGTTAGAGGTTGAGGCAGACAGGTATGATGATGATCTTTTTCAGTTCCAATCTTGTTGTTTGAATCATGATTCCTCCGATGAAGACGTGGACTTCGATTGGCAGATTTTTGATGAGTATATTACGTGTCTCATTTCAGATGAGCCTACAACCAGCCTGGAGACCGAGCCATTACAGCAGAGTCAGTAATCAGATAAGCAGTCTCCAATTCTTTTTGAGTCAGAGCAGGATGAGCTTAAGCATACCGACCTAGTAGCCTATACCCAGGCCCTAGTCAAACCAGCTCTCCTTGTTCCTTCTTCCCTTGAGCTTAAAACTCTAACTCAGAGTATGAAATATTGATTCCTTACTGGAGAGCCTAAAATGTTTCAGGTCATCATTGCTTCCAATCTGACCGATGAACAAGAATCATGTCTAATGGAGATTCTTGAAAAGAACTGCAAGGCAATCGAGTGGTCAGTAGCTGGTCTCCATGGGATTAGTTTGGCTCTGTGATCCCACCACATTTTTCTCAAGTATGATGCCAAATCATCTCATGAGTTTCAGCTCAAGCTGAGAATCTTCGAGAGGTGGCTATGAAGGAAATATCCAAGTGGTGGAATGTCGATTTTATCTATCCCATCTCCGACACCAAATGGGTTAGTCCTTTACATGTAGTATCAAAGAAGACGGGTATCACTATAGTGATAAATGAGGATAGAGAGGAGATCGCTACCCGAGTACCAACTTCTTGGCGTGTCTGTGTGGACTATAGACGTTTGAATGAGGCGACCAAGAAGGATCACTTCCCGCTACCATTCATTGATCAGATCATTGAACGGTTAGCAGGGAAGAGCCATTATTTCTTTCTTGATGGGTACTCGGGATATAATCAGGTGACCATTACATCTGAAGATCAAGAAAAGATGACATTCACCTGTCTGTTCAGAACGTATGCTTTCAAACGGATGCCCTTTGGATTATGTAATGCTCTGGCTACATTCCAAAGGTGCATGCTTTCGATTTTCGTAGACATGGTGGGCGACTTTTTGGAAGTCTTCATGGATGATTTTTCAGTCTAACGGTAATAATTTTGACTCCTGTCTTTCTAGCCTAGACCGCATGCTTCAGAGGTGCATGGAGGTTAACCTCGTTCTTTCTTGGGAGAAGAGTCATTTTATGATGACTCAGGGGACAGTCCTTGGTCACATCATCTCCAATAAGGGCATGGAAATGGACCCAGCTAAGGTAGAGATCATAAAGAAGCTAAATCCACCATCCAATCTGAAGCAGTTACGGTATTTCCTCGAGCATGTCAGATTCTACCAACATTTCATACAAGACTTCAACAAAATTGCCTGGTCGTTATCTGATCTTCTCACGAAAGAAACTGAGTGTATTGTTGATGATAAGTGTCTTTCAACTTTTGAGACTCTCATGAGCATGGTTGTAGAGGCTCCTATCCTTCAGCCACCCCATTGTACTCTCCCATTCGAGATCATGACAGCCACCTCCGATTTTGCTATTGGGGCTATGTAGGGATAGAGGAGGGATGGCCTTCCATATGCCATACACTACACTAGCAAGACTTTGGATTCTGCTTAACGGAATTGCACGGTTACAGAAAAAGAGATGCTAGCTTTAATATTTGCCTTAGATAAATTTAGGTCCCACATCTTAGGATCTAAGGTTACCATTTTCACTGACCACACCCCATTAGGTATTTAATGGATAAGAAGGATTGCAAGCCGCATCTAACCAGATGGATCCTTCTACTCTAGGAGTTCGATATTGTGATCAAGGATAAGCATGGAGTCAAGAATGTGGTGGGGGATCACCTCTCCCGACTAGAATCACCTGAGACTACTGAGTTCGATGCACCAATCACCGAGACCTTCCTTGACGAGGTGATTCTTGTTGTTACCTCATTTCCATGGTATGCTGACATTGTGAACTTTCTTGTCTAAAAAGGTTCCACAATGTTGATCCAGACAGAGACTTGAGACTTTCCTTGCGAAAGCCAAGTCTTACCATTGGGAGGATCCGATCCTTTATCATGAAGGAGCAGATTCCGTCTAGCGTCCGAGTATTCCTCAGGAGGAATACTAGAGTGTCCTCATGTATTGCCATAGATTAGAAGTTAGAGCACACCATTCAGGAAAGAGGAAAGCACAGAAGGTGCTTCAATCCGGCCTTTGGTGGCCTACGCTCATTGCGGATGCCCATGCATTCATAAAGAAATGTACTCACTACCAAAGAATGGACACTTGTGGACATAGAGACATGATACCAAAGCAACTAATTCACTTCTGTGAAGTGTTTGATGCATGGGTATTGACTTTATGAGCTCATTCCCTAAAAGTCAAGGATTTGATTATATTAGCTATGAATTATGTGAGTCGTTGGGTAGAGGCAATTCTTGCCTGAGCCGCTGATGTGAACATAGTTTGTAAGTTCTTGAGAAAGCATATCATTACGCGATTCGGGGTTCCTCGAGTTCTGATATCATACGTGAGTAGCCACTTCATCAACGATAAAGTAAGATCACTTGCTAACGAGTTCGGCGTAGACCATTGGGTTGCTACTCCATATCATCCTCAGACGAATGGTCTAGCTGAAGTCTCGAATAGGGAGGTCAAGACTATCTTGCAGAAGGTTGTTCGTCCAGACCGAAAGGATTGGTCGCAGTTTTTGGACTCGTTTCCTTGGGTCTATAGAACATCCTTCAAAACTCCATTGGGTACATCTCCCTTTTGACCCGTTTATGGCAAGCCATGCCACTTACCTATTGAGATCAAGCACCGATCTTTGTCAGCAGTGAAAGAAGTGATCTTTGGTCTAAATAATGCGAGAGATCAGAGGGAAACAGAATTGGCAGCCCTGGAAGAATTGAGAGATGAAGCCTTCACGAGTAGCCTTCATTATAAGGAGCGGATGAAAGAGTGGCACGATGCTCACATCAACCACAAGAAGTTAGAGCCTAATCAAGAAGTTTGGCTATTTGATGCAAGACTGAAGTTATTTCCAAGGAAACTTCAGAGCAAATGGAAAGGCATGTATCTTATGCGAAAGATGTACGACAACGATAGCATTGATATATCTGAGTTGTCTTCTAATTCTACCTTTCGAGACAATGGTCAATGGTTGAATACTTTTCTTGATCATGAGCCGCCGACCATTGAGGTTGCCCCAATTCATTTTGTATGAGATGATCTCTTCACTCTTAGACTCTGCATCTCATAGCTGATTTTCCATATCATCTTGTATATACTCTTAATTTTATTCTTTCTTCATTCCGTTTGTCTTACACTCTGAGGTCTCGCTTAGGATTTTTTCCTATACTTAGGATGCACTTTAATCCCTAAGTATAGGGGGTGTAGACATCGTGTTGTTCATATCATTCTATTCTATAACCCTTGTTGTTGCTTATACTTAGGGTGCGCTTTACCCCAAGTATGGGGGGAGGGGGGTAATATCGCTCATCTCATCTTTTGATCATTTTCGATTTTTGTATCATCTGCTTTCTCGCTTGTCCCTCATTTTTTGATATTCTTCTCTATACTTAGGGATATTTTACCCTAGATGTAGGGGGGACATGCCAAGATGTTGATTGTATACATTCTCTTGACTTCGATCATCTTTGGTTTTGAGCCTACTATCCTTAGGATTGCTTGATCCTAAGTATAGAGGGGATAATTGACTTCTATTATTTTATTCGTTATTCTTTGACTCATTGTAGTATGGGATTCTTTTCACCAATCTATACTCAGCCTGAGTTATGTCTTCCTTTGTCGCATCTTTGGTCACTATGAGGACATATTTCATGTTAAGTTCAGGGGATTTCGTATATATATGTTATATATACTTTAGAATCCATAACTCGTACTTTATTGTATTTTTAATAATATGGCTCTCAAGTATGGTGTATATTTTGGATTTTTAAAAGCCGCAAGAAAACTGTAAATATGACTTACAAAAAATGGCTTAAAAGTTGTATATAAAAAATGTTGTAAAATTCTTGGATAAAATCCTTAATTATTTAAAAAAAGTCGCATAATCTTGTATAAAATTTGTATAAAATCCATTGTAAAATATACATAATTCTTGTAAAGTTCGTGTAAATGGAATTAATCCACTAACTCTTTCAAAAAGATCCTAAAAATTAAAAAGTTTTAATACTCAATAAAAAATTGAAAAATTCTTTAAAAATCACTTAAAAAGCTTAAGTCAAAAAATCCACTTCATAAAAAAATGGTTGCATTCATTAGCATTTTTCAGAATAAGTCTGATTCTTGAATCGAATGGATCTAAGTCACAGAGATAGAGTTTGGTTTAGGTCTTAATCCACTTAATTCTAAAGGGACATTATTAGGAACTAGAATTGAGACTCTTCATGTCTTTTAGACTTAATTCTTTGGGTTCCATGAGACCATGTTCGGAATTCAAATTGAATGTGCCTAGGTAGGACACCTGGTGTCATCCGTTTAACTCTTCTCCATTTGAATCTATTTTAAACTCATGCACTCACTTAGCTCGAGTTGCATGGGTTTGCGAAGGGCAGTTCATTTCGATGGTGTGTTTCCATCCTTTTCTAGTGGCGTTGACATCTAAAGACAAGAGAGATTGGAGTTGAAATAAAGCTTCCGATGAGGGAAGGATATGCTTGCACAATTTTTTCCAAGACCCCAAAAAATGGACAGAATGAAAAGATGCTATATCTGTTGGGGCATAAAAGATCTCTGCAGTGTAACAATCATTTCTACCAAAAAGAAGCCATACACCAAATATCAAATTTGAACACAATGGTTCGAGCTTCAGAAAAACCTGCATTATCTTAGTGGAGACTTGACTAAATTGGCCAAGCTTCACAAGAGATGTGATTACACTGGTCACACTCCAGTTCTCTTCCCATTCTTCTATCTTCTCTCTATTCGATTGTGGACACAACACGACCTGGCCTTAGAAGGAAATACCCCCCCTCCTCGAGGATGGAGTAGCTGGATGAGGGCTTAATGGGAGTTTATTACTGGGATGGGTAATTTCTTCACTTCTTTATGCAGGAAGAGCTAAAACCTTTCACACACAGTACAGATTGCTTTCAAAGCTAAAAAGTTTGTGTGATGGATGGGTGGATCTGAGATGGATGTTGAGGTGAACCTGGATAAGGATTTTTGGAACTTGAGGGTTGTCGAGGCTTAAATCTTAATTCTAATAGAGTCCCGACACACTATTAATCCAAAGGCCTTATCCGAATTCTAAATTTTGGGTAAAGTGAGATTCGGAAGAAACAAGCATGTTCTAAGTTCTTTTATTTTCCTTTTTCTTTTTCTTTTTGCTTGCACTTATTTATTGAATAAGTGTTTGCTAATGGATTAGCAAAGGTAAAGTATAAAGGAATGATGAATCCATGATTCATCACCTTTATTCTTTCATTTTGTCTAAAATCCTTGGTAAAATGCATGTAAATATTCACTAATTCTTACTAATTAACATTTTAACCACATTTGTTAATATTATATATTTAACACTCATTTTATCTAAAATAAAATAATAAAGAGAAAAGGAGAAAATAAAAGAAAAGAAGGTTGTAGATATAAAATATATACAGATTGATTCCAACCCCGAGACCATGTCAGCATTGACTTAGATGACAAAATATATAAGTATGGGGAGATAAGGATTCTAATTTATACAATTGTCAGAAAATCAATACCATGTACATAAACACATTTTCTACATTGCAAATATTTCACCTATTTTATTTATCACCAAGAAAAGCTTAAATCAAAATACTTCTTTTATAAAATTTCTTCATAAAATATAAATTATTTTATAAAAATATCAGAAAATTATTTAATATAAAAATAAATGTAATAGTGAATCGAAAAAGGCGTAAAAGTTGACTTCAGAGGTTTATAACTTTTTATAGAAAACTCCAAACGGACCAAACTCACTTTTATTCCTAATATTATTTCTTAAAAATTTAAAAAAATATTAGAATAAGATGGATGAGTTTTGGCGTTTGAGCCCCCTTGTCTATATGTACAATATGTGGAAACTTCCCGTATTTTTAATTAATTATCTGTAAATCCAATTGACTTAACTTCTTTTCTAAAATTCTTCTAAAAATCATTAAAAAATAGAAAAATATAATTTAAGCTAACGATCCTCGTTTGAATGCACAGTAATAGGCACTTGAAGTGATACATCTAGACCACCTTCGCATCTGAGGAGACATCACACCGTCCAAAACCTCCAAAACTTACAACCTTAATAGGAAGACGCCTGTAGCAAGCATCACATCAAGAATCTCCTATTAGAATTCTTGAATCTGATCGAGCTTCAACTGAAAGCCTTCACCTGCACTCGAATTTCCAATTGAACGCCATCGACGATGATCTGAGACACTCAGAGATCTCAACAGAACATAGACAAACACCCTTCCGATCTGGAGGCACGAGCTACCTGCAAGTCCAAAAATTGTCTTCATCGTCTGCTACCGATCGAGCCATCGTTGAAGGAGATTGGATCGAGATTTACACCGTTGGAGAAGAAGAATCTCCATCACTGCTCAATTCATCGAATAGATCAAATCTACTCCACCGTGCCTCCTTTACAGTCGATCCGACATCCATCGCCAATTGCCTCGAAGCACCACCTTAATAAACCATCGTCACTTACGGTAGAAGAGATTTGTAGCTTTTAAGTCCAGCCGCTCGATCGGATTCGTTCGATCAAACGACTGTGAAAATGCCATGCTTTGCCATCAAATTCAAATCAAGGGTCGCAGATCAGCCATGTGTTGACGCTAATTCAATTCATCGCCCCACCGCTTAGCATGGAGTCATATGACCAGCATATGACTTGGGGATATTTTGGGTAATTTACGTATAAGCCCCTAGATGTTTGTGAATTTGCAACGAAGTCCTTAACAAGGGAAGTCATGTGATCTAGCATGTGCAATCTGAGATAGTTGCACAGAAACTCCCCCTAGATTTTGCTCATTTCAATCAGGTCCCTACTCACATGGCCCAACACGTGGATACTGGACTAATTGTGCGAAACACTTCAAGCTTCTACATATACGCACGCAACCCAGTATTTCCAGGAAATTACTAAAACCCATATCACTGTACATACACCCTATACATACTATACATAATAAAAATAAAATATAATATATAAAAATATAATAAAAATACATAGAAATACCCCACCCTATACTATATACAATACTAAATAAGATTTGGAAAAAAAAAGATTTTCTATTATTAATAAACCTTTTTAAAATACCAAAAAATATAACAAACTTTAAACCATAAAAAATTATAAAAATACTCTTAAAAATCTAATAAAAATTACCTTTAGTATATTGTATTCTATTTTATATATTAAACTAAAAAACAAAAAAATTGAATATTTAAATCCATTAAAAAATAATTAAAATACATAAAAACTTTGAAAATCATAACTAATTCAAGAAAATTCACAAAAATGCATATATCATATCTTTTTAAAGATAATTTCATTTCTTTCTAATGAAAATAAAATAAAATAATAATTTCATAATATTTTCAATTTTAAAACCAAAAATAAAAATTTGTTCTCAATAAAAACTTTATTTTTCGCATTAAAAATAATTCAAAATCAATAAAAATCCTAAAAACCTTTTAAAAATTCATAAAAATAGTTAAACAAATTAAAAACATAAAAAGGTAATAAAATAAAAATCAAATAAAATTACAAAATATTTTCTAAAATAATAAAAATTACAAAATACTTAAAATTCACAAAAATAATATAAAACTCATAAAATAAAATAAAAATTCTAAAAAATAAATAAAAATTGGGAAACCCTTTAAAACATTAGTTTTTTATCTTTTTACCCTAGTTTCCAATAGTTTGCCTTCCTGAGTTCGACACTCCCGTATTAAACACTATACACATTAGTTTAGGAGAATAAATAAATAAAATTCTGGTAGAATTCAACTGATCGATTCGACGACACGATTCTTCTTTTAGAGTAATAGATTGGGCGGTTTCTCAACAATCTCTTGAAATGTACCTGGGCCATGGTTTCTCTTGGTTCTATTTTAAACCATGTATATGTTCCAGGATTGTGTCGTTCTAAAGCACAAATGAAACTCCGAATATTACGATAAGACACATTCTCATTCCCATAAATAATATCCATTACATGTCTTTTTGCATTCCAAGCTGTCATGTAATTAATCTATGTCTGCTGCTCATCTTTTATTTTATACATAATTGCACATGTAGTCATACTAACTTGTGCTCTAAATGAGGATAGTGTGTATTGTGCTACAAACACTAATGTGCATCGGTGATGTTTGAGTAAGAGAACATGGTTCTGACATGTATGCTTTCCTCTATATCTTGAAACATACTAATCTCCATGAGATTTCCTCTCAGATGCATGTAGACGTTGACGAATCCACGATTCATCATCTCAATATATTAATCTTAGCAAAATACATGGGTAATGTCTCAAATAAATATCCATAAAATCAATAAATTAATAAAATGACTCCTATGAATAAAATACAGTAATTATTGTATATTATATTGTATAATAAAAACATTAAAATGAACGAGTTTCTCACATGTAAATATCCCAAACTTCATGTATTTTTAATAATTTCATTTCAACTACTTTTAGATTAACTCTTTCTCTAACTTATTTATAAAAAATGTATAAAAAATATAAAAATATAAAAGAAATTTTTGTGCAAATAAATACTACTCGATCCCAAATAGAAAAAGCATCAAAGTCGAACTTCCCGGCCAAATTCTCGCTCCGTATGAACTCCAAATTCACCAAACTCACTTTGAAAATTTAAGTTTATGAATGTCAATTCACCTGGAATAGTGAGTTTGAAGCTTTGACTATTTTAATTTAGTACCTGGTAGTGTTGTACCATGTCTAGAATTTAGCTATCATACTTTAATGTAAATAGTGTTTAATTAATTCACATTTTTGAAAAATAATTAACTCTTACGCTAGAGAAATTTGTCCAAGGTATGGTTTCTTGGCTATTGCATTCATTGGATTATATTTTCAATTCTGCATGGATCATTTGCATGTAGAGAGTTGGAGACAAGTATGGCCTCTATCCATGCATGCATCATGATTTTTTGCTGCATTCCGTGAAAAGTATCTATCCAATGAAAGTGGTTTCATTAAAATCGGAGCTCGTTTGCAAAATATGGGTTTTGGGACCTAGGTGTACATTGTATATATTGTAAATATTTTTCCTTTCTTCCTTTTTTATTTCCTTTTTTTCTTAATTACTAAAAATCTAAAAAAATCATGTTTGTATTTCAATTTTATTTCTAATATTTTACTTTTATTTTGTAAATATCTTTTATTAAAAATAAAAAAATAAAATTAGAAAAGTGAAAAAAAAGATGCATGCATATTGTTTGTTTGTTGCATATTCCTTATGTAAATTTTCCATTTCTTTTCTTTTTTTAATTTCTCTTTTTTTAGTAGCCTACTTTATTTTCTTTTAATTTATATTTTTTAATTCTCTACAATAACTTCCATTCAACTCCATTTTCTTTTCTAACCTCCTATTCAACTCCTTAATCTCCACCATTCTACCATTTCTCTAACTCCCGCTCTTCTTCTTTTTATTCATCTCTTCTTCTTCAATTTTCCTTTATACACCATTCTAAAAGAAAAGGAGAGAGATCATCGAGGTCGATCAGTGGCAGTGTTCCACCATGATATGAAGCGACGACCTCCTTTCAGGTGAGATCAGCGACGACCACAGCCCTCGCGTCATGAGTTTCCTATCAAGATCTCATAGCTTCTCTGATTTTTTTGTCAATCGTATCGAGGCCACAACATGAGTCCAGCGTAGCTGCTCTGCAAATCTGGAGAACCTCAGGTAAGTATTCCCTCTCATTTTCATTGTAGTTTTCATTTATCTAATTAATTTTCCCCTTGTTTTTTACACCACGTCCAAATCACCCTCACATCACTCCATCGTCATCATCATTCACCACATCACCTCCCCTTCATTTTCATCTTTATTTTTATTCCCTTCTTTTAAAAAAATAAAAAAACAAATCAAATCAAATAAAAAAAGAAAAAAAATCCAACGCAAGTCTCCACCCCTGCTCCACCGTCGGCCATCGCTCTCCTCCACACCACTGCCAACGGTGGCTACCAACCCACCTGCTCCTCCTCTGCCAAGGCACACCGCTTTCACGCCCAGCCACCGCCTTCCTCCTCCACGACCAGTGGCACGTTTCCCTTGTGCTCCTCTGTCACAGCACGCCTCCGCGGGGGCGCCTCCGCCCGCCCATCGCCAAGCCTTGTCGTCGTGGTCCTCCTCCATCGTGTCCGGAGGTCCTCCGTCCTCCAGCCGTTGTTGCCTCCTCGCGTGTGTCACCGTGCCGCACCTGTGCTCCTCACCATCCACCGCCCGTCCTCCTTCGTCATGCCCCAGACACATCTAAGAACGAAGGTCATTAGTTTGTAAGTTTTTGTTTCTGAAATTGTATATTTGACCCAATTTATGGTATTAAATTTATATTTCATTCACGGTTGCTCCAAAAATTATACAAAAATCAGAAACGATGTGTTTGAATATGATTTAATTACTTCCCAAATTTCATCCAAATTGGAGTTTCTTGTGTCATAAATAAATTGTAGAGTGATTTTCATAATTGATTGTTAAATAAATCCACACGTATTATTTTTAGAAAATTCTAGTTCTCTTGGATTGTATATTAAATACCTTTTTGAGATAATTTGCTCTCTGGATAAATTGATAATTTGGATTTATTAGAAATTAAATACTTGTAGTCACTCTATTTTCATTAAAAAAATCATAAAAAATCATATATTCTCAAAAAATCCAAAAAAAATATTGTAGCCTCATTTCATCATATTTAAGTTCCTTTAAATTTTTTAAAATTTTTGCATTCTGTTTGTGTGAAGAATTGCCTAAAAACACATAAAAAGTGTGCATTTTCATTGTTGCATTTTAACCCATAAAATTCTAAAAAATATATATATTGCATTCATCACTGGATTAGGTTTATAGGAAAAATATAATTTGGCTAAATTGGATTAATTTCACATTAAAATTAATTTGGGTAAGTTGTGTGTTTTGGGCTCTAAGATGATAATCTACATTGATCACATAGCTATTCAGTACTTATTGGAAAAGAAGGATGCGAAGGCGTGTCTTCTTAGGTGGATTTTACTCCTCCAGAAGTTTGATTTGGAGACAAAAGATAAACATGGAGTGAAGAATGTTGTGGTTAATCACCTTTCTCGGATTGATCTTAAGGACTCTCCTTATTAAGAGTGGATTAGAGAGACCTTCCCAGACAAGTCAATTTGTGTTATTGACTCGCTCCCGTGGTATGCCAACATGGTGAACTTTCTTGTCTCTAAGCAGGTTCCCCATAGTTGGACTAAGAGCAGCATTGACTGGCTGAAGTCCAATTCGAGGAGATACCTATGGGATGATCCTTTCCTTTTCTTCGAAGGGTTGGATTGTGTTTGGAGAAGGTGTATTCCTAAGGAGGAGTACCAGAGTGTCCTCACATATCGTCATTCACTTGAGGCTGGAGGATACCATTTGGGGAAGAGAACCGCTCACAAGGTACTTTAATGTAGATTGCATTGACCGATCATGTTTCGAGATGATATTGATTTTGTACGGTCATGCCCGATCTATCAAAGGATGGGAAGGACAGTTAGACAGAGAGATGAGATGCCCATGCAGCTGATGATTATTTATGATGTTTTTGATGCATGGGGCATAGATTTTATGAGTCCTTTTCCCAACAGCCAAGGACACGAGTACATCTTTTTGGTGGTTGACTATTTATCTAGGTGGGTGGAGGCTATGCCAACCTGAACCGCAGACAGCAAGATTGTCTATAAGTTTTTGAGAGACCATATTATTGATAGATTAGGGGTGCCAAAAGTTCTGATATCTGATGGGGGTAGCCACTTTGTGAAGTGAGATATGAGATCTTTAGCTAAGGACTACGGATTTGAGCACAGAGTTACTAGTCCTTACCTCCCACAAACCAATGGCATGGAAGAGGTTTCGAACAGAGAGGTGAAGAGCATGTTACAGAAGTCGGTTCGCCCCAATGGAAAGAACTAGTCCCAGCTCTTGGACCAAGTTCTGTAGGCCTATAGGACAGCCAAAAAGACACCATTGGGTTCTTCACCATTCAAAATGATCTATGGCAAGCCATATTGTTTGCCTGCGGAGCTGATTCACAAATCCGAATGGGCAATTAAGTAGACTAATTGGAGTTTTCACCTAGGGAAGCTTTTTTGAGACTTGAACTTGAACAAGCTTCTGGAAATCCGAAACAGGGTATATGACAACAGTTTGATTTATAAGGACAAAGTAAAGAGATGGCATGATCAGCACATTAGGTAGAAAGACTTTATCCCTGGGCAAAAGGTATGGTTGTTTAATGTCAGGTTGAAGATGTTCCATGGAAAGCTCAAATCTAAGTGGACGGGTCCCTTTATTGTTAAGAAAGTGCACAGGAATTGAAGTGTAGAGATAGTTGATCTCACATATGGTGCACAATCCCATGTGGTGAATGGACAATTGTTGAAGCATTTTGTAGATTCTAAAAAGCAATTAGTCCAAGTCGAGGTCATCAACGTCATGCAGAGAGAGCACAGAGCAGATACATCATATTATATTAATGAAGGTGCAGCATCAAGATTCAGCAGCTTAGAAGATTCATTCACTCTTATACGTTCTCCTTTCTATATATTCTCCAGATCACATCGGTTCTCACACTTACTCTTGTCCTATACTTAGGATGACCAGAGCCTAAGTATATGGGGGACTGATGCACGCCGTGTATATACTCATTCATTTCTCCTCTTGATCTCGTCCGCCCCATTTTTTTCTCTTCTTCTACACTTAGGCTGACCAGAGCCCACGTATAAGGGCGGATAGACTTCGAATATTTTTTGTTATTTTAGCTCTCCTACGCTTAGCATGAGATATATCTTTTTCCTCGCTTCTTGTGCTCTAAGGAAATAACACATGCTAATTTTAGGGAGCGTGTATATATTACATATATACTTTACCCATAGCTCGTACTTTTGTGTATTTTTGTCTATATTATACAATAATTACAGGGTGGGTAAAAATGGTAAAAAAAATAAAAAAAAACTTTTTCAAAAAAAACCTTGTCAAAAAAACACAAGTTTCTCTTTTTATTTCCTTATATGCTTTAAAAAAAACAAAAAAAAACAATATTTTCAAAAAAAAAGTGTGTCCTTTCTTATCTACCTTTATTTTTCAAAAAAATGGAAAAAAAACAACAAAACCTTTTTCAAAAAAAACTTATTTCTTCTTTTCTTTCCTTTTTCAAAAAAATCACAAAAATCAAAATCACAAAAAACTAACTAATGAGTTGATTTAGTCCCAGACACTTTCACACACACACAAGGCTATTTAAGTTCAAGAACACTTGGTTTATGAGATCTTGAGATTTTGAGTTAACCAGCCTTAGTCATTAGGATCTTTGACTTAATTATTCACATTTCCCTAGTTTGAAAGATTTGTATGCTATATCGTACGCTTAGTCTCTACCTTAAGAATATGATCAGCACCTCACATATACGACTGCAGTTGTGATGAGATGAGTTGAAATTTCACTTGAGGAACTGGGATGAGGGATTTGAGTTTGGACCTAATTTTATGATGCTCGATGATGGGATAAAATCAATGCATGCTTCATGAAACCTGAGTGTCAGCACCATTAGCCAGTATGAGAACATAGTTCTTGTACTATCTCTTGACATTTACCTATGTGCTAGGGTGTGACGAAACCTAAAAAGTGTTGATCTATGTGTGCTAACTCTTGGTAAAAGTAGGGAGCTAGCCAAAATCAAAGAAAAGAGAAAGAAAGAAAGAAAGAAAGAAATGTTGAAAGAAAAGCTCTCACCATACAAAGTCAAATATCAAAGAGCTTCCGTCAAAGGCAAGTGCTCCAACCATTTCAAAGTGTCCACTTGGACCAAATGCTATTAGGACCAAGGAGTCGGGCTAGCACCCAAAAAGGACTCTACATCGTATAATGTTACAAGTCTGGGTGTCGAAGGTATCTTAGATACTCAAAACAGACACACTCGGGTGTACTCCAAAGAAAACAAGTGCAGGCGACTCCGAATTCTCTTTACGGAAACATTGATCGACAACCAAAAAACACATGTCTTGAGTTAATAAGGTACTCGATAGGATCCTTGTTCCAATAAGAGGAAGAGAAGAAATGACACAATCATATGCCCTCCATCAACTAGCCTTCCATCTACACTTTTAGGTTTGACAACTAGAGAGACGGTGGATTGAACGCAAGAAACATTTTATTCCCTAGTGTTGAGGATCAGGTTCTTAGGAGAGCTTCTTGGACTGGAACCTTGGGTGAAGTTACGACCCTATCCTTGTAATTGTAGTCCACACTTAAAGTCATATCCCTATTATATATGTATACAGAGAGTCTAATGATTAGGGAAATTGGATACCTTTTGACTAAAGCTTGGTTCAGCTTCGAATTTCAGGATCACTAAAATCAAGAGTTCTTCAAAAGATCAAGTCTTGTATTCACATGCACGATCGGGGATTAATCCAACTTATTTATTCTTTATTTGCTCGAGGACTAGCAAAGTTTAAGTATAGGGGTGATGAAAACATGATTCATTATATCAATATATTAATCTTAGCAAAATCCCTGGTTAAAATCTCAAATTAATATCCATAAAATCAATAAATTAATAAAATGACTCTTGTGAATAAAATAAACTAATTATTATATATTATATTGTACAAAATAATTTAATAATAAAAACCGTAAAATAAAGGAGTTTTTCACCAGTAAATAGCCTACAATTCATGTATTTTTATAATTTCATTCAGCTCCTTTTCGACTAATTCTTTCTCTAACTTGTTTATAAAAATGTATATAAAAATATAAAAATTAAAAATAAATTTCACCACAAATAGATACTCTTAGTACCTAGATAGAAAAGGCCGTAAAGTCTTTCCCAGCCTAATTCCCTCTCCGTATGAATTTTAAATTCACCAAACTCACTTTTAAAGTTTAAGTTAAAAAATTATCTACCCAATGAAAGTGGTTTCATTAAAATCGGAGCTCATTTGCAAAATATGAGTTTTGGGACCTAAGTGTACAATGTGTGTGTATGTGTTGTAAATATTTTTTATATCTTCTTTTTTTATTGTCTTTTTTCTTAATTACTAAAATCTAAAAAAATCATGTTTTTATTTTAATTTTATTTCTAGTATTTTATTTTTATTTTGTAAATATCTTTTATTAAAACTACAAAAAAAGCAAAATTAGAAAAGTCAAAAAAAGATGTGTGCATATTGTTTGTTTGTTGCATTTTAGTTTGTTGATGTTGATGTAAATTTTCTATTTCTTTTCTTTTTTAATTTCTCTCTTTTTAGTAGCTTACTTTATTTTTTTCTTTTAATTATTTTCATTCTCTACAATAAATTCCATTCAACTCCATTTTCTTTTCTAACCTCCCATTCAACTCCTTAATCTTCACCATTCCACCATTTCTCTAACTCTAATTCTTCTTCTTTTTATTTATCTCATTCTCCTCATTTTTATTTTGGATCCACCTTTAAGGGAGAGAGAATTGAGAGTTGTAACCACCCATCTTGGTGACAACTAATGAAGAAGTAGAGCGACGACTGACCTCCTCTCCGGTGAGATCCGTTGACGTTTCGTCCAACATCGCAGCCGCCTCCACGCGCTGCTCAATCTCATCGCTCGTCGACGATTCTTGTAAGGACCTTGCTTCTTGTGAACACACCACATGCACCTGCTTCATCGTAAGTAATTTTTCCTTTCATTTTTGTCATCATTTTTATTTTTGTGTTTTTTCTCACATCACATGACTACCACTACACCTTCATTTGTTCTACTCCACCTCCATCATCTTCATTGTATCATCACCATCCCCACATCATCATATTTGCATTTTCTACCCATTTAATAAAATAAAAAAAATCAAAAAAATCAAAAAATTAAAATTCCAAAAAATCAAAAAAAGCAACACAGGTTGCCACCCCTGCTCCACCACCAGCCAGCACTCTCCTCCACACTGCCGCCAGTGGCAGTCGCCAGGCCGCCTGCTCCTCCTCTGCCAAGGTGGATCACTGCCATGCCCAGCCACCCCTTCCTCCTCCGCGGCCAGCGACACATTTCCCTCACGTTCCTCTGCCACAGCTCGCCTCCGCGCAGGCACCTCCGCTCGCCCATCGCCAAGTCGCACTGTCGTGGTCCTCCTCCATCGTGCCCGAAGGTCCTCTGTCCTCTAGTCGTCGCTATCTCCTTGCGTGTGTCGTCGCACCAAACTTGCACTCCCTGCTGTCTGTCGCTCGTCCTCCTTCATCGTGCCCTAGCCACATCTAAGAACGAAGGTCGTTTCCCTTTTTTATTTTTTATTTTTATAAAAATTGCATTTTTATTTTATCAGTTCTCTCTATTTGCAAAAACATCCTTGTACTTAGTTTGTTTGTAAGTTTTTTTTATGAAATTGCACGGATACCCCTATCTTTATATGTTAATTTGGACATCTTTCTAGCATTATTTATTTTAATAAAATATGTCATGTTGTTTAGCAACTAATTCTCTGTCATTTTCTATTTATTTAGATTTTTGTGAGTTTTGGGTAATTAACTAGAATTGATTTAGTGGCAAATTGTATATTTTACCTAATTTGTTGCCTTAAATTCATATTTCATTCACGGTTGCTCAAAAAATTATGCAAAAATCATAAATGTTGTGTTTAATATGATTTAACTACTACCCAAATTTCATCTAAATTGGAGTTGTCTTGTGCCTTAAATAAATTGTAAAGTGATTTTTGTAATTGATTTTTATTTAAATCATTTCATCATGTTTAAGTTTTGTAAAATTTTCATAAATTTTACTTTATGTTTGTGTGAAAAATTACGTGAAAACCCACAAAAAATGTGCATTTTTCATTGTTGCATTTTAACCCTTAAAATTTAAAAAATATATATTTTGCATTCATCGCATGATTAAGTTTCTGGGGAAAAATAAAATTTGGCTAAATTGGATTAATTTCACATTAAAATTAATTTGGCTATGTTGTGTCTTTTCTTATTAACTTAATTCACCCGCATTTTGCATTCACGTTTATTTCTTCATATAAAACATTCAAAAAATCTGCATTGGAAACATGGACCTAATTGTTCTGATTTGACCCAAAGTTATTCCTTTGCCTCCCTGTGTTCGACCCCGGACTTCTCCGATATATAAATTAAAACCAACTCCTCTTCACAGAGATATTTGATTTATTTCTGATTAATTGGTTGAGTGTCGTGCTACAACGAGTACCTAATATACCCACTCAGGTACATTCGTCAGACGCCATCCACAGTCGTCATAAATACATACAATGGTAAAGGTTTGCTTGTTTGAGGCTTTCAGCTTATATTAGGCATGATTTTCCATACTCCATTTTTGAAGGTCATAATGCAAATCTTTTTTTTGACTTATAGCTCATACAAAATCAACAATCTAATCAAGAATCGTCAGTGGTAGGAGCACTTTGTCTATCTACAAAAGCAGCATCTTCTTCCTCTGTAATTTCATGGTCAAATAGGTTAGGCAACTCTTCCATCGGTACTTCATCTGCATCCTCATTATTGGCATAATAAGAGTTTCCCCTATCTTCATTGTCTAAGGCCAATGCTAATGAACCAAATCCGAAATCATGACATATGTAAGTATTCATGTTTTCCTCATTAGATAAATCAGATTCAACTTCAATTTCCTCGATATCTTCTTCGGATATTTGTGTTGACAAATCAATATCTTGGTTCAACTGTGAGCGTTCATCGATATTGTCAACCACCAAATTATTTGTTGGTCTGATTTAATTTATATATTTGTTAGTTTAAATATTGTGAAAACATGATTATTACTTAATTTAAATATAACCATATTACCTCGACGAGGGCGACATATTTTTCCTGATCAAGAGGGACAACTTCAACGAAAAGGTGAATGAATCTCACTTTGTTGATTGAATCCATCATCGCCAAACTGGATTCGTCATCATGAATTGGTACTTGATAAAATGTTGATCCTTCATACAACCACTTACAAGTTAATGTAAGGATGTATCAATCGAGTGGAATACTGATAGCCGTGGAAACTTTACCCAGCATATCAAAATAGGTTATCTGACGTGGGAATATAACCATACGTTTTTGTCCTCCAATATAATCTATGTACTCGTCGGTCACATTCACCGCTCCACCTCAATTAATAAAATAAGAACATTGTCAGATGCCATATCTAAAGATATATTACAAAGATTGGTGATTAGATATGGTTCACAATAAAAGAACATTATCAATACATTTAGGAGAATAATCAATGTAACGTATAATTTAGTTTATTAAATTAAAGTTAGTCTTATAATACGTAAGTATTTTTAATCTTCCATTTATTACTTTATTCTAATATAAAATTTATTTAACGAAATTAAATTTATTTTTAAAAAGCATTTAAATTTTCAATTGTGTGTAAGATATAAACAAATAAATGATTAAATAATTTAATTTGTAATTTAATTTATGAAAATAAACTTATTCTTAAAATGCTTAACTATTTTAAATATTTCAATTATCAGTTTAATTCATTATGTAATTTAATTTAAGAAATTAATTTTAATTTTTAAAGGTACATAACTATTTTTAATTTTCTAATTTATCAATTTAATCTATTATGTAATTTAATTATGAAGATAAAATTAATTCTAAGATAGGTAAATATTTTTTTATTTTTCAAATCATAAATTTAGTAAAGTAGGTAATTTAATTAATTAAATTTTATTTTATTTTCAACATAAATAACTATATTATAATTTTTAAATATTTGCAATACATTCATTTACAAAGATGAACAATTAATCAAATTTTAGTTTAATTTCTGAAATTGATAATTTTTTTCAAATCAAAAATTTAGTAAACTAGGCAATTTAATTAATAATTAAATTTTATTTCAAAGATAAATAATTATATTATAATTTTCAAATATTACCAATATATACAATTACAAAGATGAAGAATTAATTAAATTTTAATTTAATTTATGAAATTAATATTTCTTATTTTTCAAATCATAATCTTAAGTAATTTAATTATTAAAATTAAGTTTTATTTTAAAGATAAATAACTATATTATAATTTTCAAATATTTTCAACACGTTCATTCACAAAGATGGGCCATTAATTAAATTTTAATTTAATTTATGAAATTAATATTTTCTTATAATACAATACTATTTTAATTTTTCCATCAATAATTAAAATTATAAATTTGACTAATTAATTGGAATATATTTATGTGTATATTATGATATGACTAGTTAAATTACTATATATAAGGCAACTCTTCCATCGATACTTCATCTGCATCCTCATTATTGGCATAATAAGAGTTTCCCCTATCTTCATTATATAAGGCTAATGCTAATGAACCAAATCCGAAATCATGACATCTGTAAGTATCCATATTTTCCTCATTAGATAAATCAGATTCAACTTCAATTTCCTCGATATCTTCTTCGGGTATTTGTGTTGACAAATCAATATCTTGGTTCAATTGTGAGCGTTCATCGATATTGTCAACTAATGAATTATTTGTTGGTCTGATTAATTTATATATTTGTTAGTTTAAATATTGTGAAAATATGATTATTACTTAATTTAAATATAACCATATTACCTCGATGAGGACGGCATATTTTTCCTGATCAAGAGGGACAACTTCAACGAAATGGTGAATGAATCTCACTTTGTTGATTGAATCCATCATCGCCAAAGTAGATTCATCATCATGAATTGGTACTAGATAAAATGTCGATCTTTCATACAACCACTTACAAGTTAATGTAAGGATGTATCAATCGAGTGGAATACCGATGGCCGTGGAAACTCGACCCAGCATATCAAAATAGGTTATCTGACGTGGGAATATAACCATACGTTTCTGTCCTCCAATATAATCTACGTGCTCGTCGGTCACATTCACCGCTCCACCTCAATATAATAAAATAGGAACATTGTTGGATGCCATATCTGAAGATATATTACAAAGATTGGTGATTAGATATGGTTCACAATAAAAGAACATTATCAATACATTTAGGAGAATAATCAATGTAACAAATAATTTAGTTTATTAAATTAAAGTTAGTCTTATAATACGTAAGTATTTTTATTTTCCATTTATTAATTTATTCTAATATAAAATTTATTTAAGGAAATTAAATTTATTTTTAAAAAGCACTTAAATTTTCAATTGTGTGTAAGATATACACAAATAAATGATTAATTAATTTAATTTATGAAAATAAACTTATTCTTAAAATGCTTAACTATTGTAAATATTTCAACTATCAATTTAATTCATTATGTAATTTAAATTAAGAAATTAATTTTAATTTTTAAAGATACATAACTATTTTTAATTTTCTAATTTATCCATTTAATCTATTAAGTAATTTAATTATGAAGATAAAATTAATTCTAAGATAGGTAAATATTTTTTTATTTTTCAAATCACAAATTTAGTAAAATAGGTAATTTAATTAATGAAATTACATTTTATTTTCAACATAAATAACTATATTATAATTTTTAAATATTTACAATACATTCGTTTATAAAGATGAACAATTAATCAAATTTTAATTTAATTTATGAAATTGATATTTTTTCAAATCATAAATTTAGTAAAATAGGAAATTTAATTAATGATTAAATTTTATTTTAAATATAAATAATTATATTATAATTTTCAAATATTACCAATATATACATTCACAAAGATGAACAATTAATTAAATTTTAATTTAATTTATGAAATATTTCTTATTTTTCAAATCATAATCTTAGGTAATTTAATCATTGAAATTAAGTTTTATTTTAAAGATAAATAATTATTTTATAATTTTCAAATATTTTCAATACATTCATTCACAAAGATGGGCAGTTAATTAAATTTTAATTTAATTTATGAAATTAATATTTTCTTATAATACATTACTATTTTAATTTTTTCATCATTAATTAAAATTATAAATTTGACTAAATAATTGGAATATATTTATGTGTATATTATGATATGATTAGTTAAATTACTATATATAAGGCAACTCTTCCATCGATACTTCATCTGCATCCTCATTATTGGCATAATAAGAGTTTCCCTATCTTCATTGTCTAAGGCTAATGCTAATGAACCAAATCCGAAATCATGACGTGTAAGTATTCATGTTTTCGTCATTAAAAAAATCAGATTCAACTTCAATTTCCTCAATATCTTCTTCGGATATTTGTGTTGACAAATCAATAACTTGGTCCAATTGTGAGGGTTCATCGATATTGTCAACCACTGAATTATTTGTCGATCTGATTAATTTGTATATTTGTTAGTTTAAACATTGTGAAAACATGATTATTACTTAATTTAAATATAACCATATTACCTCGATGAGGATGGCATATTTTTCCTGATCAAGAGGGACAACTTCAATGAAAAGGTGAATGAATCTCACTTTGTCGATTGAATCCATCATCGTTAAAGTGGATTCGTCATCATGAATTGAACCTAGATAAAATGTTGATCCTTCATACAACCACTTAAAAGTTAATGTAAGGATGTATCAATCGAGTGGAATACTGATGGCCGTGGAAACTCGACCCAGCATATCAAAATAGGTTATGTGACATGGGAATATAACCATACGTTTTTTTCCTCCGATATAATCTACGTGCTCGTCAGTCACATTCACCGCTCCACCTCAGTATAATAAAATAGAAACATTGTTGGATGCTATACCTAAAGATATATTACAAAGATTGGTGATTAGATAAGGTTCATGAATAAAAGAACATTATCAATACATTTAGGAGAATAATCAATGTAACATATAATCTAATTTATTAAATTAAAGTTAGTCTTATAATACGTAAGTATTTTTTATTTTCCATTTATTAATTTATTCTAATTTAAAATTTATTCAAGGAAATTAAATTTATTTATAAAAAGCACTTAAATTTTCAAGTGTGTGCAAGATATACACAAATAAATGATTAATTAATTTAATTTGTAATTTAATTTATGAAAATAAACTTATTCGTAAAATACTTAGCTATTGTAAATATTTAAACTATCAATTTAATTCATTATGTAATTTAATTTAAGAAATTAATTTTAATTTTTAAAGGTACATAATTATTTTTAATTTTCTAATTTCTCAATTTAATCTATTATGTAATTTAATTATGAAGATAAAATTAATTCTAAGTTATGTTAATATTTTTTTCAAATCATAAATTTAGTAAAATAGGTAATTTAATTAATGAAATTACATTTTATTTTCAACATAAATAACTATATTATAATTTTTAAATATTTACAATACATTCGTTTATAAAGATGAACAATTAATCAAATTTTAATTTAATTTATGAAATTGATATTTTTTCAAATCATAAATTTAGTAAAATAGGAAATTTAATTAATGATTAAATTTTATTTTAAATATAAATAATTATATTATAATTTTCAAATATTACCAATATATACATTCACAAAGATGAACAATTAATTAAATTTTAATTTAATTTATGAAATATTTCTTATTTTTCAAATCATAATCTTAGGTAATTTAATCATTGAAATTAAGTTTTATTTTAAAGATAAATAATTATTTTATAATTTTCAAATATTTTCAATACATTCATTCACAAAGATGGGCAGTTAATTAAATTTTAATTTAATTTATGAAATTAATATTTTCTTATAATACATTACTATTTTAATTTTTTCATCATTAATTAAAATTATAAATTTGACTAAATAATTGGAATATATTTATGTGTATATTATGATATGATTAGTTAAATTACTATATATAAGGCAACTCTTCCATCGATACTTCATCTGCATCCTCATTATTGGCATAATAAGAGTTTCCCTATCTTCATTGTCTAAGGCTAATGCTAATGAACCAAATCCGAAATCATGACGTGTAAGTATTCATGTTTTCGTCATTAAAAAAATCAGATTCAACTTCAATTTCCTCAATATCTTCTTCGGATATTTGTGTTGACAAATCAATAACTTGGTCCAATTGTGAGGGTTCATCGATATTGTCAACCACTGAATTATTTGTCGATCTGATTAATTTGTATATTTGTTAGTTTAAACATTGTGAAAACATGATTATTACTTAATTTAAATATAACCATATTACCTCGATGAGGATGGCATATTTTTCCTGATCAAGAGGGACAACTTCAATGAAAAGGTGAATGAATCTCACTTTGTCGATTGAATCCATCATCGTTAAAGTGGATTCGTCATCATGAATTGAACCTAGATAAAATGTTGATCCTTCATACAACCACTTAAAAGTTAATGTAAGGATGTATCAATCGAGTGGAATACTGATGGCCGTGGAAACTCGACCCAGCATATCAAAATAGGTTATGTGACATGGGAATATAACCATACGTTTTTTTCCTCCGATATAATCTACGTGCTCGTCAGTCACATTCACCGCTCCACCTCAGTATAATAAAATAGAAACATTGTTGGATGCTATACCTAAAGATATATTACAAAGATTGGTGATTAGATAAGGTTCATGAATAAAAGAACATTATCAATACATTTAGGAGAATAATCAATGTAACATATAATCTAATTTATTAAATTAAAGTTAGTCTTATAATACGTAAGTATTTTTTATTTTCCATTTATTAATTTATTCTAATTTAAAATTTATTCAAGGAAATTAAATTTATTTATAAAAAGCACTTAAATTTTCAAGTGTGTGCAAGATATACACAAATAAATGATTAATTAATTTAATTTGTAATTTAATTTATGAAAATAAACTTATTCGTAAAATACTTAGCTATTGTAAATATTTAAACTATCAATTTAATTCATTATGTAATTTAATTGAAGAAATTAATTTTAATTTTTAAAGGTACATAATTATTTTTAATTTTCTAATTTCTCAATTTAATCTATTATGTAATTTAATTATGAAGATAAAATTAATTCTAAGTTATGTTAATATTTTTTCAAATCATAAATTTAGTAAAATAGGTAATTTAATTAATGAAATAAAATTTTTTAAAAAAATAAATAACTATATTATAATTTTTAAATATTTTCAATACAATCATTTACAAAGATGAACAATTAATCAAATTTTAATTTAATTTATTAAATTGATTTTTTTCAAATCATAAATTTAGTAAACTAGGAAATTTAATTAATTATTAAATTTTATTTCAAAGATAAATAATTATATTATAATTTTCAAATATTACCAATATATACATTCATAAAGATGAACAATTCACTAAATTCTAATTTAATTTATGAAATTAATATTTTTTATTTTTCAAATCATAATCTTAGGTAATTTAATTATTGAAATTAAGTTTTATTTTAAAGATAAATAACTACATTATAATTTTCAAATATTTTCAATACATTCATTCACAAAGATGGGCAATTAAATTAAATTTTTATTTAATTTATGAAATTAATATTTTCTTATATTACATTACTATTTTAATTTTTCCATCACTAATTAAAATTATAAATTTGACTAATTACTTGGAATATATTTATGTGTATATTATGATATGATTAATTAAATTACTATATATAAGAGAGTAATTTTTAAACGATCAGAATGTTTAAAGATACAAAATATAATAAATATTCAAATGGCAATGAAAATTATTTAACTAAAATGACACATCTAATAGATAACTAGACTTGTATTTTTATATGTATAAAATAAAAGTTACCTGGAATGAAAAATATCTTCAAAGCAAATGAATACATCTAAAAAACTAATAACTAGCGATTTGCCAAAAAATATTTCCTCTATAGAGCAAAGACCTGCAAAAAAATGTTACGAAAAAAAAAGAAAGTATGTGATTCGATCTTACTTGACTAAGAGCAGCGCAAGATTGATTATCTGAGAGAAATTATAAAGAAAATTAGGAAATTAAAATGAGGGGGAAAATGGAGGAGAATGGAGAGGATGAAGGGGAATGAGTGAGGAAGAAGTGAGGTATTGGGGTGTATTTATATGGGAGATTATGAGAGTTGTTGCAAACGGCTCTCTCCCCAAATCGGGTGCCATTTGGAGAGGGACGCCAAATGTCACCCCCCAAATTGGTCGCATCGGCACCTGAGGTACCAGTTTGTGGAGGCACCCCAACGGTCTCCCCCAAATCAGCAGTGTCGATTTGAGGGGCGATCGTTGGAGTACATCCCCAAATCGGCACCTCAGGTGTCGATTTGGGTGTGACGCACAAAATCGACACCTCAGGTGCCAGTGTTTTTTTTAAATACCAAATCATCATGCTCTTTTAATTAATTCTGATTATTTTAATATTTATTTTTAAAAAAAAAAAAAGGCCTCCGGTGACCCTCCTCTTCCCCTTAATGTCATCGGAAACCCTCTTCTCACTCCCACTCACAGCACCGATCTCTCTCTTCCACTACTTCTCCCCGACTCGGGCTTGCCAGCGCAGCCAAGTTTTCTTTCTCCTCTCTATCCCCATCACTCCAACCTGTTCTCAAAAACAACCTTTTCCACGGGAGTCCTCTGTTAGGACGCTTCATGAAATACTTGGACCTTCGAGGGCAACCATGAATTCGAAATGATCTTTAAGTCCTGTGGTATTTCCTGCCGCCATCGAATAGGCCTTCCCTCACATGATCCGCTGTCCCTTGCATTTCCTCCGACATTGGCAATTAATTTCCCAATCTCTGATTCGAGAAAACTAAAGAGAAAGAGAAAACCCTTGCATTTTTTTTCTATTTCCTTCTGCAATAAATTGCATGTTTTCCATATTTCATTGGCAACAACTGTCGGTTGTGCACCTTCTTTATAAATAAAGAAGGTCATCCTCACTTCTTAAATACAGCAATCCCCTTAGATAAAAATGCTCTATTTATCTTTCATACTAAGAAGTGCCGGACCGCCTGCGTCCTTAGACATCATCACTGATGCCCAAAGTATCCTTGTGTCTCTCCTGCTTGCCTTGTGACCAAGAAAACCAGCGCATTAGAGCTCCCAAGTGGCCACGGATACACGTTTCAAGAGCCTTCCAGAAAAGTAAAAAATAGGAGTTGCCGTTATCATTGATTAAACTAATATCAAACAACCACCGTTGGATAGGGACGTGGCTTCCCCCTAACCAACTGATTATCATCTTTTTTACCGGAGGGATGTAATCGAAAGCCTTAACTACTCATTGGTTAATGGATAGCACATGTACTTCAAAGTTAAAGTCGCCTACCATGCAAATAATGCCCTACCATTCTCCTTCACGTATCCTCTTAAGCGACCAGTAGATGCGAACTTTCTCTATATATATATCTTTAACTTAGAGGCATTGCCGAGCATATCCATAAGTATAGAAGCATTCTAAGCATTTACAACACCACCCTCGATAGAAAAATGGTGCCATCGACATATTGAAGTGAAACAGAAAAGAAGAAATAAAAAATGATAAAAAAAAAGCAAAGTGAATTTATTTTTGTTAGAAATCGAAAATATAGAAGTGTAATCAGAAATAAAAAATAAGAATAATGAAGAATACCGGGATTTTTACGTGAAACCCTACTTCATAAGGAGCGGGATGAAACCACGGATAACACCTCAAAGGACGCATATTTCTATTGAACTTCCTCTCATCTGATACAATGTGTGTGGTAAGTATATCTTTTGCTTTGAAAATTGGATAACGGACTGGACTTTCAAACTATTAAAAAGTAAGACAACTTTGATTTAAAATCCTTAATCAAAGGCGATGTATATATTCTATTATGTTAATAATTGCATGTCTTAATCTCAGATGAAATCTATGAACCCATTCAGCAAGCTTCTAGAAGTTAACTAGTTAACTAGATCAAATTACTCAGATTGGTTTCGAAAACAGGAACTTATTCTTTTTACAGAGCCCATCAATTTTGTGCTCACTAAGAACAAGTTTGAGAATCCTAAGTCAGTGAAAGAAGAACGATATAATGAAATATATGAAGATGATCACTCGTTAGCTTGTTGTTATATTCTAGGGTCTCTCTCCAACGTACTTCAGAAATAATATGTGGACATAGAAAATGCTCAAGATATAATGTTGAATTTGAAAGAGATGTTCAGTGATATGAACTGCATGCAGCGCTACAACCTCCTGAAAGAACTTATTTGCTGCAAGATGCGGGAAGAGACCTCGGTCAAAGATAATGTAATCAAAATGTTTGGTTACCTCTTTGAGTTGGATATCATTGGGGCTCAGATGGATGTAGACATGTAGTCATACTTAATTATAATCTCTTTTCCCAAATCTGTCAACAATTTTGTGGTATCGTACCACATAAACAAGTTAAAGTTGACAAATGTTGAACTAGTGTCCTCCTTGAAGTCTGTAGAGGATGTCGTGAAGAAGGAGAATTGTGTTGTCAGTGCAATGGTTGCACAGGTCAAAAGGAAGCACGGTCAGAAGCATGGTTCCATGAATGGTCCAACCTACAAGAAGAAGAAGAAGAATAGTCAAAACATCTCCTTATCCTCTCGAACTTCTGCACATCTGAGATCCAAGAAGATGGGTGTATGCTATCAGTGCAAAAATTCAAGGAACTAGAAGCATAACTGCTCAATCTACCTGAAAACCATATAGAGGTAAAGTAATATTCCAGCAGATACGAAATCTACTTTCATCATTGAAACCAACTTTCTCGTAGGACAGGAAGGTAGGTCATAGATTTTGATGTTTCTCTTCATGTATGCTATTTGTTTCATCTATTTTAGGAAATCGAAAAACTTGATGAAGGGAAGATAGTCATCCATATGAGATCTGATGCAACTGTTATAGCAGTTGTCATCAAGACATGCAAACTGACATTATCCACTGGGAGAGTCCTAGTACTAAGAGAATGACTCTATGATCCGGGTGCTGGTAGGAACTTAATTATATGTATCTAAATTAGTTAGAAATGGATTTTCATTCTTATTCTCTGAAAATCCTAACATAAGTCATTGTGGTAAATATATTACAGAAGGTTTGCTAACTCCTAGTGGACTCTTTGAATTGTCCATTGATGAATGTGTCATGAATGTTGCTAGCAGTGATAAAAATCCTAAGAGAAATACAGAGGATGGAGATCATTTAACCATAATCCGACATCAAAGGCTTATTCATTTGTCTATTGACAGGAACAATAGGTTGGTAAAAGGTACACCGTTGGATTTCCTAAAGGTCCAAAGTTTGCCTACCTACAAGCATTGCATTCTAGGTAAAATGACTATAGCACCCTTCCTAAATAAGAGTATAAGATGTGAAGGTATACTTGACCTAATACATATAGATGTATGTGGATCCTTCAACAACGTGCCTCGAAATGGACATCAATACTATGTGATATTTATTGGTGATCATTCGTGATAGAGGTTTGTCTTTCTATTACGTTACAAATATGAAATTATTGAAAAGTTCAAAGAATGCATGTCTTTGATTGAGAATCAAACTAATAGGATGATCAAACGGGTTCGATATGACCAAGGTGATGAGTACCTCTCAAATGAATTTAAGGAATAAATTAAAGAGAAAGGAATTGTATCCAATCTCATTCCTCCTAGAACTCGTCAACTAGATGGTGTTACTAAAAAGACTCAACAAGACCATAATGGATATAGTCAGATCAATGATGAGCAAAGTGCAATAACCTTTTAGTTGTTGGGATATGCAGTAGAGACTACAATATATATATCCTTAAAAAGATTCCAAGCAAATTTGTATCAAAAACTCTTCAAGAACTTTGGTTTGGAACCAAGTCCAGTATTAGACAATTAAGGATTTAGGGTTGCCTGGTCCATGCCAAAATTATAGACGCAAGTAAGCTGGAATCTCACACTAGAGAGTGTTACTTCAATGGTACGTAAAGGATGGTAACGGATAGCAACATTAAGACCTTGGTACTCAAAAGATATTCATCTCTAGAGATGTAAAATTCTTAGAGGATGAATTCTTTAAAAGTAAAGAAAAGAATGAAGTAAAAGAACTCATATAATCTTCATAAGATAATGAGATTCCTGATCCATAAACTAAGAAATGAGTGAAGATGAAACATCCATACCTCTTCAAAAGTTTTAGAGGGTAATGAGACCACCATAAAGGTATGGATTCCATGTACCAGAGAAATCTAACAATGATCTGACCCGGTATGATGAAACACTCACGGATTACATGGATAGTTGTATGCTATATATATAAAGTCTGAAATAGACTCCATATACAAGAATGATGTATGAACAAGGATCCACATAAGAGCGCAAAACCCATTGGGTGTAAATGGATCTCAAGAGAAAGAGGGAACCTGACGGGAAGGTAGAGACCTTTAGGGCACTGCTCATAGCCAAGGGCTACATATAGAGAGAAGTTATCGACTATGATGAAACATTCCCCCCTGTCGTCGTGCTTAAGTCCAGGAAATTACTAGTTATCGTTGCACATCTTAACTATGGCATCTGGTAGATGGACGTCCAAACCGCATTCTATAATAGATACCTCAAGGAGTATATCTATATGGAGTAGCCCCAAGGCTTCATAGTTGAGGAAGAGAAAGTGGGAAAGCAAAGAAGTACATCTATGATCTCAAACAAGCTTCTCATAGCTAGAACATCATATTTTATGAAACCATAAGAGTTACAATTTCATTCAAAATATTGATGAGACATGTATATACAATAAGCTTAGTGAGAGTCACATTGTGTTCATCATGCTTTACATAGATGTCATCCTTATCATTGGGAATGATACAAGCATGATGTGTAGTGTTAAGGCATGGTCATCACATACCTTTGATATGAAAGATCTTGAAGAAGCCTCTTACATCTTGGGTATGAAGTTATTCAGAAATAGAGAAAGATGAATTTGAGATTGTCATAACATGGGTACATTAAGAAGATCCCGGAAAGGTTCCTATGGATAACTCCAAGAAAGGATTCCTTACATTAAAACACAATATCCGCTTATCTGAAGGGATGGCTCCTCAAACTGTTGAGGAAAAGAAATACATGGATGGATGTCCTTATGCATCAGTTCTCGGAAGCCTAATGTATGCCATTATGTATATAAGGCATTATATCTGCAATGCAGTAAGAGTGTTAAGTCATTACCAATCTCGTTAAGGAGAACAATACTTGAATACAGTGAAGAACATCCTCAAGTATCTATGAAGGACACAAGATTACACCTTGGACTATGGAGATAGTGATCTTCAAGTCTTAGCATACACAAATTCAAACTTCCAATCAGACATAGATGATAAAAAGGTAACTTCAGGTCTCATATTCTTGTTGAATAGTGGTGTTGTGAGCTAGAAAAGCAAGAAGTAGGATGCCATGGCTGACTTAATGATGGAAGCTGAGTATGTTGCCTCATTATATGCTACTAAAGAGGAGGTGTGGTTGTGCAAGTTCATCTTGATTTGTGCTTATTGTCTTCAAATAGCATCATTCTGTTGTTCTGGGATAACATCAGAGTCATAGCTTAGGTGAAGGAACCCAGATGGCATCAAAAGAGCAAGCACATAAAGAAGAAATACCACATCATCCAGGAGATACATAAACATGGTGACATCATAATCACCAAGGTTGTCTATACTGACAACATTCTTGCTCCACCTACTAAAAATTTATTCGAAGAGATTTTTGACCAGCATGTAACGAGTATGGGTTTAAAGATTGTTCATGAATGGCTCTGAGGGCTAGTGGAAAATCATTAGACATGTGAGCCATGGGCAAATCATTTCAACAATAAATGTTATTGTAATTATGTATCAATAAAAGTTATTGATTTCCACTCCCTCTTTTAGATTATGATTTATCTACGTGGATGCACATATTAATGGGTCCCTTAGTACACATATGGTTATGTACCTTGGCCATATTGAAATTATATAACTATTGATCCAAAGGTTGGATCATAGAGGCTAGTTTAGTGTTGAATATCCAAAGGGTTGGACTAATGACTCAACTGCACCATCAAGTGATTATCAAGAAAGGATCTCCATCCTGAGAAGATGACAATCCTTACTCCGAAGGTTGACATCTGATCAACCTCTTGATGTATATCCTCTATACAAGAATAGAGATTTGGAGGTGTCAGATGAGTTAAGTCAAAAAATTGACTTAACGAGATCAAGATAATCAAGACTTGTGTCGTATACTGTCACGATATAGTCATGCATCCTCTGACTAGAGACAAATGCGTTACTATATGCTTGAGTATGTACATTTGGTAAACCATTAAGTTGATTACATGGTCAAGGACTATACAATGGATCTCTCACAGGGATTATACAAGTCCACTATTGAATCAGAAGACATGAGCTTGCTCATAATATATTGGGACAAACTAAATTCCATTGATGATTATCTTTTCTGAAGGACATGATTTAAAGGTATGTTATGTGCTTTTGAAAAGCATATGATTGATACCAACTCCTAATGATCAAATGAGAAACTTAGCTATAAAACCTTGAAAGAGACAGTTCAAAGGAGATATGAACTTCGGTTTTAATCGCAGTCTTCCAATATGCTTGATGTAATTGTATTAGGAATACTCGAGTGTGATTTGATCTTAATCGATTCTATACCATGACGATTCCATTCTTAGAGAGTGATGAAATATATTTGGATTTTAATGACTCCACTCAGTAGACTACTTATCCAATCTTAGTCCAAAGGTTAGACATTGATTTGAATTATATTCAGATATGATGAGAAGATTGGATATATTGTCTGATAAAGTCAGACATCTCTAAGAGGTCTTCTGTATATGGATATGAGAGTAGGTCCCATTATCCCAAGTCACTATACATGGCATATACAATTTCCTTGACCTTATCTCCAAGTATTTGTGGAGAAGGCATAGTGATCTTGAAAGAGTTCAAGGATTGTTCCATCAGAGGCATATCTAAGTATTGGGAAAAGAGGAGAAATTTAAGATAATTTAATTGGATTTGATTATCTTGGTTAATGTTATCCATAGTTATTCAAGAATAATTTGGATAAGATCCGCATTATTTTGGGCATGTGTATAGAGATATCTAAGATAATTAAATTAGATTTAATTATCTTGGAAAAGATTAATGTAGATAGTTTTATTTGCGATAAACATAGATAATGTGGATAAGATCCACAATATCCTATTGAGGCTTAATTGTGAATAAGATTCACAAAATTAACATTAATGTGAACTGGATTCACACTATGCAATAAATGTAAACATGATTTGCATTTAGTTTTGGACCTATGAACATGATTTATATTTGTTGATGACATATTTACGATTGTCATAATAATTTAAAATTATTTAGTGACAATTGAACTTAAATAGTAATAAATAATTAAAGATATGATTGTTGAAAGATTAAAACCATAATAAAAAATAAAGATAAAGGGATGTGCCAAAAATTGGGGAGACGGCCATGGTTGGAACAACCATGGTGGATGTCCCCACCTATTAGGAATATTCCTCTTATTTTTCCTTTTTGTATGAATTATTTGTTATTGATTTTGTTAAGTTATTAATTATATAATCAATAAAAACAATAACAGAGCCTTTTCCCACATTAAGTAAGGTCAGCTACATAGATTCTTTGCCTTCATTCAAATCTATCTTGGGTCATTCTTAAGTTTAGATCTAAATAAGTATGATCCATTTGGATAGTCTCCTTTCAATGCTTCTTGGGCATTCCTCATCTTCTCTTAGCCGACTCAACATCTCAAACCTCACATCTTCTAACGGGTGCATCAGTTGACCTCCTTTACAAATATGGCCAAAACACCTTATGTGATTTTCTATCATCTTATCCTCTACCAAAACTACATCAACTTTACTTATGATCACATCATTATGAATCCAATATTTTTGTGTATGACCACAAATCCAACTTAGCATTTAATTTTTGCTATCATTCTTTGCACATGTTTATTGTCACATGCCAACATTAGTTGGATAATAAAGTTGATAATTTGTTATCAACTTTATCCTAAAAGTGGCTGAGAACCACATTTAATCTTGACCATTGATTAAAAATAGGAGTGCAATCCTAGCGGTCTGAAAAAAATAAGAAGGAGAGGCAGAGCTTCCCTTCATTAAGGAATTTCAAGAGACGAAAACATTGTCTGTCTCTCTCTCCGCACTTTAACCTCTCTCTCTCTCTCTCTCCATGTAATCGTCCCCTAGAAGGAAGAGGACTTTTTTCGGTATCTCGCGCTCTAAAAGGAGGAGATTTTTATTCGATGAAATCAAGAGCATTCTCTCTCAGATCATCACGTTGGATTGGAGGAAGCACGTGATTCATCTCAGCATCCATAAGCATTATTTCCATCGGTCAAAACTTGAGGCAGAAGATCTCTTCATTTAAAGACTTGCATATCGGAATCATGCTTCATAGGTATATTCTAATCTTGTGTGATCATGATGAAATGGGTTGGGAACGGCTCCCAATTCATGTGCTTTCATCAAAAAAAATTAAATTTATAATGTAATCCTGACTCATACGACGAGTCTGTTTAAATCATATATGACCTGATCTTCACGCTTTCTTGATGTATAAGTCCTAACAGTCTTCCTTCACTCATGTGTCATCAAAAGAGGAAAGCACGTGGAGATAAAATATCACATAATACATGAGACACAAAGATGTGGTGATATTAGTATCACAAAGATCACCTCTATCGAGAATGTTGTTGATATGCTTACCAGGACTTCGACACAAAAGGCTTTTGATTAGCATGTAATGAGTATGGGTTTTAGATTTGTCCATGAATGGATCTGAGGGTTAGTATGAGGCTATTAGATATGTAAGCCCATAGTTAGCCATTATGTAATAAAAGTTATTGCAAATTATTTGATTATATAAATTAAATAATAAATTATGTTTACACTTACAAGGTCCCTTAGAAAAATCAGGATGATGTATGATGTTCATCTTAATATCATACAATTGTTGATCTAAAGACTTAGATCATATAGGCTGATGGATGGTGTAATTCTAAAGAATTAAATCGACGAAACAATCGGCATCACCAACTAATATTCAAATAGGATTTCTAGTTTGAGAAGAGATAGCAATCTTATGTAAATATTGTCATCCACCTGACACTCTTGTTGTAGGTCCTCTACATAGGATTAGAGATTCAGCGGTGTTGGATGAGTTAAATCAAATCGTTAACTTGATGAGATTGAAACATAAAAGAATTGTAATGTATGTTGTCACGAACAAGCACGCATCATGTGACTGGAGACATTTATACATCTATATGTTCAAGTATGCACATTATTCATAGTCTGACGAGGTTTATATACTGATGAGAGTGTGTACATATAAAGAAATACAAGTTGTATGACCTCTCAAAGGAATCACAATGGTTCATACTTTCTGAAATAGGAGATAAAGCTCACTCATAAGACATTAAGGTCAAAATGAATTACATTTATAGTCATCTTATTTATAAAACCAGATAAGATTTCGAGAAAAATAATATATACTTTTAGAAAGCATGTGATTGATATTATCATCCAATGATTAATTGAGAAATGTATTAACTTTTGAAGGAGACAGTCAAACATGGGTTTGAACTTCGAGTTTAATCAAAGTCTTTGAGTATGAAGGATGCCTGAACATTGAGAATACTTCACGTTGATGTGATCATAATCGATTATATATCATGACATTTTCATTCCAAAGGAATAATGAAATCGGGTGGAAAGGAATAATGAAATCGGGTGGATTTTAATGACTATGCTATTGAAGTTAAATTGATGAGAATTAATGGAGCAAATATCTATTCATAGAACTAATTTCTAAATTTAAAGAGTTGGAAATTGATTTGAAATGGTTTGGAGTCAATTGAGAAACAACTCAAAAAGTATCTTATTAGAATTGCCCAAAATAACTTAAAATAATGATATTAGATGTAATAATTATCAAGTCACTATGCATGGTGCATATAGTCTCCACTGATATTATCTCCAAGTATCTGTGAATGTTGCACATGAATTTTAATTGGATTATGATTTCTAAGTTGAGATATTAAATAGCAAGACAACGATTGTTATTATTTATATGGGAATAAGTGAATATGATTTGTATTATTGGCAATTAGTTAATGTAGATATAGATCCATAATAAATTATATTATTAAGAATGTGATTCTTATTTATTCAGTACATATGTGAATATGATTCATATAATTAAATAAATATAAATTAGTTCTACATTTTGTTATGAACTAACGACATGGATTAATTATTTGATTGGGTGATTTTTATAATTATCCTATAATTTTTGGTAGAAATTAATTGTTTGAATAAAATAACTAGTTTCATAAATCACAAAGCAATTGAAAATTGAAACCGATTAAAGAGAAATTGGTGATAGTTTCTATCCAAATTCTCATAGTACACAATCACAATGGGAAGGGGAGAATTTCTCCCCATTTTTCGTGGTAGGTGTTCCACCATGGGGGAGATAATTAAAAAGTCATTTTTATGCTTTTTCATTAATCTAAAAATTAAAATCCAAGTCCTATTTAGAAGTTGCAACTAATTAGAGAAAGTGAGAGTAGAATGACTTGCTCTCTACTTAATCCATCATGGATGTACATAAATGGAGTAGGACTCCATCTTGACCGTCCATAACCCTATAAAGAAGAGCTTGGGTTATCCTCTCAATTAATTTATTGAATTTCCATCAATTGTTCCATAGTCTTAAAAAGAAAGAGGAGAAAATAGATTAAAGAAATTTTCTTATTCTCTCCTTGGTCGTCTCCCGCAACCACTGCCAAAAATCCCTTGATCGTCCACCCTAATTGCATCTCCTCCCATCTCAATTGGTTTGGCCAATTGCAAAAGCATCCATCTTCTTCTCTGTGCTTCACGCACGAGTAAGGATTCGATTTTGTGAGAGAAAATCAGGAGGTAGAGATCATTCTAGGCCTCTTTTGATGTGGCAAACATGGTGGAGAAAATCTCTCAAGTTTGCAGGAAGTACTATGACTCATTATCATGCCCGCAAGTACAAGCATCAGTTAGATCAGAATTAAGTCAGGAGGTCTCTTATTTTAGAGACTCATGCATCAAAGGTACTCTTCTATACTCTTATGATATTGCGAAATGATGTGAAATTTATTTCCATTACCATGTGGTTTCGTATTTGCAACAATTTCCTTTGATATACAATTGAATTGGTGCTCATTCGATGAACACTTTATTTTATGAATTTGATTCATTTATTCTATATGTCCATGATGCATAAGGTTTAACTTCCTTTATGGGAAACTCAAGGAGTGGTCTACTGATAGTGTAATGCCGTACCTACACCTTAAAGGACCCGGATTCGAATCCCAAGCACGCTCTAGATCTTGTAAATTACCGGACCTATTATTAAAAAAGCTTCCCTATATGGACTAAAGTACGGTTTTGTTGTTCTGTAGCTACAAGTCCAGAAGAAGCAACACGAAAGTTGAGCAGCAATAACTTGGGTCCGAGTCAAGACAGAGACATGCATGTTTGTTAAAAATGGCCGACGCCGTTATCAGCTAAAAGATTGGGGAACGTAGTATGACATACACGATTGAGGCTCAACGACCGTCTTCTTCAGTTTAGACATTTTGTTTTGGGGTCCTAACCTAAAGTCAAAGCTCTGGGTTCACTTTCGCCTGGCCAATTTTTCATCTGGATACTAAATTTAATCTCATATTTTATGATTGGATACAAGAGCACCTTATGTAAATAGAAAAAGAGACGATTCACGCTCTCTCGTCTATCTCCACATCTACAGCTTTATTTTGAACATTTGAAATAGCTCATTTGAGCATGCAATTATGCCTCGCCGGTTCACTCTGAAAACTTCGATGTCTATTATCTTAAGCTGACTGGCTTTACTTATGATATCAAATAGATATAAACTGATGAGGAAATAATAAGTTGAGTTTTTCAAAAATGGCAATGTAAAAAATAACAATGCAAATGCTACTGCCTGCCTAAATGACATGCAAGAAAACCATCTCTAAAATTCCTTTTTAGACAAACATTGGATTTCTCAGCTTCTCACGTGAAAAAATAATAAAGGATGGCCGTTGTCGCAGGTCTGAATTAATACCTCATCCCACAAGGATGATGCCCAAGATATTGCTTCCAACAAAATGTACAAATATTACAACATATTTCAAATAATTAAGCACACACATTTCTCGTTAACCAAGATATTTCATTTAAGAGGAAGCGCAGCATGTACTGCTCTTCTGAGTTTCCGGTGTATTTCCCGGTGATGGTGATCTGCTTACCAGGCAAGGCCGGAGCCACGGTACTTGATTGATTTTCGGAAACCAAGGCCTTCCTATTTATAATGTTGAATACTTCAGTGAGGACTGTGAGAAATGCAGTCTCAACATTAGTTGCCTGTAAAGCTGATGTTTCTAAGAAGAACAGTCCTTCCTTCTCAGAAAACTCTTTGGCATCATCTGTCGGCACTTCTCTCTGGTCCTCGAGATCAGACTTGTTTCCTATCAGCATTATAACAAGGTTCTTGTCAGCATGGGCACGCAGTTCGTCAAGCCACCGTGGGATGTGATCAAAGCTTTGCCTTTTTGTTATGTCGTACACTAACATAGCCCCCTTGGCACCTCTGTAGTAAGCGCTTGTGACAGCTCTATATCTGTAATGAGAAAGTTTTAGTCCAGGTTTGTAAGATTTGCCACTTCAACAAACTTACTAATTAATAGATTAGTCACCATTGATCATTACCTACCAAGAAAATAGCATAAGCATATACAGCATTCAATCCATATATATTAGATTATCAATGTGGTCACTAAATGATGAAGGAATTTCTTGGATCATCTTGACAAGCTACAAACAAAAGTAAACATCATTAATCTGTTAGTAATTAGCACCACAAATGATAATGTTTTGGACAAGTCGAAATGCAGGGAAGTGATGTCGAGGAATCATGACCTGTAGACAATCGAAATTTTCCGTTCATATGGAAGAGTTTCTTAATGGATCCCTCCACTTACATTTAATCTATGTTCACAGTTGCTACTACATGGTTTTCTTTCAGTACTTGAAAGAATAGCAAAAGACAAGACCACCACCACATAGAAGTTTCCAACATGTTTAGCAATCGAATCGAAGATCCCAAATATTTGATATTGAGAAGGTTTGAAGATTGCAACACTTTGGCAAAAATCATGGGCAGGTAGCTAGGGCAGTCACCTAGCTGCATCTCGCTTGCATGCCCAACCCCTATACTAATTGCCTGTAAGTTTAGTCTTGTGTAAAAGTCATGTATCTATTTTTTCAAGAGAAAAGGATGACTTCATGCATCAACCAACCATCTTTTTATTGCTACTCCGATACTTCTTTCATTTTCCTTCTCCATTACTAAGTACTGATGCCTACACCATATTTCCTCGTTAATGCCCCCAAAGATTTTTCCTCTAGCTGTGTAACTGAAGGGTGCGCCACTGACTGCCGGTTTCAAGCTGCCCTCATTGTCATCTCCTTTCCTTGTAGCTAATGGCTAAAACCTTCTCCCTTCCCGTATGTACAAGCAGTTCTTAAAAAAAGGCCAAGGGATTATAATCGGAGATTAGTAATCATTCAAGTCTACATTAAAAAATTGCAAGTATACAATAAGATCACCATCAATAACTCCCATGTTTTCCACATAAGGATGATAAGACCTGAAAATCACACCAGTGCTTTGCACTAAAATAGCCCGCTCTCCACATCAAGACAGCAAGACCATTAAAGTAAATCACAATATTTCTTTACATCCGAATAGTCCAAAGGGTAAAGAAGCAAAAATAAGAACCATCACCAACACTGCAGCAGTTGACATCCACTGTTGCCACTGTTGTAAAAGTCCCCCAACTGGCCCGACTAGTAGGTCCGACTAGTCTACTCGGTGGGATGGCCGATCGAGTATTGACTAATTCCAACTAGGCTGACTAGTCAATCGAATTTTGCTTAGAGGTACCATATTCTTTTATTTTTTAAAAAAACTTATTCTAATATGATTAATATTTTATTTAAATTCAATTTCTTCTTTTATTTCATTATGATAAAATAAAAAAACTACAAATCTTTGTAAATATATAAGAATATATGCATAAAAATAGTTTATATATTTAAAATAATTAAAAATTCAAAACTGATTAAAACCCGACTAAATCCTATTAATCGTCCGATTACTGATTAATCCTTAGTCAGTGACCCAACCGATCGAGTACCGACTACTGATTTTTGCAACCTTGACTGTTGCAAACAAGTTAGTTGCCATGTCCATCACTCCTTAAAAAAACTCCCTAGTCTGTCAGCTCTTCCTCAATTATCCCACCGGAAACAAAAATTTCCATTGTTTCCTAACCAATCGGCATACCATCAAGAGATAGGACCACTATCTGCAGCCCCCTCATTGATGATAAGGCATTTGATGGTAACCTGACCCTCTCCGACAAATCCAAAGTCCTTCCCTAGTAAGAGAACATGTGGAGCTAAAAACATCCTCCCATTCTTGAGAAACTTCACTGCCCATAGCCTGTAGACATATATAACCATACCTGCCATCCTCAACCAGACTACAAACTTCATTCCAAGTCACAAGGGGTACATCTCCCCATCCCCCCACCCAACCCTGAAGCCTTTCCAAAGTTGTCTTCTCCTAGGAACATCCAACCTCTCCAATACATTCAACAATAACTAAAAAAACTAAAAATGGCGAAGCCTTCTCCCATTTTAAGTAGGGTCGGGTACATTGATTCTTGCTCAAATTCTTGTTGAAAGAACCAACTATTTTTTACGTTGGTTGTTGGCTAATTAATGCAACCCGCGACAAGGAGGATTTGAACCTTGGTCTTTTGAGCGGTAGGCACACTACACTACCACCAGATCATTAAAGTGGGCGGTATGCAGACGGCACTACCACCAGACCATTGAAGTTAGTACTAAAAAACTAACAAGAAAAATATCGGCCATGAAGAGAAGACAGACTCGCAAGGCCCACTGGGTCAGATTCTCAGATACACCCTTCCATGCACTTTTTCAACTCTCCAAACCAGGCCCTGGTCCATTACCCTCATTCAAGTGCCTGCCAGCAGTAGACCCAAGTAGGAAACAGGTAAAGAACCCTGCGGTACGAACCAATGTTGCAAAGGCCCAATATTTGGTTTGAAGGGTCACGGAAAAGAAAGGGAATTCGATTGACTAATAGTAAGTAATCATATTGATGTTATTTGTTCTTCCCCTTGTAATGGATTTTCTATTCTAGCATTTACTATTTGTAGTCTTTCTATGTTTGGGGGTCCTGGTGAAGACTATAATTTAATTCATCTTTGAATTTTAGGGTTTCACGCTATATAGGAAATCCTACTCCTTGATAAAGTTCACTTCATTCCGTCCCTATATTTTTCACAGTATCAACACGACAGTCCTAAACTGGATTCCTCTCTTTCCCCAAAACCTCCACCTTCAAGCCTCTCCGCCACCACCGATATTCTCCACAGCCATCTAGCGGCTAGCGTCGGAGCCGCTCAGTAGCCAGCTCTTTCTGTGACAGCCACTGTGCCAATTAGTGGCAGCAATAGCACAACATGTGCCACTTAACTCACCCACGGCCCTTGTGACCTAGTCACCGCTCATACTTAATGCTCGTGTAAATTAACATCTACTATTTTTCTCTCTTTATTTGACTACAATGGCGACTTCTGGCAGGACAAAATCATTGGTATCCACCTCATCTGTGGTTTAATGTACTCTGGTTACAGACCTTAACGGTTTTCATTGGTTGTCAGAGGAAGATCTATATTCTGACGAAGGAGTCATCCAAAGAGACAAATAAGGAATATGATTCTTGTTGAGCGACAATCAAGCCTTAAATGTCAGTTTCAGGCACCATTTCGGTGACCGACCGAAACGGAATTTCGGTCAAAATTCGACGGAAATTTCGATCATTTCGGTCATTTTTTGTTACTAGGGCCCCATATTTCGGTCATTTCGTCCATTTCGGTCAAATTTCGATTTCGACAGGATATCGAAATTCGACCGAATTTCGCCGAAATTTAAAGCAATGGTGACAACTACTAGGTCATAACTTGGATGACCAACAATGTTGAGCTATCTATCGCGATCAATCTCCTAAACAAGGAGACAACCATGGATAAGTGGATGAACATACTCAAATGTATTCTCAATAGACGACTAAGTATCGCATGGCCAATATCTATATACATATTTGGTTGGCTCCGAGGGAGATTCCTTGCAAATGAACTAATACCAGCAGATTACTATCTTCTGTAAGGAACACTTGCTATTTCTTTAACCTGCCTATTGTACGAAGTAGGTTA
>JAZKJV010002892.1:0-77174 GCA_037367405.1 Ottelia alismoides
TAGCTTGATACAAAATTTAGGAAATAACTTCCGATGCCAAGTAAAAAAAAAGCACACGGATCCACGAGCATCCAATTGATTGTACATCCTCCTACCACAAGTACCGTCCATTGTTTATCTATATTTCCATATTGTTAGCTTAGCAAACGACTCCACGAGTGGAGTGTATTAAGAATCTTTAATCCATATCTAATTTGAATGAACTCAACTAAAACTAAAGACCAATATAGGTTTAGTAAGCTTCTATTTATATTGTTAGCCATCTTGGCCTTTGTGTACAAGAATTACACATTACCTCCCACTTCACCGTGCCATTTCCACGAATAATATAGTGAGGTGGACACCTCTGCGTATTTCCCTCTTTCTTGGATAAAAAAACTTTCAAAATAAAATAGTTAGAAATGTCATATTTAGACAAAACTTGACAAATAGGTAGACTGATATTCATAGATTCAATACATGCGATTGGCTTTTTAAAAGCGATTTTGCTAAAAAAAAATTAAGGGTTACAACCATCCATGACGTAGTTTAAAGTACAACAGAGGATCTATTCTCTCTCTCTGACCTAAAACATCCAAATTTAGAAAATATAAATGCAAAACCCATGAAAAAAAGATATTTTTTGATTAATATACATACGTTTTTATCTTATCTAATTTAGCCACCGAAAATCCGACAGAGTTTCGTAGGTTTTTCCCATAAACCTGAAAACGATGATTACCTCTCAACGAGTGAGTCTACGGAAGGTAACACCGAAGAGACACCGTAATAATGAGAAAAATCATGAAGGGTTGTAAAAATATCTCACAACTATATACTTTAGGATGCTAAACATATCTTCTTAACTATAAAGGACTTGATATCTCATTTATAACCACAAAGTTAATTAAGTAGATACACTAGTTAAACTGATCGTACTCGTCAAAGGCCTTAGATTGCGAACATCGCATGATGATCCTTCTCGAATACGATCACGAGATGGACATGATGCATTTTCCATAATTCGCACCAAACATCAAGATTAACATGTGAGCAGATCCTCTACCGTACTACATAAATCTAGTGTAAATAATCACCCATATACACTTTCATGGTTTGCACATGTACTCTTTTAGTAGATCAGTGTCTCGTAGAAATTTGTTATTGTTGCATTGGTACAACTATTGCATCATTGTACGATCATTACTATGCACCAATACACCTTGTTTGTCGCTACATACACTTGATTTAGCTCAACTAACATTTCTCCCTACAGTTGCACTGATACATTTCATTGTACACGTATATTTTGTATTATTAGCTATACGAACTTGAGTATTTTGATATTTTCATTTTTAAAAACTGATATGCACTGGTACACCAGTTTATGTGCCAGTACACTTGATTCACTGCTGCATCTTTTTACACCAACAGCTGAAAGTTACTCTTCAGGCATTGCGAATACAAAATCAATTGAATCCTTCTATTCTTAGACCTTCTCTAAGCTTGTAAAGGGACATATTATGCACTTCTTTCAACACAACCGGAGGCTAAAATAATTCGCTACTCACTCGCACTGCATTCTATTCTTTAGGGTGCGTTTGGTACGCGGGTTAGGGCGTGTTAAACTTGTATAGGGTAACCTACTTTTGTGTTTTGGTGTTTAGATAGAGTTAAACTGTGGGTTAGAAGTGGATTTGTTGTGATATGATTGTATTGAAGTTTGAAAAAGTTAGTAGTTATTGTGATGTGATTGTATTGAAGTTTGGAAAAGTGAGTATAAGTGGTGTAGTTTATAATTTTTATATGATATGATGGTATAATATATTATTTTTTGATGGAATTGATGGTAGTTAATTGATTTATTTAATTTTTTTAAAAATAAAGTGGGGCTCACATGAGAGAGAAGAAAATGAATTACGAGGGGTAAACTACCCAAAGCCATGAGCCGAACAGGACCTTAGTAAAATTTTTAGTGTGTATCACGAAAAGCTTAACAAAATGCTCTCCGATCTTTGCATTCTTATGCCACTTCAAACTTCACTCCAAAAGCCTTCTGATTCGAGTCTCTCAGTTTACATTTATTTTGTTTATTTTTTCAAAGAGTTTATTTAAAATTTTGTATGAATCTTTATTCTTCGCTAAGGGGTATTTTTTGTAAAGATTTTTTTTCTCAAATGGAAGATAAACGCCAGATAAGGTTGTGTAACTTAAGATAAGGTTGTGTAACTTAAGACATTCTTTGTAAAATCAGTTCTTCTTGTATTGAAAATAAATTACAATAACATGTGTGATTGTAAACACTTCCAATTACAATAGGTTTTTTTGCGAGGATTTATATGCTCTAGGTAGGGTAAGCTCAAACACATGACGTAACCCTTACATAGGAGAACATGTTTAAACGTGCGTGCCTTGTGGGTTGCTTTTATAATAAATGTTGTTTCGGTTTCATTGAGATTTTTTGTTTTAAAATTTCTTATTTCCATTTAAGAACGATTTGCCCCCCACACAAGTGCATATTCATTATTGAATAGAATTCAAATATTTTGACAATTTACGGGGTGTGAAGACTTTTGTCTCATGTCGAATATCAACATAAGTTAAACGATTTGTTAAGTGCCTTCCCAAACCCGTGTATATCTAGTTTAGAAGTATATATGCATCTAAATTAATTTCGATTTATAAATACGTACATACATGTACACCGTGATGGTCCTCAGACTCAGTGCTCGATTTTCAAACCTTGTTTGTAACATCTCACCCGTAAACTCGACTCGTTATAAAAATAAATGACTCTGACAACTTATTGTGTTCGGACCTAATTAGACCCATTGACCACTAAGGTTAATCATAAGTTATGGCATAGTAATCCCTCTTTGTTTATAGCCCACTCACACTTTGTGAGTACATGTAGGGCTATGTTTGGGACATTCCAACAACAACTACTTACATACATACATACACATGTATGTATCTATGTATGTGTATCTGTGTAAGTATATGTATGTGTATGTGTGTAGAAAAAGAGAGAGGGAGAAAGAAGCTATTTTGAGTAACAACCAAGTTGGTTGTTACACAAAGCAGTTTCCCCCTCTTTTTTTATTTTTTTTTCAAAAATTCTACCATGTATATTCATCTATATATCCCTCCTACATGTAATTCGAATTTCATCAGAAACAGAGACTCCTATGCTCTCTATCTAGAACATGTCGATCTATTCTAGATGGAGGGTATATGAGTATTTGTTTCTGACGAAATTCGACTGACACGTAGGATGGATATATATATATATATATGAATATACATGATTTTATTTTTGAAAAAAATAAAAAATGTGGGAAACTACTTTGTATAACAACCAACTTGGCTGTTACTCAAAACAACCTCCCTGCCCTCTATGATGAAAGGGATCCTACTCCATGAAGTAGTTAACTTACCTACTCCATTCTCATTTTCCCACTTTTTTTTTTCATTTTTTTGAAAAATACTTCCTACATGCAGAAAAGTCTAACCTATATGAATGCAAATCAAGAACTGTCCTAGCAGAAAAGTCTATTATAGGGAAGAACCAAGTTATTTGACTAAGTCCAAATCGAATGACTTTAGGTGCAGGAATTCTTATTAGGGTTTGGACCTATGTATTACCCGACTCAACAAGAAATAAAAACCTAAATCTAGGGTCTCAAGCACACAAAACAAATATAAAAAAGTCGAAAAACTCAAATCACATAAAACAAAGCGATAAAATGAGAAAATTTGTGAGGAATAAAAGAAGAAGGCAAAGAAAACAAAACCGTGATGGGATCCCCCAAGTGCACCGGCACTTTGCAAAGCAGATCCCGCACAACCACAAAGTGTCTAATGGCTCTATAGAAAACAGAACAGGGCAACTGTTAAAACATATACAAATTAATTACAAGAATGATTAAGACTGAAATAAAATGAAACTAAAGATAAAAGAAAACGGTTCTTCTGTGGCTCCTGCTCCTCCTCGGTCGTTCTTTCTTGCCGGTCGGTGGTGAAGGATCGACCTCCGCCTCGCTTGGGTGCGTTTACTCTCCTAGGATCACCTCCCTCACTCGATGGGCCCTCAAGACAAAGGCGGAACAAAATATGCTTCAAAATATATTATGAAAAATATAGATGGAAATAAAAGAGATAGAAGTGAAATGAAATAAAGCAAACAAGTAGACAAATAAGAAAAGAAAAGAAGAAACCAAACTACCCTCGTCGTGCTTCCCCAACAATGGCACCTTTGATTATTGCAGAATATATGGGTTTTTATTAAATGAAGAAAATGAATCAATGTGAATGTATGATCCAAATGTCGCTACAACCCACAAATTCCCAAATCAACAAAAAATCTTACTCAATAAAAGAGAGAACAAATGCTACACTGACCTGATATAACAACATGATCGAACTCTAGACGCTACAAAAATCGAGATTTAATTAATTATTGCTAATTAATGATGATTTTATTTTATTTTCTTTTTATACTTTTTATGTTTTAAATATATTTTATATTTTTGTGGATTTTCAAAGTTTTATATTCTTTACATTTCCATTTTTTATTTTCAATGAATTCTATTTTTGCATATTTATATATATTTTTAATTTTTAAAGAAAATACTTTATAGCTATATATATAAAAGAGAAAACAACCCTTTTATATTGTTAAAAATAACAAAAACACTTAAAATCTAGAAATGATTTGTTTTTGTGTTTTATGAAGTTTTTTTTACTGTTTTTGTGTTTTATTAAATTTTTTTAACTATTTTTGTGATTTTTTTAGAATTTTATAGATTTTTATGTATTTTATAATGAATTAATAATGAAGACATATAATAAGGTTAAAAACTAAGCTAATATTTTGGATTTTTAAAATATAAAATAAAAGAAAATATAGTGAAAATCAATTTTAAGTAGAAGAGAATTGAGCAAGCTCTAAAACAATCTAGCTTATGTATTTTTTTTCCAAATTTTCTATGAATTTATGATTTTTTTAAATTTTTCTATCTTTTCATTTTATGGTTTTTTGAAGATTTTTTGTATGAATTTTATACAAGTGATAAAAGATAATAAAACCAAGTACTATACTTTTTATAAAAGTTTAAGACATTTTCAAATTTTTATGAATTTTCATGTACAAACTAGAGAAAATAAAATATATTTTTATATTTTAAAAATAATGAATCAAAGAAATTTTAGAAACAAATATTATTTATGATAAAACACATATTCAAAAACTAAATTGATTTATGTGGATTTTATAGAATAATGAGCTAGTTAATAAAAGCAGTTAATCAAAGCAAATAAATGTGAATAAAGTGGACTCAAATGCAATTAACAGAAGTTACTGTATTGCTTATTAACAAGTAAGTAAATTATAGGAGGAAATGTGAAAATTCTCCAATATTCCACGTGTTTCCGCACATGAATCGTGCTTTCAGGGATCTTTTTGCAAATTATTAAAACTAGTGGAGTAACGAATAACAACAAACAACATGTATTTTTATTACAATTTAAGCAAAACTACGTGACAACGTACATGGATCCACAAACAAAAGTCTTAAATGCAAATTGCAAAAGCAACGTGGATACAAATGCAATTGTTCAATCATTCATAGCACTAGGGAATTTTTGCTAATTTTTATGCATTTTTTAATTTATTAAATACATCAAAACATTGAGTAATTTTATATAGCTGAATATTTTAGAGTTTTAAAAATATATAATAGATTCAAAATTTTCCAAAACCAAATAATTTAATAAGGGAATAGGTAATATGCACCTGGGTGTATATTGGTTATGTGCACCCAGTTTTCCTGGCCATTGGATCCACATGCATCCAAGGGCTCCCACTTGTTTTGCTTTCCTAAAAGAAAATCCATTTCCCAAGACAATGTGCAGCAATCAAAGAAAACCCTTCTTCCTCTGCCATCGCTGGACCCATTGTGCCTCCCACCTTCCTCCCCACGACAACCCTCACTCCTGCTCTCACGGTCGTCGTCGCTCTGACGCAGCCCACCTACACTGCGACGACGAGCTCCCGCGACCATCGCCCTCCCGTGTTGCTGAGAAGTCCAGGCTAACTAGGCCATTCCCCTCTCACACAGCCGACTCGCGTCGGCCTCCTACAACGTAGAACCCGCTGCCGGCCATCCCCTGCTCTCGACCGCTCCTTTTTGTGCCACCAGCAGAACCTGACGCCCTCCTCTCACGATCTCCGGTGAAACGCCAGCCTCCTCCTCTCGCAGCACTGCCATCCACCTTCCCTCTTTCATACTGTGCCCCAGATCTCGACGCCGCCCCATCCTCTCCATGCTGATCTTTCCGCCTACCTGCAGTCTGAAGGAGAGACAAAGAAAATTGTCTCCACTGTGTCATCTCATCATCACCATTTTTAATGGCATGTTTTATTTGTTTATTTGACATAGATTACAGATCTCGTTAAGATGACAGTGCAAGAGCTGTCAAAACACGACAATTATTGTGGTTGGATGTTTTATGTCAATTGTTTTTAACGTAGAAATTATGTGAGTGGAGATTTCTCATCGTTGGATGTTAACTTCTATTAAAGCTCTTTAGGTCTATTTGTTAGCTCATGTAATCTTGCATATTGTTTTAGCTTGCAGTTAGATGGCAGTCGTTGTTATCTGGTTAATTTTGTAATTATTCGTTTGGCTTGTGTTCCAAGGAATGATATAAAACTTAATTACCTAGAATTATTTTTTGTATTTTGTGCACCATGTATTCATACTGTTGTTTAGTTATTAAGCATAATCCACTTTGAAATAGTTTTATATTCTATGATCAAATTTCAAAAGTTATTTTGTTATGAATTCAGACTAAAGTTGGATTTGAATGTTATCGTTAAATTCTGTTATGATAAACTTATGGTAGGATAGTCAAATAATCTCTATGATTTAAGATACGTCCTTTGAATTTCCTTGCATATAAGATCATAACTAAGGAGGATGCAACATGGTTGACGAGAATGAAAACACAAGGAATGATCTAGACATGACGATGAAGCTCGAGGGAGTTGTCGCAATAGTTGCTTCTACTGGTGGTGTACTATTATTGTATAGTGGTAGTTTAATCGTATAATGATGTTATGGTCTCATCTTTGTTGTTTTCTCTATTTAGAGTATTTGGGAGGGTGATGGGTACTTGGTATTCATTTGAGTTATACGTGACGGAAATGACACCTCTATTTTAGAACTGGTTCCAATAAACAAACAATCCACACTCCGTTGATGTTTTGGGTTAAACTAGTTTAATGTTTGTCTTTCCATCATGATCTTCAGATTTTGCATCATATAATATGATTCGAAAAAGGGACGAGCTAAAAACACAACAAAGGAGTGAGAAAACTCTAGATGGAAAAAAATAAAATTGAATTTATGGATGATTGTTGTACTATTCAACAATAAATGATTCATAGTAATGCATATTATTCCAACACCTTCTCTCTTTCGTAGTAATGCATATTATTGCAACACATTCTCTTTCATAGTACAGACCTATTAGGATCTATAACAACTAAAAACCCTCCATTTTATTACAGCACACAAACTAACACTCAGATGGAATGAGGAGATGCACTTAAAACGATAGATAATTCACAAAAAAGAATGAAGCATATTTATAAATCTGATTATAAAGTTGAGTTGCAAGGTAAATTATCCAGACATCAACATATAACGGCATGCAAACTCTTTTTGTTGGAATTAAGTGTCAGTTGTAAAATTTAAATTGAGCAGAGAGATGTTGTTCTAACAAGATCCTGCGATTAAATACTCAATCTATCACTAGAGTCGAGATACATCATCTAAGAATTAGTAAGAGTTGCAGGTTTCAAATATGTACATGTTCTTTCAGATAAGCTATTATCGATGAAATGCCACAGCAACTATAAAGTTGTTTTTTTAGAATCCGCGAGAGTGATTTTCCCGAATTCATATCAATATATCAAGTCTTTTGCAAAAGAAAAGCCTTTGTGCACCGGATATAATGAATTGGAATGAATACGTCCGGATTACATTATTAAATATGGACAAGAACATCTGTCTATACATTCAAAACACCAAAACAACAAATTGAATGGGTCGGGGGAGAGGATATACCTAAATCTTTTGAATAAAAAGAAAATGATGAAGATACAAAGAAAAAAAATAAGATCAACAAGTTGAACATAAACAATTTTCACTACAGCTGTTACACTTATATCTGGACCACACCATGTATCTCTTGACAAGATCACAATTTGTACCCAACAAACCAACATACTGTGATCGTCAACAGCATGACGGCAACATATTAATACTCATAATCCCGAGCATACACATCCCTTTCCCCCATCTGTGGCACAATATGAAAGAGGGAAGGTGTATGGCAGTGATGCGAGAGGAGGGGGATCGCGAGAGGAGGGCATCGGGTTCTGCTAGTGGCACGAAAAGGATCGACCGAGAGAAAGGAATGGCCGGCTGCGGTTCTTCGTTGTAGGAGGCCGACGTGAGTCGGCTGTGTGAGAGGGGAACAACCTAGTTATCATGGACTCCTCAGCAACACGGGAGGGCGACGGTCGCGGGAGCTCGTCGTCGCAGTGTAGGTGGGCTGCATCAGAGGCGACGACGATCGTGAGAGCATGAGGGAGGGTTGTCGTGGGGAGGAAGGTGGGAGGCACAATGGGTCCAGTGATGCAGAGGAAGACGGGTTTTCTTTGATTGATGCACATTGTCTTGGGAAATGGACTTTCTTTTGGGAAAGCAAAACTAGCGGAGCCCTTGGATGCATCTGGATCCAACGGCCAGGAAAGCTGGTGCCCATAATCAATATACACCCTGATGCATACTTGATAACATGGAAAATCGAGCGGTCGTATTGATCCACAGGCGAATCAACAGTCGATGTGTTGACCACTTCAAAATTCCGTATCAATCAACAATGAACCCACAATATAAATAAAGTAATGAGAAACAAATGTGGAGTCAAATTTATTATAACTCTACAATAGGTGTGTATAGTGCGAGTATGTGTAGAGTGTCGAACTTAGGGAGCAAGCAGGATAGATCAAGTACAAATGTGCAAAATGTGATATGCGATCAAGTGTCTACAATCATGCAAATTTTTGTGGGTTTTTAATTTTTACATTTTTATTTAATTTTTGATTTTAAATTTTTATATTTTCAATTTAAAGATTTTCTATTTTTTTTATATTTTATATTTTTGTATTTTCTTTTTCTCTAAATAGGATATATATACAATAAAGGGAAAGAGAAGATGACGGATTTATTAAAATAAGGAAAAATGCTAAAAAATCAGGAAATCAAATGTTTTTGGTCTTTTTATTTTTAGAAATTTTTCTGAATGTTTTTCGTATTTTTAAAAGTCAAAAACACTAGGAAAACAGTGAATTGAGCTACTGACCGAAATTAAAATGAGGATTAAAAATATCAAATAGTATCCAAAATTCCTCAAATTAATTTTAAATTGTAGGCAATAAAAGAAGGAAACTACATAAACTGAGATTGTACTTAGGATTTTTCTAGAATGTTTTAGATTTTTATGAAGTTTTAGGGTTTTATAATTTTTAGGAGTTTTACTTTGAATTTTTTATTGATTTTTGGAGTGACACTAAAATACGATAAACATGCAAAATATATATTTTTTGGACTTTTTCAAAAACTTTTACTAATTTTTATGGATTTTCTAATGCAAACAATGCTAAAAATGCATGTTTTGATTTTTAATAATTATGAAAATGCAACACAAAAATATGGCATGAATGAGCAAGCAAACAGGAGCTTAAACTAATTTTTGGTGATTTTTAACAATTTATAGATGCATGGAATAAATAGATACAACAACAAGAAACTACACTACTGCAAGGGCATATATGTAAATAAGCAAAAGTCCAAGGGCCAAGTGCAATTTGCATGCAAAATATATAACTGACAAATCGATTTCCATGGGTTAATACAAATAACCAAAGCCGTTAGGGCACGAGTGCAAATTTCCCAACCCTACGCGTGACTGGCACGCGCTTGTATAGGACCTAAATGCAATATATAAAAATCCTAGGGGCCAACATGCAAATTACCCAAAAAATATTACAAATGGCAAAATAGTTCTTGGAGTGAAACAAAATAAAGAAACCCGCAATGGGTCCTGTGCAAAATACCCAGCCCCCTCACGCGCACGGACACGTGAGGTGACGTGGATAGGACCTAAGTACAAATAAATAAAGTGCGGGCACCTGTGTGCAAATATTACAAAAATATTTAAACTACAGACAACGTTTTATGGACTAAATAGAAATACAAAAATAGGCAAGGGTTGAGATGAAAAATACCCACGCCTACAGACCTCGTGCGCGATCAGACGGTTGGTGTACTTCCATTTGCCACATGTTGAAGATCGGACGGTCGATGACGGTTTGGTCTCGACGGCTACGATTAGATCCTCCAAAGGTGATCAAACGGTCATGACGTGCGAGGATCTAACGGTGGCTGGATGATCTGGGCCCCGGCCTCGATCCGACGGCTGGCGACCTAGGACGAAGAACATGGAAGAAGGCCAGCGAAGGCTATCTTCCCCGACCTCGATCTCGGTTGCCGGCGATGCTTTCGAGCTCCAAAATGGCCGTGCTCCTTCATGGGGTCCTCCTCTAGCTGCTGGGCGCGCCAAAAATCTCCGGTGTCGACTGGAGTTCTCGCAAGATGGCGGTGGAGCTGTGGAGCCCCAGGTACCTCCGGCGAGCTACCAAAACGAGCCCCAGGCTCGATTTATGCTCCAAGAACCTGCAGAAAAATGTGAGAGGGTCCATGGAAAAGTGCCTGGACCCCGCGATGGTGGAGTGGCGGCGTGACGCGGCTGAACGACGGGTGGCCGGAGGTGCGCTCTGGCGAGGGGGTAATTTAGATGATTTAACGGACGAAATGGGAAATCTCTTTGGGGGTTTTACTCCTAACTATATGGCGAAGAAGATGTAAGGAAAATACAGGGGATAAAATGCTGCCTCGATGGTCGGAGCCATAGGGAGAGGGTACCTCAATGTCGGCGAAAGGCGGAGGTGGTGGAGCCGCCTCAGTGCTCGCTCGACCCGCCTGAAGATCTCCATGGGAAGCTGTCACCTTCCTCGGTTGATTGGGCACGAAGAGGGGAGCGGAGCTCGTGGAAGAGGGGTTCAAAAATGGCTCGAAAGTCGGAGGTCCATTAAGTAGGGTTTGACAGTATGGCTCATACGCTCCAAAGGTCGAGGAAGATGGCTCGAATCGCCGCTCTTCGGCCCTAGGAAAGCCTAGGGCGTGAAAGAGGGGAGATCGAAGAACAAAAGTCGTACAGGGCTTGACAAGAATGGGTGCAAGGTTTGACCTCGAAAAAAACGGAAAGAGGGGGCGCAACGAGGTCTGACATGGGCACAGAGGTGGGGGACGGCCTGTTGACCCGCCGGTCAACGTAGACTGGAGCCTGGTTGGTCCACGTGGACCAACCAGGAAAAATCCCTGATAAATCATTTGTAAATTCGATTAAAAATAGAAAATGAATTAATAAATTTTTTATTATTAAATAAAAATGTTTATTATTTTATAAGGTATTTTATTTTGATTTTTAGTTATTTTTATGAGGTATAAAAATACAAGTTACTATTTTAGGCCTATACAGGTATGTTTATCTATATATTTTATTGTTTTATTTTTATTTTGTACATTTAATTTATATATTTTTGTTTATTATTTCATAAATTTATAACATATTTTTATATACTTAAATATATTTTTATTTTATTTTTCTGAAGTATTTGTACACTTAATAAAATAAAAGTATGATTTGTATAGGTATGTATACAGGTATTATACCTATGCATATCATCTACAAGTATTTTATTTTGTATTCTCTTGAGGTTTTCATTCTGATTTTAATATACACATAAAGTATAAATAATATTTACAAAATTATAAAAATAAGAACTTATAAAAATAATGAATAAATAATAAGATGAATATTTTAATCTGTACAAGTATACAATAGGGGTCCAAAACTCAACTTTCAAACCGTAACTCCGCTAAACGTGAAACCACTGCCATTAAATAGCTTATTTTAAACTATATACAATTAAAGGTGAGTTTGATGCATGTGGAGTTTTTATTTGCGAGATACAGGTCTGGGAATTTGGAATTTTGGAATTTTATTCAGATCATAACTTTTTAACTGTGTATTATTTTTGTGTGAAATCACTTTTATATTTTTGTTTATTTAATTATCTACAACTTTCATGTACAAAGTTTCTTTATTTGGAGTATAAAAAGTAGAACAAAAAATGGGTCCCAAAATGAATAAAGAATGAAAGGTATTTTTATCGTATTTTGACCCTTATCTCCCCCTACTTTATTCCTTGTCGACCTATTCATCGAGATGCCTAGATCTTGGGGTTTTGGGTCATAAAATATTTACAATATTTTACTCTTTTTCTTTTTTATTTATTCTATAATTTTGGCTTTAAAAACTGTATTTTATACACTATTTATATGCATATGCATGGATGCTAAGATGCAGGAATTAATGGTATTTATACGCGTTTACCAGGGTTTTTGAGGCCAAAATGATAGAATAAAGATGATGAAATGTGGATTCATCAATACTCCCTATTCCCATTTAGTAATTATATAATATAAAGAAAAATATTAAACATTAAACATTATTTTTATATTTTTTGTTTTGTGATTTTAATGTTTTATTTTTATATTTTAGTGATTTTTGGACTGAAGGTATACTATATAATAATATACTAACTTATTTTTTTATTTTTTAAAAGTTATTCTATAAATTTTTAGATTTTTATATGCAAATAAGGAATAAAAGGTTCCTATTTGATTTTTAGAAAATGGGTAAATACAATCAAAAGCCAAATAAAATTATGGTTATGAATAAACTATGTATCAGACATCCAAGGTATTTTTCTTAGAATTTTTAAAGAATTTAATCCATTTAACAAAAATAAAAGATAAAAAAATAAAAAATCCATGTTGACAATGGGTATAATTGTGATAAAATAAAACAAAAAAGTTTTCACATGCAATTTTCCCAAAACAATACACTATTTATACAAATTTAGGGACTGAAAACAAAAACCTAAAGTTGTAAGGGTTTAGGTGCAAATTGTTCAACACCTCACGTGCACATGTGCGTGAGGTGAGCTGTAGAGGATCTAAACACAATATAGGCAAAGTTCAATGGGTCCCATGCAAATATTACATAAATATTTATACTATACTTAATATTTACAAGACTATCAAGATATTAAAAATATGACGAGCGGTAACTGAAGTTTACCCACTATGGTGTGCGATCCCGCAACTGGGGTGGTGCCACGCGTGCTCACTTATCCCGATCCTATTGCTAGGGCTACATACCTCTTCAGATATGATCAATGCCCAGAATTATACTTGGGCAATCCTCATCATCTGACGGCTCTAAGACCCATTGTAAGAACGCCCAAGAACAGGGCATGGGGAAAACTTCGATCTTCGATTCCTCATAGCTCCAACCTCCTTCTTCTGCTCCGATCGACTCGACTCCCTCCTGGGATGCATCCCCGTTTGCTTGTGATCGTCAATAGGATCCAGGTCCCACTGATGGGGACCTGGGAGCTGATATACTCCAGCGACCTAGAACAACTCTCAGATCCCCGATTTGAGCTCCAAGTGCACCTTTGGGCATTGTTTTTGCATTAAAAAGATCGAGGGGCTCGAGAGCGATGTTCTCTACCTAGTGATGAAGCTGGACAACACGTGGACGTGGATAGCGATGAAGCTATTGTTGATGGAGGAGGTAGGGCTTTGGTTTGCCTGGTCCTTACTAGATCAGAGGCGGAAAGATGGGGCTATAACAAAGAACATTATGAGGATAAAGGTGGAGGTGTAATGACGGGTCAAAGATAAGCGGATCACTGTGATTTCGAGCTAGAGACAAAGCTCCAGTGATCGGGAAACTTAGAAATTAAACTACTCTGCTAGAATTTAAATAGAACTAATTCTAAATCTATGCCAAGAATAAAAAAATGCAACCTAACTATTCGAATCCTAGAAGCTCTATATGCAAGAATACTTGAAGTAGATACCCTTCGCCTGAGTCAAATCTGGCGATGGTGGACATCCAAAATCCTCTCCTCTCCATGCCGATGTGGCCTACAAAGCAACTACTATCACTAGCATTTCAAAGATTTGGATTTGAGGGTTATTTATAGACAAAGTTTTTGTGAATTTTGATGGGCTACTGTGTGAGGAAGATGCATGGTTGGTGAGAGCTAGGACATTGGCATGGGTGAGGGATGAGAGAGGAGTAGAGTGGTAGTGGTCTTGAGAGAAATGGTGGAGTGGAGGAAGGGGAAGAAATTAGAGAAGTCAAAAGTTGCATGATTCTGATAAAGGAGGCGTAGGGGAAGGACAATTGACCAGGCAGTCAACAGTCATTGGATTTTGGTTGGTCCACGTGGATAAATAATAAAATTCTAAGAGATAAACCCCTCGTAAAATCACTTAAAAATAGTACTCGATATTATTAAATTAAAGTTTAAAAATAAAAGTATTTATTTATTTATGTAGTATTTGGTTATGATTTTTATTTATTTTTGCAAGCTCATTTATCATGCGATAATATTTACATGCATATACATAGGTATATTTACCTATATTTAAAGTATTTTATTTTTATTTTGTATTTTTAAATTTATTAATATATATATATATATATACATATTATATATATTTATAATATATTTAAAGGGAGTTGGGAGCCTACACTCGGGGGTGTAGGTAATTACCTACACCCGTATTTTTTCTCATTAATTTTGGATTTTTTGAAGGAAACCTTAGGGGGATTTTCTTAATATATTGAGGGAAATAAGTGTTTCAAGTTTCATGCAAAAGAAATATTCCTAACACATTCATCTAGAATGAGTCAATATCAGCAATTTTGAGACCGTTAAAATTTGGTTGTCTTGATGGAGATAATAGAAGTCTTGAATTAAGTTGACTTTAGAATGACACCATGGTTATATATAGTGATCTAATTCCCAAAAAGTTTCATTTCAAAAAAATCAAAAATATTGAAAAAAGAGCCAAGTGTAGGTAATTACCTATACCCCCGGGTGTAGGATCCTTTTTATCATATACAAATACATATTTACATATTTTTTATTTGATTTATTTACTTAAATAAATAAGTATATGAATACTATAGATATACTATACATGTATATTTTAATATTTGATTTATTTTATTGTATTTTTAATGCTTTTAATTTGTGCTTATTTTTTAATTTATTTAAAATAATATTTATAAGTATTCTAAAATATAAAAAGAACAAAAATGTAAATAATGAATTATTTGATTATTTATATACATGTACACAATATAATGTGGATCCGAAAGCTGATTTTTACATCTTAACTCTATTTTTAATGAAACCACCTTCATTAGATCGATAATTTATTTATTTTTGAATATAAAAGGTGAGTTTGATAAATTTTGAGTTCATATGGAGGAGATACATATATGTGAAGTTTTGTTTGTGGTTTTTCTTATGTGTGTTTCGGTCACATCATGCATTATTTTTATGTGCAATTATTGGCTAATATACTAAAGTGGGTAGGAGTATAAGATAAGCCAACAGTAAAGAATACACTACAAAATTGTATAAATTTTTTCAAAATTTGTAAATATGATTAATAAATTGGTTTAAAAATGTTTTGCAAAATGATTTGAAAATGGTTGTAAAATGTCTTTAAGAATCTTTTGAAAATCATTTGAAAAATGTTTTGTAAAATATTTTCAAACCTTTGTAAAAATCCATTGTAAGATAAGTAAAATTATTGTTTCAATTGTTTAAATAAAATATTTTTAAAATAACTTTACAACTGTTTTGGAAAATTGTTCTGAACTACTTTGAAAAATCTATCTATACATTTGAAAAATCTTTGCAAAATGATTTTCAAACTTTCTAAATATTTACAAAGAATTTGAAAAAATTATTGGCAAAATAAAGCTTTAAAAATGTTTGTAAAAATGTTTTAAAATTATTTTGAGAACCTTGTATGTAATCTAATAAAATTCTTTCTAAAATTCATATATATATATATACACACACACACACACATATCCCTTGAATATAGAACCTATGAATAATAACTAATGCTTAACTTATGTACAAAATCTAAATGTAAATATGCACTCGGTCAAATGTAAATATATGTACGCATACCTAATTCACTAACCCTTCTAAAAAATCCCTAAAAATTTCAAATTAAAAAAAACTATAAAAGATTGCAAAATGTGTTTTAAATTGCAAAAAAATGCATTTTTTTAAAATCCATAAAAATTTCAAAACCAGAAAATAATTTCACAAAAAATATTTTATTGCATTGCATTTGCATCCTCATTTTTAGGAATGGTGTTGAAAATTTAACAAGTCCAAATAAAGTCTGAAAATTAGAGCTTGGTCTAGACCTTAATCCACTTAATTTCAAGGGAATCTGTCAAGGACTAGAATTGATATGCTTCAGGTCACTTTGAATTAATTCTTTAGGTTCCATGAGACAGTATTCATGAGTTCGTTCAATGTGCCTAACTAGAACCTTTCATGTCATCCATACGACTCTTGAGACAATGGCTTGACTTAAGACCTCACACTCAACACGTAGCTAAACCAAGATGGATTGTTGAAAGATCTTGGAGTCTACGTCGAGACGATACTAGGTCTCTTCGTCAAGGGTGGATCAGAAACCATTCTTAGGGACTACTAAAATCGATACTTCAACCCTTTGTTTCATTTGTAGCATGGATATCTAATGCGTGGAGAATGGATAGAAATAAAGCTAGGATGAGGAATGGTCTACTAGCATAATTTTTTCAAGACCCCAAAACAAATACAGAACAAACGATTCTATATCCGTTGAGGCAAAACAAGAATGTAGAGTACAAAGAAAATATCCAAAAAAGCCTATACCGAAAATTTTAAAAATTTTGAGCTTCCAAAAAAGGCCTTCTTCTTGGCGAAGACTTGGTCACATTGACCGAGCTTCAAAATGAAATACGACTACACTGGTCCATTTCCACTACTTTTCCCTTTCTTCTAGCTTCCCCCTCCTTCGTTGTGAACTAGCACACACCTGAACTCTGAAGGAAATATACACATCTCTAAGGACGAGTTACCAGAGGAGGAGATCACTTGATAGTTCAGCAATTTTTTTCTGGGAAGAGCTAACACAATTCACACACATGGTACTTGTCATTTCAAGATTGCAAGAGCATGTGTCTGAAAGGACAGTTCTGACCAGAATGTTGGATTAAACTGAATATAGGAGCATGGAACCTAAGAGCTGTTGAGTCACAATTCCTAATCTAAATTTGGTCCCGAACAAACTGAAAATCCAAAGGTCTTAACTAAGCTCCACACTTTGATTTTATAAGATAAGTTTAAGAATAAAAATCATTCCAAGTTCTTTCTTTTTTTTCTTTATTTTCTTTTTTACGCACTCATTATCATAAGTGTTTCCTAGGGACTAGTAAAGGCAAGTATAGGGGATGATGAATCTCCATTTCATCACCTTTCATCTTTCTTTTTGGACTTAAATCCCTAATTAAATGCATGTAAATATCATTAATTTACAAAAAAACACCGCTCAATAGTTGACTCGTAAATACTGTATAAATACATGTATTTAATTCTAAAATAAAATAATAAAGGTATAAGAAAATAAAAATAATTGAAGTGTCAAAGACATTGAAGGACCCTAGACCCTAAGACCAGGTTAATATTGACTTGGTCGATCAGTAATTACGTTGGGGGGAGTTAAGGCCAAATAACTATACAAATAGTACACAAAACCCTAATTATTTTCATCAATAAATGAGCCATTTGAACCATATTTTATTTTCCATTTTTTACACCTCAAAAAAAAAATAAAATCTTCAACATGAACATTGGACATAAAAAATATAGAAAAAATGAAAATGAGAGAATGGATAACATCACTGTCCCTATAGCTAGGGTAAGAGATCCCTCAGTATAGGCAACAATAGGAGAGATGAAACAGAATGAAGAACACTCGCCTCATCCACCTCCCATATACTTAGGATAAGGCACATCCTAATCATGGAAAACACACAAATTGAGGTGGATGAGAGAAAAAAGAGATACAATGAAAGAAACAACAGTGAGTATATACAAAGCAATGAGAATATACAATCATCAAGAAGGCAGCAACTTTACCTTTCTACGCGACCGCTAAGGAATAGATCTGACAAGTTGTAGGTCAATATCGAGGTCAATTGCTGACGAAGCCCGATCAGGATCGACATAAGGGAAATCCTCAGTGGTCTCAAAATGAAAGGCATGGACTCATCAATGGAAGAAGTAACGTCTGGTCCGACCTGAGAAGTCTAAGATTTTTCTGCCTTCGCGGTAAGGTATCTATGGTATAAATGTTGTCAATCTCATCAACACGTTGCCACACACAAGAATAGGGAACTCGGAGGTCTACACTTTATGAGTCTTCCCCCTTGAAGAGGAATTCTCGAGTCTCGATAGCATCCATGATAAAGCAAACATCTCTGATCTCGGCAACAAGGTCACAGTCCTCTGAGTCATCTGACGAAGGTAGACTCTCATTAGGGGCATGTCTCTAGGTGGCAGTAGGTGCAGTCATTGTCTCAATCATAGTGCTCTTATTGTGGGAAAGAAAGCGTATCTCTCCATATTGAAATCGTGGTAAAAAATGACACATCTAATGAAGGGTGTACTTGTGTCCCTTTTCTTGTTGGAAAAATGGTGGGTGATAGCATGACATTGACCATGGTGAGGATGTGGTGCTCAATCCTACAACGTCTCTTCCTTTTCTTTGGTATAGGTGTGGGGCGAAAGGTTCATGGACTTTCAACGTGTGCCATCAAAAAATCTTGAATAATCGCCACCACTTTAGGGTTGCTCAATATTTTTATATTTTTTTCTTCCTCATTAGGGAAGAAGTATGAATAAACATGTACATAAGGATGAATAGGATCGATTTGTACAATGTCATCCTTGAGAGGTAGAGTGGTCAAAACTGTGGTGTGTTCATGTGTGGGCAAGATGGGTGGCATAGGTGCTGCATCGCAAACCACCGCGCAATCGTCGCTTGGAGTCAAGAAGTTCTGCTGAGCAACTTGACGTAGCCTTGATCTTCCACCTGCATTCAGATTGCCTCCACCGTCCTTGATGAAAAATTGAAGTTGCACCCTCCTTCTGTAGATCTAAGATTCTGCATGTGAATCGAGCCTCGAAGCTTGTCGCTTGGAGTGCTCACCTGAGCTAGGATCACAGATCTGTACGAACCGATTGCACCACTGCCCTGAGCAGAACACGATGCCGCGTAACCACCGATTCACCGTTACCCTTGAATTTTCGGGAAGAATAGCCCCTCGCTCCCAGATACGAGTAGAGCCCTTGGATCTTATCTGATCCAAGGCACCACACAGTGCAACGCGTCAACATCAAATTCACACATTGTGCCATCGTTCAAGTGAGAAACACACCTCACGCGTGCGATTGATTTTTTGGGCTTCTTGCAGTTTCAGCCTAGGCATTTTGCTATTTCTAGATAGGTCCTCCTACAGCTGAAGAGCCACATGCCCAAGCACGTGGTATTTGGTCATTTTGTGTAGATGACACCAGGAGTCTTTGAATTCATGTACATGTCCAAGAGGCTGAGCGAGCACGTGCCTGTATCTTGGTATTTTGCACTTAACACCCCAATATTTTCGCTATTTACAACCAGGTCCTTCCAGGTGGTAGATCACATGGTCGACCACATGAAGGCTGAGATTTTGTGCAATTCGCCTTCCAGTTCCTATTATTTTACACGTGCTCTATTACTTTTCATATAATTTCATAACTACCACTATATAGTATTTTATATATAATAAATAATAATCCAAAATATAAAATATAATAAAATACGTATAAATACTCTCTATTATACTTATACAATATTATTCTATATTTTTAAAAAATAAAAATGATTTTCTAGTATTAATAAATCATTAACACATCAAAAAATATAACAAACTTTAAAAATTCATAGAAATATAAAAACACTTCTAAAAAGATCTACAGAAATTACATTTAGTATATTTTGCAATATTTCACATAATAAACAAAAGGAAAATAAAAAAGTAAATAATAAAACCCATACAAAATATACAAAATACACAACAACTTTGAAAAATCATAGCTAATATCAGAAAATTCAAAAAAATGCACAACATATCATTTTAAAGATAATTTCACCAATTTTTTTAATAAAAATGAAATAAAACTATTTTTGTTCTCATCCTTATTTTAGAAGTTGAAAATACTTCATAGTTTGCACTTAAAATATTATCTTTCACCTTAAAAATAATACAAATTCAATAAAAATCCTGAAAACCTCTAAAAATCCATAAAAATAGGGAAATAGAAATTAAAACCAAATAAAAATTATAAAATATTTTATAAAATAATAAAAAATAAAAAATACTTAAAATCACAAAAATAACAATAATTCACAAAAAATAAATAAAATCCTGAAAAATCTTTAAAAGAAAATAAAAATTAGGAAATCCATTAAACCTTAATTTTCTACCATTTTGCCCTAGTTTCCAACAGTTTGCCTCCCGGGGTTCGACACTCCCGTAATTTCGCTATACATTTAAGTTTAGGTGTCTAAATAATAAAACTAAATTTATGCTAAAATCAACCCGATCGACACGACGACATTATTCTTATTGTATAATAGGAGGTTGGGTGATTTTTCAGCCTATCTGATCCATTAGTGGTATATTTTCTCGATTATCGCATTAATTGATTGGGTCACAATGATACCCTTATTTTAACCCTTGTTGGTTTCCGTAGTTATCATGGAGGGCGGTATGAAAGCTTGGAGGAGGAGGGATACGACGGAGGCGGAGGGGAGGATGGGAGGGCTAGGACATTTGAGAATGAAGGGGGACAGGGTTAGGGGTTTCTTATTTTTTAGAATTTTTAATAGATGTTAGATAAACCATGGGTTAGATTATCCCAACGATATGGTTGGTTTAATGGGACAAACTAATAGAGGGTTATGGGTGTGAGATGAAGTGATTATTCAGGTTCCTTATGTAATTCACAATTATGTAGGGTTATGTATAGAATTACAAAATTACTAAGACTTATATCCCCGAAAAATACAACATGATAAATAGCTAACTTCAGCTTGACATTAGCATTTCAAAAAATAAACAAATAAATAAATAAATGGGGTGTTGACATCATGTGACGCACTACAGGCGGGTGGGTCTAAGGGGACGGTCGTAGACCGTCCTTTTTGTCTCTAGAACCGTCCCCTCTGATCAACGGGGACGGTTCCTAACCCGTCCCTTCAGCCACCGTCTCATTTGACTATATGGGACGCTTCTGACAACCGTCTCATGTAATCAACCATTGGGGACGGTTGTAACCGTCCCTTACACGAATGGGCCGTCCATTACACGGTAGTATTAGGGACGGTTAGCAACCATCCCTAATGGGCTTCAACATTTTGAGATGGCCCGAGAAAACCTTTGGGCATGCGTTTCTCAGATGGGACGGTTGTAACCGCCCCCTTTACCACAGCGTCTATAGCGACGCCGACATAAGTGTATAAGGGACGGTTTCAACCGTCGCGTCTGCCCAACTAGAGGGGACGGTTATAACCGTCCCTACTAGTCTTCTGTTGGCGTCGCTATAGACTATTCCAGGCTTCTGTTGGCATCGCAAAAAGACCTGCAGAGTAGAAGGGACGGTTAAAACCGTCGCATACATTTGCATGTAGGGACGGTTGTAACCGTCCCTTCTACTCTTCAGGTCTTTTGCGACGCCAACAGAAGCCTGGAATAGTCTATAGCGACGCCAACATAAGACTATTAGGGACGGTTATAACCGTCCCCTCTAGTAGTAGCATCTATAGCGACGGCAACAGAAGGGTAGACGGGACGGTTTTAACCGTCCCAATTGCGCTTACCTAATGGGGATGGTTCGAACCGTGCCCAATAGTCTCGGTGATTTGTTCTGGCTGGGGGGACGTTTCTGTAGCTCTAGAGGGGATGGTTACAACCGTCCCTAATAAACCATGACAGGAAAATTTTTTTTATATATTCTGATATCTTCCTTACATCATTCAATATTACACCTGACAACAATATGAACATAATAGACTCTACAACATCCATCATTCTTCTCTGCAAAAGAACAAACCACAACATCCAACAACTAACCATATCATAAATTGAACATCAAACAACACATTACATTCAACATAATCATAAAGTCAACATTAATAAACGATAAGAATTCTACATAATGTTAGACATTAATAAAAAACATTACAATTAAAAGATAAAAATTAACTAGGGTACTACATCCATGCCACCTACTCTGATGCGCCACTCCCGTCACTCCCGTCACTCTCTTCGGTTTCCTCCTCACTCTCCTCGTCGTCGCCGAGATGTGCAGGTTGTACAGGGGGCGTGGCTTGACTTTGAAGACGGCTTACTAAGGACCTGAAATTCGCCATGTCCATACGCATCTGTGCCATCTCCGCAGCTTGTGCATTCATCGTTGCCTTTACTTCGCGCAGCTCCCTCTCCATCTCTCTTTCTCTCTGGCTTCCTTGCGAGGAAGACTGCGACCCACCTGCACCACCCATTCCGTACCATGTACGGATCGTTTCGCCCCGTCCTCCGCAATGGATGCGTCCACTGTGTTCTGGACCAGTGACTTGACGGAAGGCATCATCGGCCGTCAACGGGGGATTGCTCGTCCCCATGCTATCCAGCGAGGAGGTGGTAGAGAGCCTAATCATTTCTTCCTGCATATGAGAAATAGAAAATAAATTTAGTATATTACCATAAGTAATCCTTTAAGTAAAAATTGTATTTATACTTACATGTATTGGTGCGTAGGCTTCATCAACCCACTACACCTCTCCTCCTAAGTCTCTGCTCTTTGACCCAGCAAAAACCTCTATGCGGGTCATTTCTTGTTCATTTTCCCTCAACTATAAAAAGTTAAACAACTTCTTAAAATTGTTTTAAGACTCAAAATTAATCGTTGTAAATATTTTTTAAATACTTACAAAGTCGTCCTTCAATTGGTTGGTGTTCTTCCTTCCCATCTTATGCGTCGACCTAAACCCTTTCGAACGATTCACCGTATTGAAATTTCACAAAGTCAGTATAAAAATAAAAGAAATAACTAAGAAAACTATATACACACCGCAAAATCCTCACTGGACCAAAAATTAATCAGCTCCCTCCATTGCTCTGGTGTAACACCAGGAGGGATATTCTGCACAAGCTGCTCATATGGAATCTGGGGGTTGAAGTACTACAAATGGAGAAATAAATATAGTCAATATGTAAATATCTTGATATTTAATATTAATAAAAAAAATCTTACCTTAGCCTTTATTCGTCCCTTGTATCGACGCAACATCTCAGCAGCATGGGATAAAATCTGAGAATCGACATGGGTACTGCGTTCCCATGTAAATACAGCCTGATACAACAAATATAATAACGATTACCTCATAAAATGCAAAAACTGTTTTAAGATTTTAGAATACCTCCAGATCATCAAGTATGGCAGCCTTGACAGCATAAGGAAGCTGTCGGAAGTCGTGGGTGGTGATGGGGACGCGCGCACGGGCAACCTGGCCAAGGTAGCTCTGGAACTCCGTGGAGTTCTCTCCTACCGCATCTCCGCCAACAATGCGTACAGGTAACGTCTGCCCTGGTGCAAGACGGTCTAAGAATCTACATTGAGACGGTCCACGCCGTCTCGGTGTAGCTCCACTACCTGCATCAGAAGAACCGCCCTGTGGCTGCTGGGGAGGTTCAGGGACCTCCCGAATACGTCTAGGTCTAGGAGCCATGTCTGCAATTTTAAAGAGTTATTTCAAATATATACATTTCGATAGATGACAACAATTTCAATTAATAGAAATTGAAAATAAAAAAACATTACCTGAAATTGCTAGTTCCAAGTTCCATTGTCGTTGTCTAATACCTCATGCAAAAAATCATTGGAGTTATTTTGATATGCTACATCATTGTCTAGTGCATCTGCCTCTTCGTTTACGTCGAAGAAATCTCTCGGTGTTGTTCTAATTGGTATTATCCATCCACTAACTGAGTTATCTGGAACATAAAAGACCTGTTCGACCTGACTGGCAAGCGTATACGGTTCATTTGTTTGTAACCTACCTGTTTGCTTTAAAGAAAGAACCCCATTTCTATCCTTTTTGTAACCTACTCCAACTCGACCAACATCGAACCAGATGCAATGAAATAGAACACACCTTGCATCATGTGTAAAACTGATTTCAAGTATATCAATAATCTCGCCATAGTATCCGTCAATTTCAGCATTGAGATCAGCCTTCACTATTACTCCTGAAAGTTGTGACGCTTTATTTTCATCAATTGACTTCTTTCGAAATCTAAACCCGTTAACGATATAGTCAGAATGTGATATTATCAATGAGTATGGACTCCTGTGAATTATATCGAGATTTGCGCTCCACCGTTCATCTTTGGTAACTTTTAATATTTTAATTTTATCCTTGAACCATTTCAGAAAGTCTGATTTGCTAGTGGTTGTTGACTGAAACTCTTCGAAGAAAGAATCTACCTCGTCTACTTGCATCAAAATATAATAACGAATAAGAGCTCTTTCAATGTCTGAAATACTACGACGGGTACTCTTTAGGATAGCTCGGCCATTCTGTTGAAATATCCAAAGTTTATTTGGATCTTCTGTCCACAACTCATCATCATTATTTCGTTCGAACCTATCGAATCTAATACTCTTTCCATCACCCATATACATGTCACAAAATGTGATACATTCTTCACATAAATATCCCTCGGCAATACAACCTTCATGTGCAGCTTTGTTAAATACCATATTCTTTAATTTCCGTAGATATCTTTCAATTGGATACATCCATCGATACTGCACAGGACCACATATCCGGGCTTCGCTAGCAAGATGAATAATGAGATGAACCATTATATCAAAAAATGTAGGTGGAAAGAGCTGCTCCAGCTTACATAAAGTTATAACTATATCTGTCTCTAGTCTGAACAATACTTCCGGGTCTAAAGTCTTCGAACACAAAGCCTTAAAAAACTAACTGACTTCAATTAGTGGCTGCAAAACATCTGGATGTACAACTCCTCTGATTGACAACGGAAAATGAACTTGCATAAGTACGTGACAATCATGACTTTTTAATGACGATATCTTTCTTTCCGTCATATTTATGCATCTGCTAATTTGAGAGGAGAATCCATCAGATACTCTAACGGATTTAATAAAATCCAGTATCTTATCTTTGTCAGCATTGGATAAAGTATACACTGCTTCAGGAATTATTACTTTAGAATTGTCAGACTCAATCGGATGTAATTCGGGTCGGATACCCAATTGTATTAGATCACGTCTGGCTCGCAAACTGTCTTTGGCAGTACTAGAGATATTCAAAATTGAAAGAATATTTTCCATAACATTCTTCTCTATATGCATCACGTCCAAGTTATGACGGACCTGTAAATTATGCCAGTAGGGCAGCTCCTGAAAGAATATACTTTGTTTTCGCCATCCACCTGTATTCTTCCTCTTTGTTAATCGACCTAGAGAGAAGTTTCCCAAATTTTTTTGTTCCATCCACATTGTGCTTCCTGATCGGCGAGTCAAACTTAAACGACGTCCAAACGATTGTCCATCGAACTTGTAATTATTTTCACTTCTTAACCATCTATGACTGACCGGTAAGAAACGACGATGTCCCAAATAACAATGTTTCATACTCGCATTTAGCCATGTCGAATGTGTTTTATCCATACAAATCGGACATGCGAGTTTACCTTTCGTACTCCATCCTGATAAATTGGCATATGCTGGAAAATCATTAATTGTCCACAATAAAGAAGTACGCATTGTAAAGAATTCTTTCTTTACCGCATCATACGTACTAACTCCAGAATTCCACAGAATCTTTAGTTCGTCAATCAAAGGTTGCATATATGTATCTATCGCATTACCTGGCCCCTTAGGACCAGGTATCAATAACGACATCATCATAAAGGAAGATGCCATTGACATCCATGGTGGCAGATTATATGTAACAAGTATCACAGGCCAAATAGAGTAACTCGTACTCATATTTCCGAATGGATTAAAGCCGTCAGAAGCAAGACCTAATCGTACGTTTCTTACTTCTTCAGAAAACGATGGATACATTTCATCAAACTTGCTCCACTCCTCTGTATCTGATGGATGTCGCATAACACCGGTTACATCTTTCCTTTTGATATTACTGTGCCATATCATCATTTTAGCTGTTCTTTCGTATGAATACAATCGCTGTAATCGGGGAATCAAAGGAAAGAACCTTAAAATCTTCTCTGGTTTTTTCCTCTTCGAATCAGTATCATTATTCTTATATCTGCTACTTTTACAGTCAGGACATTTATCTAAATTTGAGTAATCCTTCCAATATAAAATGCAGTCGTTCGGACGTGCGTCAATTTTCTCGTAGTTCAGTCCAAGTGCACGAAATCTAGACTTAGCATCCTTCCAGTCCTTTGGAAAGTTTTCTGGATTATTTAATAATGTCCTAATCAGAAGTAAGACATCTGTCATCGTAACCGCTATACACCGATTCTTCACTTTTATCTTAAACATCTCCAGAAGAAAATGTAATCGAGACATTTTGACTCCAGAGCATAACAGCTTCTCTGCATCTTGTATTTTTTCATGCAACGTATCCGGAAGCGAATCCATCATTTCATCGGTGTCATGTCCTCGAATGTTATCTATCATCTCAAATATAGCATCACGGTCTTGTATTTCTGAGACATCTCTTTCAGTATCACCGTGGACATTACTATCTTCTTCTAAATTAACTCCTTCACCATGATATGTCCAATTCGTATAATGTAGCCAAAATCCATTTAATGTCAAATGCTCGTAAACTGTGGCTCGATTTTGGGTCAAAGTATTTTTGCATCTTATGCAAGGACAATGTATCTTATCTCCTTCACCTCCTACAATATGATAGTGCGATTCATATCGAAAAGCCCAGTCTATGAATCCGATAACTCCTTTATTATACGTCCGATAGTCATCGAATCTTTTGTTCATCCAACTTTTATCCATTGCCTAAAGGTAAGATATAAAGTTAATTTCAAAAATGTTTGGTAATGTTCATAACAACAACATGACATCATACGTCATAAAACTAGGGTAGTCATTGACATCATACGTTTACACATTCAGAGCATATTTTTCATTCACATCATGCATTTACACCTTTTGGTGTTTGTATAACAGCGCATACTATCATCACATTCACATCTATACACCATCATTCACAACAATGCTTATCCATCATATACTATACATACTTATCCATCATAGCAACAATACTTTCACATACTTATCCATCATCACAACAATACTTTCACATACTATACATACTTATCCATCATACTATTCACATCATAAGCAAGCATGATAAGATTATAAAAATAAACAATGCTTTTACAATAAACAATTCTTTAACAAATCTATACATACAAATTAAGATTATGAAATTAAAGCAAGCACAATATATTAATAAATAACCAGAAAATTTAAAAAAAACTTACATCCAAATGAGGACGTGAAGGCCGGTGTCGGTGGGCGGAGGCTGGAGTGCCGAGGAGGAGGCCGGACGGCGGAGGAGGAGGTGGAGGCTGGAGGACGGATGCCGGAGGGCAACAGACGAGATGGGGGACGCCGGAGGGTGGAGGCGGAGGCCGGAGGACAAGGGGCGCGAGGATGGACGTCGGAGGGTGGAGGAGGAGGCAGGAGGGCGGTGTAGGACGTCGGAGTACGAGTGGGATGAAAGGGCGGAATGAGGAAGAATGAGGAAGATGGGTTCGACGGGGATGGGTATATTACCATCGGGGACGGTCGTTCGACCGTCCCTTTTACTAAGAATCGGCGACGGTTACAAGTGGACCGTCCCCTCAGATAATTTTTATTTAAAGCGACAGTTACAACCGTCCCTTATAATTATAATCGGGGACGGTCGCAAGTTACCCGTCCCCTATGGTTACATACATTTTACCCAACGCGCCATTTACAGAGGTTGTAGGGACGGTTATGCAACCGTCCCATAAAACGAAACCGTAAGGGACGGTTACAACCGTCCCCTTTACTTTCACTTATATGCGACGGCCACAGTGAAGTAACAGGGACGGTTATGACCGTCCCCTAAAGGCTTGTTCCGGGGACGGTCCTATAACCGTCCATAATTGTCATGTAAAAAGGGGCGGTCATAACCGACCGTCGCTAAACCTTTACATAGGGGACGGGCAGCAAACAACCGTCCCCTGAAGTAGTATAAGGGACGGTTGCTGTTTGACCGTCCCCAATAACCGTCACCAAAGGCTGTCCAGTTTGTAGTGACGTCAGCCCCCTTCTTCTTCTTCCTCCAGATGCACCATCGCCACATGTGCCTTTTCTCCTCCTCCCTCGCATCGACCGTCAGGGCGATTGGCCTCCAACCCAAAGCCAATTTCTCGACCTTCCATCTACTCAAGCCACCACCTCCTCCCCTCCCTTGATTTGCTTTAAAAGGGAGGGAGGAGGAGCTCTAAGGAAGCATCCCCGCCAACCCACCCTCTCCGTCAACCCATCGACGACCTCTGTTCCTTCATGCCGTTGCAACACCACCGACCTCTCCTGTACCTCTCCCTCATCTGTCACCATGCTCCACCGCTTTCTTATTTTGTCATCGTTGAGCTCTGCCCTAGCTCCTTGGTCAAGGAGACCGATGATCTTTTATAAAAAATCATTTCAATATTTTTAAAACATTATGGACCTAATTGTAATTTTCAAAAATATTTGATTATTCTCTACAATTTATTCAATTTCATTTGTTTTATTTTGTAACATTTGTAGTTATTTTATTCAAGTTCTATCTATTTTCATTTCGGTCCTTTAGGGACTTTTATGCAATATCTCAAAGTTATTTCTTTTCATCCGTAAATTATCAATTAAGTTTTGTTATTGAAAAATGCTACTATATGTTGTACATATAAATTTACATAATATTTAAATGGAATACTTTATGATGTAATAATTGTTTAACAACATTTAAATCCTTTCTTTACAAGAATATGTGATGGAGTAGTTAATTTGTAGTTTGTGATGGGTAACAGGCGCGATTTTTTTTATAACTTCGACTTTTAATCATACTGGTTTAATTTAGTTAACCTGGTCAAACTGTGTTAAAATACAAATAAACCAATAATTATATCAAAATGAAGACTATTCAAACCAAATCATTAGCAATCAGTTAACCAGTCCGGTCCGAGCTCTGTTGATTGGTCGAACCGGCCCCGGTCAGTTTTAATTACTCTGATCAGCTAGATAAATAATACTGGAAGGCGTAGAGGTCGGATTGGGATATATATAGATTGGGGGATCAATCTCAATACAATCTAATCGTCAATGGATTCAAAAGATCAAACCAATCCGCAGGAATCTAACACGTCTCATCTTATCTATCCAGCAGTATTAGATTGGGTATGATTCGGTTTCCTATCGGATCCCCACGCATCCCAAAAATAAACACCTGGAAACTGGAAAATATGAAAAAGCACTTCTGCACGTCCTGTGCAAAACTGTGGAGCTCATCTGATCACTTCCCTCCCTCAGGTTTTTGATCTGCAGGATTAAGCTTAACTGCATAAATATACAAGGCATGCATGCATCCCCAGATATAACTGTCCACGCAGAAAATTCACAGGTTTACATCGCTTTAGGAAAAAAGCTTTAAACAATCTGTGGTTGCGAAGTCCCTTTAACACACACCACTGCATGATTCCGGAGTACTGTTTTGCTGCACCGCAGTAGAATCACGCAAACGTCTCTACTGAATGGATTGCTTGAATTGTCTGATGAGTGTAATATCTGGAAACCCTAATAATATATAAATATAATCCATGCAGCGGACAAGGCACCCGTGAGGGACATCCCCTCTTGTCTCGTGCCGCATCTGAAACGTGAGAGAGAAAATAATGGAGGAGATGGTCCACTGGTCGCTGCCATTTCAAAGATGCTGTCTCCAAGCTTAGGTGCGCCCCACACCCACGCTGAGCAAAAGCTTCATCGGCTCGCTTTAGCAAAAACGCGTCATGGAACATGGCGTATGGGACAACCCAGACAGCATCATCGGCTCTTCAAAAAGGGTTAACCTGACCGTGAGTAAAAAAAAGTTAGCTTTCTTTCTTCCAGTGGCGTCAAACCATGTCGAGGATGCCCCTACTGAACGGCCTGCATACACCAACTTGGCATGCAGGTCAACCCTTCCCATCTCATGCTTTTAGCACTGTTCTTGTGTAATCTTAGGTTACATCAAGCATGCATGCACGCATACACATGTGCACGCATACACACGTGTAAACATAGTCACACTATCACACACACAAACACACGCATATACATGATTTTTGCAATTGTACCCTTGCAACATTTATCAGTATCACCCTTGATCCTGCTTATTTTATATACAATCGATGGTTTTCACAAAACATCTATATTCGTATGGATACACATGTTATTAACATCTATAGGTCCGATAGTTGGAGATAACAATCAATGGCATCAGTTTTGTGGGCGATTTGGTTGGCAAGGAATGGAACTATATTTCGCGGGGAAAGGTGTTATATTGAAAATGTAATAGATCATTCCAGACTCCTATATGAGTCTTGGTCATTGTAACTTTTGTACTTAACTTGTGAATATAAGTTTTTGGGTGTCCTCCTTTACGGTGTGACACCCTTTTTCCTTCAAAAAAAAAAAACAATCAATGGACTAAAATGTAATAAAAATATTAGTAAAATTTTCAACTGTATTTTATTTACTTTTATACCCTCATGATGAATCGTTAATCGGCCTAATTTATATTGATTCGTTGCAAGACATCGAATTGTCAATTTATCAGAATCAATCTTAAATATATAGGTAGGAATAGCTTGATTTAATTTATCCTGGATAAGTAAAGGGTCGAACACATGAACACACACTAATTAGTTTAATTAATTTGAATTTAAATATTTTAATAAAGCCAATCAATAATGTAACCTATGTTAAGTATGCACACAATATGGAATGTATGACTTTTTCAAAGCTTTATATACTTTCACTTAATGAACAATGCAACAGAAAGTTAATGAAATGCTCAAAATAAGTAATGCACACAATAACAATAAACACACAATAATGTTCATGAAATTCAATGATATGATTAATCATAAATTTGTATAAGATCCTCAACTAGTTTTCAGGCTAATAAAATGCCCAATGTGTATGTTTATACTCGAATCACACACAATAAATGCTCTATAATGAATTACTTATTTATATGTCAAATCAGAACATGAATTGCACCAAACAATAGAGAATTTTATTAGCCGTCCAATAATAACATTTTCAGAAAAATATACAAATTGCAAGATATTAATGTATCATCACACGAGCATTATTACGATAAAAAACTTAACTAAAAATATAACAAACATTACAAATAGGTCCAGATAAGGGTATGAATATATTAAACCAAACCCACTAAGGTATAGATTACAAATAGATTACTCACCAAGGAGAGGCGTGCCCGCATCTTTCATTCTGATGATAACTCATGTGTTCTTTGCAACACATCACTGGAATCCGCTGAGCACCTATTCCTGGACTGCGATAAGATGAAGGATTTTTGGCAGATGCTTGATATACCTTGGGTTGATCTTAGCAGCATGACGACCTTCTGGGAATCTCTCTTCAACTCCAGATTTCGTCCAAATGCTGTGAGATTGATGCCAATTGCGAGCTTATGGGCTTTATGGGTTAGTAGAAATGGTGTAATTTTTCGTGCGGAGAGGTTTTATGTTGAAAATGTAGTCCACCTGGCTCGGACTCTCCTCGAGTCCTGGTTGTTTTAATCATCTTTTATATTAATATATTGGGGCAGGCACTGATTTAGCCAAAAATTAGGCGGTCTTAAGTTCAACACAAAGCGTGAACTCAGTCGGTGTATTGACCACACTAAATCTGGACTAAAGTCAACAATTAACCCACACTAAAGATCAATAATTTAGAACTAATGTGGAGTTAAAATTTATTTTTAACTCTACATAAAACATGTATAGGTGCAAGTATGTAGAGAGTTCGAACACAGGGAGCAAGCAGGGTAGTTCAAGCAAATGTGTGCACAAGTGTGTGTATGTGAAGTGTCTACACTAAGCAAGCAAGCAAAGATGTTTTTGTGGGTTTTTAATTTTTAATTTTTTTTTATTTAATTTAATTTTTGATTTTGTATTTTGCTTTTTAACTTTCTGATTTTTACAATTTTATATTTTATATTTTTCTTTTTTTTCTTTCTCAATATTGGAATTTAAAGACAATGGAATAAAAGACAAGGTAAAATATTTATAAAACTGTGCAAAAATATCCAAAAATTCATAAATAAAATCTTTTTGGTATTTTTGTGGTTTTCTACTGTTTTTGTAATTTTTGGAGATTTTTCAAGGTGTTTTTGATATTTTTAAATAGCAAAACAAGGCAAAACAGTGAAATATGTGCTGGCTGTGAGTAAAATGGAAGTTAAAAATATCAAACAGCAACCAAAATTTTTCACACTATTTTTCAAATGAAGAGAACCGAATAAAGAACAAACATGAACTGAGTTTGTATTTTTTTGATTTTTCTCTGATTTTATATATATTTTTTTGAAGTTTTTGAGTGTTTTTAAATTTTTAGTGTTTTTCTTTTGAGATTTTTAGTGATTTTTGGACTGACACTAAAATAGGATAAAATAGACACTAGGTAACTTTTTTTTGGAATTTTTAGAGGTATTTTACTATTTTTTTGGTATTTTCTAAACTAGACAGTGCACAAAAAGCATGTTTTTGATTTTTAATAAATGTGAAAATAAAATAAAATCAAAAACTAAAGTGATAGCGTCAAAGCACAAGTGTCTAGGAGCTTAAGCCTATTTTTGTGGAATTTTTGGATTTAAAATGATAATATAAATAATAACAACAAGCATCCAAACATTAAACAGTCCTGGCAGGGGTATTTATGCAATTTAGAAAACATCCAGGGGCTCACATGAAAGTTTCCACAAAATATTGAACTGAATATTCGATTTTTCACGCTAAAACACAATTACAAAACCCGCCTGGGTACCTTAGCAATTTTCCCACCAGGGCGCGTGACTCGCACGCGCCTGGCGAGGACTGAAATGTAATATCTCAAAACTCTGGGGGCTTACATGTAAAAAGTCCAAAAATATAACACTTGAAAGTGAAATTTTGGTACTAGAACAAAATACAATAAAGGCCAAGGGTCCTTCTGCAAAATTCCCACACCTCACGTGTACAGGTCACGTGAGGTGACGTGGCGAAGGACCTGGATGCAAATATAGAAAGTACGGGGGTGTTTGTGCAAATAAACCAAAGTTTTTACGCTACAGACAAAAGTTTAAATACTAAATAATAAATACAAAAGGCGCGAGGGTTGGATTGCAAAATACCCTCGGCGCGTGGATCCAACGGCTACCGGTCTTCACTTATACACGTGGCGTGAATCCAACGGGTCGATGACGCTTCACTCGGACGGCTGAGATTAGATCATCTGGGGATGATCGGACGGTGGCAACGGGAAGCGATCCAACGGCGGCTGCTCGACCTGGAAGAGCTCCTCAATCCGACGGTTGGGAGTCGATGAGGAAGAACAACGAAGGACGCCGGTGAGGCGAACTTCGCCGCTCCAGATCATCGTCCTCCGGCGTAGTCAGGGCTTCAAAATGGACGTGGATCGTCCCCTGGTCCTCCTCTAGCGACTGGTGGCGGCAAAAAGCCCCGGCGATGGCCGAGGGGCTCGCTGAAGGGCGGCGGAGCTACAGAGCTCCGCTAGCTCCGGCGAAGCTCCAGATTCGCCTCCAGGCTTCAATGATGGTGCTTGGACCTGCAAAAAGTATTAGAAGGTCCAGGGCAAAGTGCCTGGACCTTGAGTGGACCTAATCGATGCGAGAAGCGAAGTGGCGATGGGTGGCCGGAGGTGCGCTCCGGCGAGGATGGGCGATTAGGCGAATCACATGATGGATTTCAAAATTTCTTGAGGGCTTTCGTTCCTAAGACTCAGACTAAGCTAATGCACGAAAAATAAAGGGATGAAATGGCTTCCTCGACAGTGTAGACCGGAGGGAAGGTTACCTCAACCGACGGAGTTGCGGAAGGTGGTGGAGACGCCTCCGACCTCGGCTGCCTTGGCTGAAGGCTTCGCGGTGGAGCTGTCACCTCCAGGAAGCGCTGGAGCTCGGAGTAGGCGCGAGGGGTGGACCGAAGGTGTTCGAATTCGAATCGAAAGATGGGGGTTGGTTTTAAGTGGGTTGACCCGAGGCGACAGGGGTCCAAAGACCAAGGGATCTGGAGCGCCTCAGTGATCCATGGCCCGATGTAAACACCCGGCGGGCAAGAGAGATGGTCGATGAAGAAGATCACAGAAGGAATCGAGATGAAATAGTGAAAGAATCGACCTAGAAAATATCGCCAAAAACGCCAAAAAACTAGGTCGTCTGACAGGGGTAGGTGGGGAGGACGACCAGTTGACCTGGGTCAACTGGGGCCGTCTCCTGATTGGTCCACGTGGACCAATCAGGAAAAACCCCGCATAAATGTTTTATAAATTCAATAAAAAATAGAAAAAGGCCGAATTTAATAAAAGTTATAAAATGAAAAATGCTTAGAATTTTATGTAGTATATTTTATTTTGATTTTTAATTAATTGTAGGAGGTATATTTTTATAAGTTACCTTTTTAACCTTATATAGGTATAATACCTATGTATCTAAATATCTGATTTTTATTTTATGTATTTTATTTTTATTATTTGTATTGATTATTTTCTAAAATTATAAGATGCTTGTATGGACACAAATGTATTTTTATTTTATTTTTCTGATTTATTTTGTATATTAAATAAAATATAAGAGTGTTTTGTCTAGGTATATGTATAGGCAGTTTGCCTATGTATTCTTTATACAAGTATTTTTATTTGGTATTTTCTTTGCATTTTTATTCTTAGTTTAATGCACATATATATATTATAAATAATATTTACAAAATTATAAAAATGTAAAATTATTAAAATAATAAATAAATAATATATTGAATATTTTAATCTGTACAATTATACAATATGGGTCCAAAACTCAACTTTCAAACCGTAGCTCCGCCAAATGCGAAACCACCGCCATTAGATAGTTTATTTTCTTCTATATGCAATTAAAGGTGAGTATGCTGCATTTGGAGTTTTTATTTATGAGATACGGGTCTGGGAAGTTGGCTTTTTGGAATTTTATTCAGACCATAACTTTTTATCTGTACATTATTTTTCAGTAAAATCAATTTTGTATTTTTCTTTATTAATTTATCTACAACTTTCATGTACAAAGTTTCTTTATTTGATGTATAAAAAGTGGAACCAAAAATAGGTCCCAAAATGAATAAAGAATGAATAGAATGTGTAGGTATTTTGCATGGTATTTCCGACCTTATCTCCCCCTACTTTATTCCTTGTCGACCTATTCATCAAGATGCCTAGGTCTCGGGGTTTCGGGTCATAAAATATTTATAATATTTTATTCTTTTTCTTTTCTTTATTTATTCTATAATTTTGGCCTTAATTACAGTAATTTATACACTAAATAGATGCACATGCATGAATGCTAAGATGATGGAATTAATGATATTTACAGGCATTTGCTAGGGTTTTTGGTGCCAAAATGATAGAATAAAGATGATGAAATGTGGGTTCATCATCCCCCTATACTTTACCTTTGCTAGTCCCTAGCAAACACTTATGCAATAAGTGCAAAAAAGAAACAGAAAGAAAAGAAAAAGAAGAAATGTGGATCTTATTTGATCATCAAACTTGTCTTCGCAAAATCAAAGTTTGGAGCTTAAGTCGGACCTTTGGAATTTTAGTGCGGTCGGAACCTTAATGAGAACCGAATTTGAAATCCAACAGTCCTTGAGAATCCCAAAACTCTATCCAAGTCTCCTCAATAGCCAGGTCAGGAATACTTCAACTCATACGCAAACTCTTACGACTATGAATCTGACTCATACAGTGTAAGTGATAAGTAGCTCCCCACCTCAGAAGTACAAGGAAACAACCTCCCCCAACCTGGTAACTCTAATGCCTCGGTCTAGCAACTCTTTCCTCGAGAAGCGGGGTATTCCCTTCTAAGTTCAAGTGCAACCGGCTCAAGAAGAGGGGGAAGAAGTATAGACTTTTGGAAGCTCAGCCAGTGTAGCCAAGTCTCCCGCTGCAAGCTTCATGAGATGTAACATGGATACCATAAGCTTTTGCTTTATTGGACTATATATACTCCGGTGGGGTTATTAAATTTTCAATCTGACCCACCACTTTTTTGGACTTCTTTTTTTTTCTAAGTGCATCTGTACAACATATCTACATGGTGCAGCATATATACAAGAAATTTTCCTCTTGAGCCAGTAGACTATCCCTCTTTTGAAGCTTTATTGCAACCCACGGCTTCTGTCTTTAGCCTTCATCACCACTAGACCAAGTTGAGGTGCACTTCCTTCACTAGAAGAAGAAGAGAGGTTCCGCCTAGAAGTACTACCCTCATATGCTACCCCAAGCCAAAGGAAACTGCCTCCTCACCACCTCATCCGTGGAGAGCTATGTGAAAGGTGAAGGTGTCCAAGTTAGGTCATTATCAACAAGAGTCGTGCGTGTGCTCCGAAATACTCTACTTTGGCAGTCAAGAATCCATTGAACCAAGTCCCGTGATCCTCAAAGAATTAAGTCAACTAGACCTGAAGTACCTCAAACCTAGTTCCTATAAGGTTCCTGTTATTAGGTAGATTTTAAGGTCCAATCAAGCTCCAATCTCCGGATTTTACTTAGACTTGCTCAACTGTCAAACTCAATCCGAAAAATGCGAATGCCATGCAATGCAAGAAATATTTTTGTGCTGCAATTTTCAAGATTTTGAACTTTTTATGGATTTTTGAAAAGATGATGCATGCATTTTTTTTGTATTTTCAAAAAGATTTTTCAGATGTTTTTGGATTTTAATTTTTGCAAATGTTTTTGGGTTTTTTAAAAACAAAAAGGTTTTGGCTGAAAACTAGGTTAAAATATGTACACGGGAGTGCTTCTTATATATACAAGAAATGGATTTTAAGAATTTACAAGGGTAAGTGGTTAGCTTTATATATATAGTGGATTTTGGTGAGATGTATGTATTCCTCAAACTTATTTGACACAAGCTTTTCACACGATTTTTGAAAACTATAGTCCAAAATAATTTTTACAAACATTTTTGCAAACATGTACACACATTTGAAAATCATTTTGCAAAGGCTTTCAAAACAGTATATATAGGTTTCTCAAAATATTTTTGCAACCATTTTTCAAACCATTTGCAAATCATTTTTCAAACATTTTATTTCACACAAAGAAAAGAAATTTTGCAATCCACACATTTTACACAGGTTGAAAACATGTAACAAAATATTTTCAAAATAGTTTTCAATAGATGTTCACAAAGATTTTCCAACTATTTTTCAAACATTTTGCAAAAAACATTTTCACGTGATTTATTAATCAGTAATTACAAAAATAATTTGAGGAATAAAACACCTTTTTATTAAGGAATTTTAATAAATTTTAAAGAATTATTAGCCATATTATTAAGAAAATATGAAAGTACGAGTTATGGCTAAAGTATATACGTAGTATATACGACCCCCCTATACTTAGCTTGAGCTATGTCCGCATAGATCGGAGAGAGAAGAGAAGACATAACTCGTACTAAGTATAGACAAGTCTAAAGAATAAAGGAATAAGAGAGGAATAAATGAATGAGAAGTTGACCGTCCCCCCTATACTTAGGATCAAATAATCCTAAGTATAGCAGACTGTACACAACGCAGGGAGGGTCAAGGGTGGGAATGAACAGATCGTACTCAGATTGTCTCCCCCTATACTTAGGGTAAGATATCCCTAAGTATAGACGAGAAGAGGAGACAATGGAGAGGATCGAAATGAAAATGAAAGGAACTCGGGGTGCCAACCCCCCTATACTTAGGACAAAGTACGTCCTAAGTATGGAAAACTGTCTACAAGGGCGGCACCTTTTTGATAGATAAAGAAGATAGAAAAGGAAAAGAAGAAAAGAAGAAAAGAAGAAAATAAATTAACAGATGAAAGTGATATGAACAGATGGATCTGTACAGCGGAAGATGGAATTGATTATCATGTATGAGATGCAGATGATCAGAATCAAAGGACACATCTCATACCAGAAGAATGGGGGCAACGTCAATGGTCGGTGGATCATGATCAAGATATAGTTTCAGGCGTTGACCATTGACGCGGAAGGTAGAGGAAGATGACGGTTCGGATATGTCGATGCTGCCATTGTCATGTACCTTCCTGACCACATACGGTCCTTTCCACTTGCTCTGCAATTTCCCTGGGAATAATTTCAGCCTGGAATCAAACAACCATACTCTCTGATCTGGCTCAAACTATTTATGGCTGATATGCGAATCGTGTCATGTCTTCACTTTCTCTTTGTACTGTAGGCTGTTCGAAAAGGCCGTGTCTCTAAGTTCTTCCAGGGCTGCCAATTCTGCTCTTCTCTGGTCTCCTATACTCTCGGGGTCTAGAAGCAACTCAGTAACTGCCCAAAAAGATTTATGCTTGATCTCCACTGGCAAATGGCACGGCTTGCCATAGACGAGACGAAAGGGAGATGTCCCCAATGGATTCTTGAAAGATGTCTGATAAGCCCACAAGACCGAGTCCAAAAGCTGTGACCAATCCTTTCGGTCTGGGCGGACAACTTTCTGCAAGATAGTCTTTATCTCCCTATTCGATACTTCGGCAAGACCATTAGTCTGAGGGTGATAAGGAGTGGCAACCCGATGGTCAATGCCGAACTTGTCTGCAAGGGCCCTGACTTTGTCATTGATGAAGTGAGACCCCCCGTCTGAAATCAAGACTCTAGGTACCCCGAACCGTGAAATGATATTTTTCCTCAAAAATTTGCAAACGGTTTTAGCATCTGCGGCTCGGGCGGGGATGGCCTCAACCCATCGGCTGACATAATCCACAGCGAGCAAAATATGCTCGAATCCCTGACTCTTAGGAAATGGGCCCATGAAATCAATCCCCCATGCATCAAAAACCTCACAAAAGTGAATGGGTTGCATGGGCATCATGTCTCTCTGTCCGCAGGTTCCCATTTTCTGACAGTCAGTACATCTCTTCACGAACTCATCAGAATCCTTGAAGAGAGTAGGCCACCATAGGCCGGATTGAAGCACCTTCTGTGCTGTCCTTTTTCCAGAATGATGTCCTCCTGCCTCAAGCTTGTGGCAATATGTGAGGACGCTTTGCTGCTCTTCTTGAGGAACGCACCTCCTCCAGATACTATCCCCTCCTTCATGATAAAGGACGGGATCCTCCCAATGATAAAACTTGGCCTTAGCTAGGAAGGTCTCAAGTTTCTGTCTGGGCCAACCCTGAGGGACTGTCTTAGCAACAAGATAGTTTACAAAGTCAGCATACCATGGGAGTGAGGTGACAGCCATGATCGCCTCATCTGGAAATGTTTCTGTGATAGGTGCGCTGGGCTCAGATTCCTCAAGATTCTCCAACCTGGAGAGATGATCCGCCACCACATTCTTGACTCCAGGCTTATCCTTAATCTCAATATCAAATTCCTGGAGTAGAAGGATCCATCTGGTAAGACGTGCTTTGGCATCCTTCTTAGCCATTAAGTACCGGATGGCGGTGTGATAAGTGTAGATGGTCACTCTAGATCCGAGAATATACGATCGATACTTATCAAGAGCGAAGACTACGACCATCATCTCTTTCTCAGTCACAGTGTAATTCCGCTGAGCGGCATCCAAAGTCCGGCTGGCGTAGTGAATGGCAAAAGGTAATCCATCCCTCCTCTATCCGAGCACAGCCCCAACGGCAAAATCAGAAGCATCCGTCATGATCTCGAATGGGAGAGACCAATCGGGTGGCTGAAGGACAGGAGCTGAAACAACCATATTTTTGAGAGTTTCAAAAGATTCAAGACACTTATCATTGACAGTAAACTCGGTGTCTTTTGTCAGCAAGTCAGTGAGCGGTCGGGCAATACGACTGAAGTCCTGAATAAACCATCGGTAGAAACCGACATGCCCCAGAAAAGACCGTAACTGACGCAAGTTGGACGGTGGATTAAGTTTTCTGATGATATCCACCTTGGCGGGATCGACCTCCATGCCCCTGTTGGAGACGATGTGACCAAGGACCGTCCCTTGAGTCATCATGAAATGACTCTTCTCTCAGGATAATACAAGATTGACCTCGATGCAGCGCTTCAGCACACGGTCTAGGCAGTCAAGACAAGCATCGAACCCATCGCCATAGACCGAGAAGTCATCCATGAAGACCTCTAAACAGTCACCCACCATGTCCGAGAAGATGGACAACATGCACCTTTGGAAGGTCGCTGGAGCGTTACATAGACCAAAGGGCATCCGTCTGAAAGCATATGTCCCAAACGGACAGGTGAATGTCGTTTTCTCCTGGTCTTCGGGTGCAATGGCCACTTGATTATATCCAGAGTACCCGTCAAGGAAACAGTAATGACTCTTCCCAGCTAGCCGCTCGATAATCTGATCAATGAAGGGCAGCGGGAAGTGATCCTTCTTGGTGGCCTCATTCAATCGTCTGTAGTCCACACAGGCCCTCCAAGAAGTTGGTACTCTGGTAGCGATCTCCTCTCCAGACTCATTGACAACTGTAGTGATACCCGTCTTCTTGGGTACCACATGTAGCGGACTTACCCATTTGGAGTCAGAGATGGGATAGATAAAATCGGCGCTCCACCACTTGGAAATTTCTTTCATGACTACGTCTCGAAGATTCGGGTTCAGCCGTTGCTGGAACTCACGCGACGGCTTAGCGTTATCCTCGAGATAAATGTGGTGGGAGCAAAGATTTGGGCTCAGCCCTTGGAGATCTGCTATACTCCAACCGATTGCCTTGCGGTTCCTTTCAAGAACCTCCATCAGACGAGATTCTTGTTCTCCAGTCAAATCTGCTGAGATGACGACTGGGTGCATTTCTGGCTCACCCGCAAGGAATCTATACTTCATTGACTGCGGAAGAGGTTTCAGTTCTGGACAACTGGGAGGTGGCAGATCTGGCTTCTGGTATGTCTGCGTGAAGGCGGCCAGGTCTGCATGGGAGAACTCTCGCTCTGCATGAATTTCTGATGAAGGGCGGCCTGCTGAATCATCTATAAACTGCACTGGCTCGCACTCTGTCATGGTTGTCGGCTCGGAAGGAATCAGACAAGGTAAATAATCATCAAAATCATCCCAGTCAATGTCTGAATCCGAGGGATCAAAAGAAGATGAACAAGAATGAAAGTCATCAGCACCACTCGTCACAACACTGTCAGCCTCATGTGTATCCTCCTCCAGGGATGTGCTCTCCCGGCTCTCAATTGCCATGAGCTTGAGATATAGTGAATCTGTAGGCAAGGCGAGGGTCGGTGCCACGGGATCTTTCCAGTTGGATTCATCATCAGTCATCTCGAAATCACAAACCTGGTGGATGTCTAGCTCCTCTTCTGTCATCTGCTCGGCTTCGCTGGATTGCTCTGAGCATGCCAACTCTCTGGCTCTGGTCTGGTCGATCGTATCTATTTGTATGCTTTCGCCCTCTACGCGAAAACATACCTTCCCACTGTCATGGTCGGATACCGCCTTGGCAGTGGCCAAGAATGGGCGTCCAAGTATGATGGGGGCATCGGTTACCGACTCAGGGATCTCCATGTCCAATACAACAAAGTCCACGGGGAATTTCAGGCCCTGAATGGTAACGACCACGTCCTTCAACAACCCCTTTGGCCTCTTAATCGACCTGTCAGCAAATTGAAGGACTGTTCTGCTTCGAAGAAGAGGGCCAAACTCGAATCGCTTGAGTAAGGCTGCCGGAAGGAGGTTGATCGAAGACCCGCTGTCTAATAGAGTACGATCGAACCGCTGCTCCTGGATCTCGCATCTGACATAGGAAGCTCCTGTATCGGGTCGCTTGGCTGGCAATGTGTTCTGAATGGCGCAACAAGTGTCATGAGTGAGCATATGGATTTGATCTCTGTGCCTCTTCTTCCTTCGGACAGTAGTTGTCTCTTTCAAGTTCTTTTTGAAGAAGGGGATATGCTCAAATGCTTCTCGTAGAGTCAGCTGAATGTGAAATCTATCAATCATTTGGTTGCCGAACTCTACCTGCTGATTTTTTTTAGGATTTTCTTTTTTATTCCCCTTCGCTCGGCGGAGTGCCTCAGGGAAGGGGATGGTAGGGGCCTCCTCAGATGGAGGACTAGGAATTGGTCCCTGTGCCTGTGAAGAAGGAGAATCCATACAATAATCATCATTCACCACATATGGATCCACAATTTGAACAGAAACCTTTCCTTTATTCATCTTTTTGTTTTTCTTTTTGTTCCCACAGTCCTTGGGTACAAAATGTGGCAACATCACAGATGGTGGCTCAACAAAAGTGGATGTGGTGGCCTCAGCACCACCACTAGCACCGGTCTTCGCGTCAGCACCGCGCTCTGGTTCATCATCCAAAATGGTGGCATCAGCACCACCGTCTGCGACTGGTATCACGACGGCATCAGCACCGTCGTCCTGGAGTTCATCATGGGTGGCATCAGCACCACCGTCAACATCATCATGAGCGGCATCAGCACCGCTCCGCTGGTCCTCTGGCGCTCCTGATCCTGCCTCTGGTTGTCGCTCAGAAGAGGCGCCGCCGGCTGGCATCCTACCGCTCCTAGTAGTAACAAAATCAGCATCATGATAGGAATAAGACATGTCACTTAAATAATCACTAGGAGAGGTATCCTCTGTGAACTCTACCTGCTCAGACTTCCTTTTCAGATTGTTCGGGTTAGGTTCAATCTGAGCGAGTATGGCGGCCTTGCCTTTCATGATGTCCCTCATCTCCTGCCGGAATTCATCCATTTCTTGCCTGAAAGATGCTCGCTGTTCGGAGAGCAAGCGGGCAAGATCATCGAGGGCTGGGTTCTCAAAGGCAGGACCCTGAGAACCGGATGGCTGTCCCTGCTGGAAATGGGGCTGTTGCTGCTGTTGTGGCTGATACGGGGGGTGCTGGGAATAAGACTGCTGAGGCTGCTGTCGCTGCCTCCACTGCTGTCCCTGATAGGTGGGACGAGGACCACTCTGAAACTGTTGCTGATGGGCATACTGGGGCTGCTGTTGTGGTTGTTGCTGGCTGCTCTGCTGTCCTTGGGCAGGGTTCTGCTGCTGGGATGAGGATCCACCATTGCCCCAACGGAATCCGGGGTGATCACGACGAATCCCGGGCTGAGGGTACCGGTCGTACCAAATCCCATTGACTTCCATCAATGGTTCCTGCTCAAAGGAAGGTGGAGGAAGAACAACCAGTGGCTGCTCCGGCGGATAGACCACCATCTGAGTCTCCGTAGATGGCGGTTGAGATGGATAGTACTGCAGCAAGGGAACCGGCTCTGCCTGAACACGATTCACCTGTCGGTATGAGGTAGAGGGTTGGTTAGAACTGCTACTGCCGGAGTCAGCCCGTGACCTGGGAGGCTGTTGGGAGTGAGCTTGTGCCTCCTGAATGCATAGGATTTGAGTTTTCAGGTCACTCATGGTTTTGGTGAGAAGGTCCATCTGAGCAAGACCTTGGTTGTGCTTCTTCTCGAGGATTTCCATGCGGTCCAACTTTTCACTAATAATGCCCATGTCGGCTGCTGCTGATTCGGCTTGGGTCGCGGCTACCGACGTTGTGTTGGGACCGGCATCGATGCGGGCGATCCTCTGAAATGATCCCGCTCCTTGCGGGGGCTTCTGTTGTGTATAGACTCGGGCCTGGGTCATCACTGTGGAGTTTTCTGCCATGCCTTCATAGATGGCCCAGACGTCGTCTTCTCCCTTGGAGAAATAGGACCCACCGCAAGAGGCGTTTACAAGCCCCTGCAGCTCCGGTGTCAGCCCACAGAAGAAACTCTGTACGAGGTTGGGCTTGGAGATATCATGGTGCGGACACCGGTCGATGAGCTCTCTGAATCGATCCCATGCTTCATGGAACTGTTCATTTGGGATCATGACGAAATTGCTGATCATGGCTCGAGCTGCGTTGGTCCGGCCGAGAGGGTAGTACTTTTTCAGGTATGCGGTCCGGAGATCTGCCCAGGTGTCGACGAATCGCCCACGGTGCTTGAGCCAATATGCGGCTCTATCAACCAAAGAAAACGGGAAGGCGATCATCTTGATGGTGTCCTCGATCATCAGCCGATCATGGATAGTGCTGCAAATCATCTCAAATTCCTGGAGGTGGAGGTGCGGCTCTTCGATCGGCAACCCGTGAAACTTGGGTAGAAGCTGGATAGTGTGGGGCCGAAGCTCGAAATCTCCGTGAATTGGCGGGAGTCTGATCCAACGGTGAGTAAGGGATGCAGCTGGGTTGTGCAACTCCCTCATAATGGTCTGTGGCGGTCGCTCGGCGTCTGGATCGCCTCCTCCTGCATCAGGTCCTCCTCCTCCACCACCTTCTCCGCCAGCTCGGTTCTCTCTCATCTGAGCTATCTCCCTCATGAGATCACCCATGAATGTACCCTGGTCACGGATCTGCCTCTGCATAGTCTCCAGGGAAGCTAACAAGGAATTATTGATGGCTGCCTGATCAAATAGGAATGGAGGGTGCTCATGATCATCTGCATGCTCGCCTCTGTCTGCCATGTCTGGATTTTCTGAAAAAGCAAAAGAGGCCATCTCAGGTGCTGTCGAATGAGCTGAACACTGTGATGCACTGAATTCTGACACTCTTGGACTGATGGAAGGAGAATGAGAAAGGTGGTCGAGGGGGAACAGGGTGGATGTAAACTCGGGCTCGGAGAGTGGACTCTCCGAGGTATTCGTAGATGAGTGAGGAGGAGTGCTGGATAGCGGTGCCGACAAAGTCGGCCTAAGAGATCTCCGTCCCATCATCTTGATTATTTGGGAAGAGCAGAGGGAATTTAGAAGAAGAAGAGTGAAATGAGATGCAACAAAATTGCGCACGATTGTGCGGTGTTTTTGATCTTGACCTAAACAAATCTAGCAATCAAACACAAAGCAGGGGTGAGTTCACCAACTCAACGCGTGAAGCTGTGAAGGTTCGGCTTTTATCTTGTCAATTTTAGCTTGATTCAGGAATTTATCTTTTCACGAGTCCTTAGAACGCTACGCCTAAAGGAGAGAGAGTACTGCCGGAAAAGTATCCCGTACTTGTCCTCCTCCTGTGTAACCTGTAGCTTGCACTTTTTGAGGTCCTTGTAACCCTTCCTGGATCCCTACCCAGCCAAAGAATAAGAGAGGAAGCCAATAGGCGAAACCGATACTTCGGAACTCGCTCGCAACGGAATCACCCGTGAGCGTGCAAGAACCTACTCGGACGCGAGACGATGAGACAGACACCCCCGTGAAGGCGTGGCCTAGGCTCGATACTTCGGACAAGGTCGATGCTCTACACAATAGAGAGTCACCAATGTTGACCAAGCCCTACTCGTCCACGTACGATAGAAGCGCCAATACTTCGGAAATCCAGGCGATACACAAGGCAGCCACAAGCTGGGTTTTTGGCTCTAATCCTTACGAAGCGCTCACATCACTTGGAAGGGGACCTTCCCATGCAACCTGAATACAAGTGAGGGTGTTACTCTCCCCAAGCAATGAATCCAATTACCGATTTTATTTTTGGTCAAGTTTTCTTAGCAGTCCCTTTTTTTAATTTTTTTGGTGTTATCGCTTCTTTTGAGTAGATTCAAACAAGCGCCTAACGATTTTTGTGTTTTCTTGATCCTACTTTGTCCCAAAAACAGAGGGAGAGTAGAGTCGGAAAAGCCGTGCAAGTTGACACAAAGATGGAAATCTCACCTTTGTGCCTAAATGATGGATGCCAAGTTAGAAGACTTACAGCGAATCCCAGCTCTCTCCATGCGGGATGCAAAGCAGAATTTTAAACCTAATCTATATGCCGATAAGCACAACGGAAATCGTCCTAGAACAGGCAACTGCTAGCGTGAAGAACCACAAGTCAACCTCCTATCGTCGATCCTAAGAGTCCGGTCTAGACCCTCTCCTCCTCTTCTCGACACATCGAGTTCAGGAGTAGCGCTTGATGGAGAGGGCTCACGGCGCGGCGGATCTAAGAAAGGGGGCTAACTGTTTAATTAGTCTAAGTCCAAATACGAACTATAGGAGCATGCAAAGATAATTAGGGTGTTTGGACCTATTCTAATCGAATCAAGCAGGACCTAGAACTAAGAGCTCAATCCACAAAAGAAATGAAAAAGGAAAACAAAACCGGAAAATGACAAGCGAGGAAAACTCGTCAAAAACTGCGGTGAGCCCCCGGGTGAACAAACACCCGGAAATTAGGCCCGGTAGTGTCCAAGAGTCCAAGTGTACCTGTATTATTACAAATTAATAGTCTCTCTCTCACAAAAATAAATGTAAGCTAATCTAATCACTCTTCCTCACTCCTCCTGCTCTCTCCTGCCGGCGTGACCTAAGAAGGCCGGCTCCGCTTCCCAAGGATGCTCCGGATCACCTAAGCAATCCGCCTTGCTCCGCGGTCCCTCGCAAGAAGACAAGAAAAGAGACGGTCAGATAGCTCAAAAAGATATATCAAAAATGTAAGAGATGGAAAATGATGCTATGGTAAACAATCACACAATCAAACAAAATGTGAACTACTCGCTGTTGCTCCCCGGCAACGGCGCCATTTGATTTAGCAAAAAATTAGGCGGTCTTAAGTTCAACACAAAGCGTGAACTCAGTCGGTGTATTGACCACACTAAATCTGGACTAAAGTCAACAATTAACCCACACTAAAGATCAATAATTTAGAACTAATGTGGAGTTAAAATTTATTTTTAACTCTACATAAAAGATGTATAGGTGCAAGTATGTAGAGAGTTCGAACACAGGGAGCAAGCAGGGTAGTTCAAGCAAATGTGTGCACAAGTGTGTGTATGTGAAGTGTCTACACTAAGCAAGCAAGCAAAGATGTTTTTGTGGGTTTTTAATTTTTAATTTTTTTTATTTAATTTAATTTTTGATTTTGTATTTTGCTTTTTAACTTTCTGATTTTTATAATTTTATATTTTATATTTTTCTTTTTTTTTCTTTTTCAATATTGGAATTTAAAGACAATGGAATAAAAGACAAGGTAAAATATTTATAAAACTGTGCAAAAATATCCAAAAATTCAGAAATAAAATCTTTTTGGTATTTTTGTGGTTTTCTACTATTTTTGTGATTTTTGGGGATTTTTCAAGGTGTTTTTGATATTTTTAAATAGCAAAACAAGGCAAAACAATGAAATATGTGCTGGCTGTGAGAAAATGGAAGTTAAAAATATCAAACAGCAACCAAAAATTTTCACACTATTTTTCAAATGAAGAGAATAGAATAAAGAACAAACAGGAACTGAGTTTGTATTTTTTTGATTTTTCTCTGATTTTATATTTTTTTTTGAAGTTTTTGAGTGTTTTTAAATTTTTAGTGTTTTTCTTTTGAGATTTTTAGTGATTTTTCGACTGACACTAAAATAGGATAAAATAAACACTAGGTAACTTTTTTTTGGAATTTTTAGAGGTATTTTACTATTTTTTTGGTATTTTCTAAACTAGACAGTGCACAAAAAGCATGTTTTTGATTTTTAATAAATGTGAAAATAAAATAAAATCAAAAACTAAAGTGATAGCGTCAAAGCACAAGTGTCCAGGAGCTTAAGCCTATTTTTGTGGAATTTTTGGATTTAAAATGATAATATAAATAATAACAACAAGCATCCAAACATTAAACAGTCCTGGCAGGGGTATTTATGCAATTTAGAAAACATCCAGGGGCTCACATGAAAGTTTCCACAAAATATTGAACTGAATATTCGATTTTTCGCACTAAAACACAATTACAAAACCCGCCTGGGTACCTTAGCAATTTTCCCACCAGGGCGCGTGACTCGCACACGCCTGGCGAGGACTGAAATGTAATATCTCAAAACTCTGGGGTCTTACATGTAAAAAGTCCAAAAATATAACACTTGAAAGTGAAATTTTGGTACTAGAACAAAATACAATAAAGGCCAAGGGTCCTGCAAAATGCCCACACCTCACGTGTACAGGTTACGTGAGGTGACGTGGCGAAGGACCTGGATGCAAATATAGAAAGTACGGGGGTGTTTGTGCAAATAAACCAAAGTTTTTACGCTACAGATAAAAGTTTAAATACTAAATAATAAATACAAAAGGCGCGAGGGTTGGAATGCAAAATACCCTCGGCGCGTGGATCCAACGGCTACCGGTCTTCACTTATACACGTGGCGTGAATCCAACGGGTCGACGACGCTTCGCTCGGACGGTTGTGATTAGATCATCTGGGGATGATCGGACGGTGGCAACGGGGCGCGATCCAACGGCGGCTGCTCGACCTGGAAGAGCTCCTCAATCCGACGGTTGGGAGTCGATGAGGAAGAACAACGAAGGACGCCGGTGAGGCGAACTTCGCCGCTCCAGATCGTCGTCCCCCGGCGTAGTCAGGGCTTCAAAATGGACGTGGATCGTCCCCTGGTCCTCCTCTAGCGACTGGTGGCGGCAAAAAGCCCCGGCGATGGCCGAGGGGCTCGCTGAAGGGCGGCGGAGCTACAGAGCTCCGCTAGCTCCGGCGAAGCTCCAGATTCGCCTCCAAGCTTCAATGATGGTGCTTGGACCTGCAAAAAGTATTAGAAGGTCCAGGGCAAAGTGCCTGGACCTTGAGTGGACCTAATCGATGCGAGAAGCGAAGTGGCGATGGGTGGCCGGAGGTGCGCTCCGGCGAGGATGGGCGATTAGGCGAATCACACGATGGATTTCAAAATTTCTTGAGGGCTTTCGTTCCTAAGACTCAGACTAAGCTAATGCACGAAAAATAAAGGGATGAAATGGCTTCCTCGACGGTGTAGACCGGAGGGAAGGTTACCTCAACCGCCGGAGTTGCGGAAGGTGGTGGAGACGCCTCCGACCTCGGCTGCCTTGGCTGAAGGCTTCGCGGTGGAGCTGTCACCTCCAGGAAGCGCTGGAGCTCGGAGTAGGCGCGAGGGGTGGACCGAAGGTGTTCGAATTCGAATCGAAAGATGGGGGTTGGTTTTAAGTGGGTTGACCCGAGGCGACAGGGGTCCAAAGACCAAGGGATCTGGAGCGCCTCAGTGATCCATGGCCCGATGTAAACACCCGGCGGGCAAGAGAGATGGTCGATGAAGAAGATCACAGAAGGAATCGAGATGAAATCGTGAAAGAATCGACCTAGAAAATATCGCCAAAAACGCCAAAAAACTAGGTCGTCTGACAGGGGTAGGTGGGGAGGACGACCAGCTGACCTGGGTCAACTGGGGCCGTCTCCTGATTGGTCCACGTGGACCAATCAGGAAAAACCCCGCATAAATGTTTTATAAATTCAATAAAAAATAGAAAAAGGCCGAATTTAATAAAAGTTATAAAATGAAAAATGCTTAGAATTTTATGTAGTATTTTATTTTGATTTTTAATTAATTATAGGAGGTATATTTTTATAAGTTACCTTTTTAACCTTATATAGGTATAATACCTATGTATCTAAATATCTGATTTTTATTTTATGTATTTTATTTTTATTATTTGTATTGATTATTTTCTAAAATTATACGATGCTTGTATGGACACAAATGTATTTTTATTTTATTTTTCTGATTTATTTTGTATATTAAATAAAATATAAGAGTGTTTTGTCTAGGTATATGTATAGGCAGTTTACCTATGTATTCTTTATACAAGTATTTTTATTTGGTATTTTCTTTGCATTTTTATTCTTAGTTTAATGCACATATATATATTATAAATAATATTTACAAAATTATAAAAATGTAAAATTATTAAAATAATAAATAAATAATATATTGAATATTTTAATCTGTACAATTATACAATATGGGTCCAAAACTCAACTTTCAAACCGTAGCTCCGCCAAATGCGAAACCACCGCCATTAGATAGTTTATTTTTTCTATATGCAATTAAAGGTGAGTATGCTGCATTTGGAGTTTTTATTTATGAGATACGGGTATGGGAAGTTGGCTTTTTGGAATTTTATTCAGACCATAAGTTTTTATCTTTACATTATTTTTCAGTAAAATCAATTTTGTATTTTTCTTTATTAATTTATCTACAACTTTCATGTACAAAGTTTCTTTATTTGATGTATAAAAAGTGGAACCAAAAATAGGTCCCAAAATGAATAAAGAATGAATAGAATGTGTAGGTATTTTGCACGGTATTTCTGACCTTATCTCCCCCTACTTTATTCCTTGTCGACCTATTCATCAAGATGCCTAGGTCTCGGGGTTTCGGGTCATAAAATATTTACAATATTTTATTCTTTTTCTTTTCTTTATTTATTCTATAATTTTGGCCTTAATTACAGTAATTTATACACTAAATAGATGCACATGCATGAATGCTAAGATGATGGAATTAATGATATTTACAGGCATTTGCTAGGGTTTTTGGTGCCAAAATGATAGAATAAAGATGATGAAATGTGGGTTCATCAGGCACCAACGCGTGTTTCCCCCTTTTTTGGCTCAAAAAAACAAATAAACCCACGCACAAGGCTACAAGTGCGAATAAATAGAATACAAGGGCTTATCTGCAAGATGACCAGGTGCACACACTACAAGTGCTTGAAGGATGGACTCACTTAAGGACCTCCAGGACTGGCAAAGGCTAGCACCAAAACTAAAGGGAAGTGAGGGAGTTTGGAGTGAAAATGGAATGGAATGGGGGCTTTAAGCAAAGTGGAAGGAGAAGCCTTAATTGGTTCTTGGTCTTTGCAAGATCGAGAAAGGATTCGAGGTGAAGAACTTCATGGAGAAGCATAATCGAACGATAAGGAGGTATGCATGAATGATCGAAGAATCACTACAAAAAAGGCGTGATTGGCGTGCACACAGGGGCTCGTCATGTGTAAAGTATGTGCATGCCTTGTGTTTGCTCAAATATCGGGCGAGCACATGTGGTCGCCTGACGTGTACTCACAGATAACCCTGTCACAAGGGCAGGTAGGTGAGCACCTATGTACACCATGTGCTCGCCCGACTGCTTGCCCGCTCCAAAATGGGAGAGCTATCTAAGAGCTCTTGGCAAATATATGTGCTCGCCCAACCTGGAGAACAGAACAAATATATACAGGTTCAGCAGGGTTTAGACACCCCGTCGAACCTATAAAATGTACTAAGAAACCATTATAGGTACTTATTAGAGTTGAGAAATGTACCTATAAAATGCCTAGTAGCCAACATCCTCTTATACATGTATAATTAACCTACCAAAGTCGCATAATATCTATGAAATTACTTACAAATTAAACATATAAGTTCATATAAATATGCAATATATGTAAATGCATAACTAATAGACGTTCTAAAGGTTCTACAGTTGGAATAATCTACAAGTACAACTGGATCTAATATCAAAGTTTTTAAAAATTGAAGACTTTCTTGGAATTCAACAACTACACAAAATTTAAAAAACAAAAAATATATTTCTTCTTTGATAAGAATATTTTGAAATCAAATTCTGTTTTAATTTCTTGTTCTCCTTCTACTTCTCCATAAACCTAGCATACATGCGTGCCTCTTCTTCCGGATCATTCTCCTCCCTCACCTTATCATCATCTAATCCAATCTTCTCACATTGAGATGCATGACCTTCTGATCTATATTAAGGAAAATATATGTAAGATATGCATGAAGGATATGGGGAATCCTTAAGCACATCACATAAACGTGATGATTGCATCTAATGCGATCGGAGCGACTAGTCAAACTAGTTGCTTGGTGCAGCGAAGTTTAAAAAAATTAAATCATATGATGAAACCACAAGATCCAAAGAACATTTCTTGGATCGTTTCATCTAACCATAAAATATTAGAAATACCTCTTGAAGCTTGGTTGCGATCACTTGATCTCTAAAGTAAGAGATCCTCCTGGCTCAAGTCCGATCCACGAAGAATGCACTTGCGGGCGTGGTGATGAGGCGCGTGCTTCCTGCAATCCAAGAAGAAGATCCAAGCCTTGAATATACTGATCTCATCCAACAAAATACAACATCTTCTACTTGTGCTATAAGCTCCAAGGAAGACAGAAATCCACGAGCAATCGAGGCGACAGCACGACGGCGTAGCTTCGACTGCAATTCTCTCAAGAACTTAAGGTGGACGGTCACCCTTAGAGAGAGAGATGACGTGAGAATGGGGATAGAGAGAGAGAGAGTAGATGTGTATGTGAAGGGCTAGGGTTGCCCCTTCTTTTATATTAGTTTGGGAGTCAATGGATCACAATTAATGGGATACATAAAATCAATGGTCAGATTGATTTGTGTTTTTAATCGATGGCCATGATCATTGTTGTTTAATAAAGCAACAACAATTTAATTTATATTAAATTGAATATATGTTGTATTATTATCAACATAATTTAACTTAATAAAATTAATCAAGATAATAAAGAGGATAAAAGAAAACTTCCTCCTAAAAAGATGGGGCGTCACCTATGGATAATCCATGGGTGACGCCACATCTAGATTAGGTGGATTTTATATTCTTTATTTTATGAGATAAAATCTCATTATCTCTTAATTATTTGCAATAAAATTTATTGCAAATATAATAACTAGATTAATTCCAAATTAATTAGTGAATATTTCAATCATGTCATTGAAAGAATGTGAATCTCATTCACAACCCAAAACAAAATGTAAATTATATTTCCAATTAATCATCCAATGTGAATCCAATTCACATTAACCATTAATTAGTAAATATTTTTTACAACTGAGCTCTTTCCAATATATTATAAATCATATTTATAATATATACAGATATTATGGATATCATGGATAATACTATCCACATTATGCATTTCCCTTATAATTAAATCTCATTTAATTATCTTGGATAATTATTCTCATAATATGAATCTCATTCATATTATTCTTGATAATTAAATCTCATTTAATTATCAACATCTTGTTTCTTGGATACATAATTCATCAAAAGAATTATTCTTGAACTCTTTCAAGAATAGTGTGCTTTCTCCGCATATACTTGGAGATAAGGACAATGCGATTGTATTGTTCCACATATAGTGACTTGGACATTGAGATCATATCTCAAATCCAGATCTTACGGACCTCCCATAGATGCTTGATTAAATCAAGTCCATAATTTTAATCTTCTCATTGCATCTGAATCTCATTCAGATCAATGTCCAACACTTGGACTAAGATCAAGTTACTTCTCTACTGAGAGGAGTCACTAAAATCCAGACCTGTTTCATCACTCCCTCGGAATGGAAGTGTCATGGTTATACAATCGTTTATGATCACATCACCCTCAGGTATTGTCAATACATGTACATCATGCATATGGAAGACCTTGACTAAACCTGAAGTTATAGATCTCTTTGAGACTATCATCTTCAGGGTTTTATCATTAAGATTCTCATTTGATCATTGGGTTTTGGTATCGATCATATGCTTTCCAAAAGCATATATCATACCTCTAAATTCTGTCAAGCTTCATAAGCTAGACGACCATGCATGGATATTATCGATCCCAATATCTCATGAGTGAGCTCATGTATTCTAGTTCAGAAGTGAACCTCTATGATCCCTTTAAGAGGTTGTATACTCATATGACTTCATATGCACACCAGCTCGCTAGTATATAGACCTTGGTCAGGCCATCAACTTATTGGTCTACCAAATGTACATACTCAGACATATAGTAACACATCTGTCTCCGGTCAGAGGATGTGTGCCTATATCACGACAGCATACGATGTAGGACTTTGGTTATCTCGATCTCGTTAAGTCAACTCTTTGACCTAACTAATCTGACACCTCCGAATCTCTATTCCTATGCAGAGGACCTGCATCAAGAGGTCGGTCAGTTATCAGCCTTTAGAGATAGGATTGCCATCTCCCACTCAGGCTAGAGATCACATCTTGATGATCATTTGACCGTGCTTGATGAGTCCTCAATCTAATTCTTTAGATATTCATCCAAGCACCAACCTCTATGATTCAACAATTGAATCAACAACTTTATGATGCCAAGACAATCATGGTACATGACCCTAATTGTACTAAGGGACCTATTATGCAAATTAGTTATTCTTCATTTCAAATCAGGGAATGATATTTGCAATAACATTTATTGCATAATGGCTCATCGTGGGCTCGCATGTCCAACAATCTCCCACTAGCCCAAAGACCCATTGATGGGCTAATCATTTAAACTCACACTCATGTGACAATCATAGGCTATTTAGAGAAATAGCTAGGTAAGCTGATCAGTCACTCTGTTCCCAAGAGACTACGCCAAGTCCTTTTACGGCACTTGCATATCTTGTAGTAACAATGCTCGCATCCAATGCGAATGTTGCATCTTATGCAACCAATGCCCAATATTGTCAGTTATAGTGTCTTTGACACTGCAACTCAATTATTATTATAACCAGTATATCATTTTCATTATCCTTATTAGAATACCCTTATTCCCAGAGATCTCTATCTCCTAAGGTATTCATAGTTAAGGCCTTTTAGATCACTATCTATAAAGTCTTAATTTTTTTGAAGATAAGACGTTTAGATCACTATCTCTAAGTCTTGTCATCTTTTGAAGATATTGTTATTACTGCAATTAAGTGTTTTATCTCCATAGTAGGATTAGCAACAATTTACTACTCCTACTGCATGGCAAACATCTGGCTCTTGTACACATCTAGTATACACTCGGCTTCTCATAACTGATGCACAAGGGCAAGCAGTTTTAGCATTATCAACACTTGATATGCTATCCCTTCAGATTGGTCAGTACCAAATTTAAGAGAAAGGATCCTTCAATGGAGAATTTATCCAGGATGTACCAATAATGTGACAGTTCCAATACCCTCTTCTCTTTGCTTCTGAACAACTTCAGAACTAAGATCCAAGAGGCATCCTTGAGATCATATCTCAAGGTATGGAAAAGCCAGTCTATAAAACAATTACTATTATCTTTATTCATTCCAAATGATTAGAATATCATCTACATTTAGCACGATGAACACAATGACCCTCCCACTAAGCTTCATGGTTCATCAAGATTCTGTCTGAAATCATAACATTTATAATTTCATCAAATCTTATGTTCCAACTTACGAGAAGCTTATTTTAGTCCATAGACGGAGTTCCTTAAGCTCGCACACCTTGTTTTCTTCAACCATGAAGCCCTGAGGCTACTTCATATGAATATCCTCGAAGAGGTATTCATAGAGGAATGCAATCTTGACTTCAATCTCGAAGATGTCAAAGTTAATTTGTGTAGCTATAGTCAGCAATAGTCTGATGCGTTTAAGCATGATCACAAGAAAGCAAGTCTCATCGCAAGCGATGTCTTCTTTCTTTGTATATCTTGTGAATACGAACCGTGCTTTGAAGGTATCTACCTTCTCATCAGGTTCCCTCTTTCTCTTGAAGATCCATTTACACCTTAGTGGGTCTTACCCATATAGGTGGATTCTCGAGGGTCCACATACAACATTTTTATATGAAGTCTATTTTAGAGTTTATTGCTATCATCCATCTTTCCATGTCATGATCTTCCGAAGCTTCATCACATGGAATAAGATCATTGTCAGATTTCTCTAACACATGGAAGTATGCTAATATTCATCATTGATCAAATCATGTCACCCATGATCCAATTGTATCTCCCTACAACTCTACTGAGTTTAGGTGTATTAGGAATAGAAATGATATTTCCATTCCATAAGGTATTCCTTGAATTTATCTAATAGGTACTTGCTACCTTGGTTAGATCAAATTCATTTAATCTTCCTTGAAACTTTGGTTCTGAACCAAAATTGTGAAATCTTTGAACAATTCAAAGGTTTCTCAGGTGAAGGGAAGAAATCTCATGTCACCAATAATTATCAAATGATATTACATATCACAGATGATCTACATACATCAATATGTATGAGATCCTGAATACCTTGGTATCTTACACCATTCTCAGAGAAAGGTGTATTGGACAATTTCTACTTTTGAATACGATATTCATAAGTATGTAAGCTTTGAACCTTTAGAGAATCTAAAGTTCAATATCTTACTAGTATATTGATCATATCAATAGATATATGTCCAAGACATGATACCATACCATTGTCAAATGATATTCATCCTCCTATTGATCTTTAAAGGTTTAATTTTCAGTATTAGAAATGTTAATGAACTATTCATTAATATTCTAATTTAGAAGAGTCCATAAGATGCTAGATTACTTATTCGAAATATATCCATCATAACTCTTTATGATATGTCTATTCCAGAATAATATTCATTTTCAACATTTGAAAATAAACAATAAATGTAATCAAATATCTAGGTCATATAGACATTCTCTAAGAGTAAGGGCTCTTCCACTGAAAATATGACATTATCTATCCAATAGAGATTGTTGCAACGATTGCATCAATATCTATGTGGATGACCATTAAACCTTAAGATCAAAATTTCTGATCTTCTAAAACATATGCATCTAATTGCAAATGTCATCAGAATAATGAGATACAATTATTGGACTCCAATCTTATCCAATAAGCAAGTCATTTTCAATGATTAAATGTAGATGTAGATTATTTCGATGCACTATCGGAATCCTTCCTTAAAGATTCTAGATAGACTTGATAGTCTTACTATCAACACATCAGCTTGTTACATTATTGGCATTCATCCAACTCTTTGGATGTTATATGGAAGTCATATAAGTAAGGTCAACTCTTTGACTTTCCTTCTTACTTGGGTCCGACTCATGCTTCCACTGCTCCCTTCATCTTTAAACAACCATTGCTTAAGATAAAGGTTCTCTTATGTTGAACTCAAAAGATTTCAACGTAAGAGTATTTCAACATTTATATATGCTTCTTTTAATTCATACAATATGAATACTATGAAGATTCATGAATGACTTGAGTATAGACAGTAGAATGATGACACTCATCTTTTCTTCATCCATCTTAACCCAAAGACTTCGGTTCAGGCATGTACTCAAACAATTGGAATACATCATCTCTTATACAGCTACCATTCTGCATAATGCAGATAATATTCGTACTGATACCAATAGGGGCGTAACTAGTATACTTTTGAGGGAGGCCATGACACCCTCTTAATTACTTCATTTCACTTATATAATGTTGTTAATTTTTTGTATGGCCTCTGCTCCAAGTTTAAATATACAAAGGATAATTTTGAAAACTATTATTAAATGTGCAGTGGCTTGTTGGCAAAGTATTTTGTCTTCTAATTATTCCACCAAGGTTTGAATCCCATCCCTCTCAATTTTTGTTAAAAAAATAGTTCTACTCACTTTACTTATCTCCCTCTTTTCTTTTGCATAAAAATAATAATTCCATCGTTTCTTTGTTAAAAAATTATTTCTACTCAACATTATAAGTATAATTTGATATAAAATGAGATTGAGACTCATTTTTCTCCCCCATTAATTTTAGTTCTCTTTGTAAATGAAATAAATTTTGTTTGTAATCTTTAAAATATGAAATTTTAACTAAAACTATTAAAAATTCACTATTGAAAAACATAGTCTATGCCTTATTGAAAAATTCAAATAACATTGACATGGAAAGTTCATCAAATTTTAAAAATCACCTTTGAAATTGTTAAATCTATTTAAAAAAATAGCATTTGAAAGTACATTTTTTCATTTTTTTCTTATACCCGAATTGTGCATACTTGGCCCCATCTTGATAAAATTCCTAGTTCCGCCCCTGGATACCAATGTTATTAACATCTATGGGTCCAATTGTTAGAGATAACGATCAATGGACTTAAATGTAATAAAAATATTAGTAAATTTTCTAATTGTATTTTATTTAATAATACCCTCATGATGAATCGTTAATCAACCTAATTAATATTGATTCGTTGGAACACAATCAATTGTCAATTTATCAGAATCAAGCTTTAAAATCTCAGTGAGAATAACTTGATTTAATTTATCATGGATAAGTCCATATTTGAACACATGAACACACGCTAATTAGTTTATTTAATTTGAGTCCAAACATTTAATAAACCTAATCAATAATGCATCCTAGGTTAAGTATGCACACAAGATGGAATGCATGACTTTTTCAAATGATTTATATACTATAACTTAATGAACAATGCAACAGAAAGTTAATGAAATGCTAAAAATAAGATAATGTGCACAATAATGGTGAATCTATGATTCATCGTCTTTATTCTTTCATTTTAGATAAATCCTTGATAAAACACATGTAAATAATCACTAATTCCCACTAATTAACATTTTGACTACAATTATATATTTAACATTTATTTTATCTAAAATAAAATAATAAAGAGAAAATAAAAGAAAGATAACAGAAAAAGAAGGGTGTATATAAAATATACAGACTGATCCTAACCTCGAGACTAGGTCAATATTGATGTGGCCGACAAAATAAATAAGTAGAGGAAGATAAGGTTCTTAACTTGTAAAAATGTCAGAAAACTAAGATCACCAAAAATACATTTATTCATTTTTTTACCTTGTAAATAGATCACCTAGTTTATTTAACTTTTAGAAAATTCCAAATCAAAATACTTTCTGTACAAAAGTTGTTCATAAAAATATATATTATTTCATGAAAATATCAGAAAAGTTATTTAATATAAAAATAAAATATCACAATGAACCAAAAAATCTATAAAAGCGGACTTCCGATGTTCATAACTATCTATAGAAAATTCCAAACCGACCAAACTCACTTTTAAACTTTGTTTTATACTTAATACTATTTATTGAAAATATCAAAAAATATTAGAATAAAATAGGTGAGTTGTGGCGTTTGGGCATCGTTGTCTATATGTATTATATGCAAAATCTTCTTGATTTTTTAATTAATTATCTAACTCTGTTTAACCTAATTTCTTTTCTACGTGTTTCTAAAAATCAATATAAAAAATAAAAAATTATTTAATTCAAAATGCCAATAAATCCTAAGGCCACAAAGCCGTTACCTATCGGACCTCATAACTCGACCGTATGGACTCCGAATTGAGAAAAACTCAATTTTAAAAATTTGTTTTATTTAATCATCTATCAAATGACACTAATATCCCTAAAATCGGAGTTAATATGCAAAATGTGGGTTTCAGGACCGTATTGATATATATATGTATAATGTACAATGTGTCTTAAGTTATATTATTTAATATTAAATTTATCAATATATTAAATTAAATAAAATTTAATTAATTAATTAATTGTTTATTATCTAATTACTAATTATTAATAAATCATTAAGTTGTTTAATTTTTTCAATAATTATATATAACAAATTATTTAATTATTAATTAATTATGTAATTAATCCTCTAATTATTAATATAAATATTAATTACTTAATTTAATTCATTTTATTTATTTATTTTCCCCTCTCCTATTTTTCTTTACTCTATTACTTTCCCTTCTTCTTCCATGTGCTTCTTCCTCTTCCGTGTCTTGCTCCGCTCGCTGTGCATCGTCTCTCCCATCGGCTGCCAACCAACGCAACAACCTTACCATTGGTTGTTCCTTCAAGTGATAGATATCCCCTCCTCCGTCGGCGGTGCCCACACCGCCTTGCATGGGCACCAAGGTTTCTCCATCTATATAGATAGTCGAATCCCTTTCGGCCAAGATCATTCGCCATTAGCTTCTACTCCACCTCCGAGCTCCGAGAGAGAAGCTAGTGTGACAGGCCCGCGTCTCCGTCGTAGAGCAAGGAAGAGAAAGGGGTGGCATGATCAGCAGTAGGTGTCGAGGATCCCCTCTGCCGTGAGAGCCTCCTCTCAGCCGTGTGTCGAGTCTACAACATTTGAAGCATTGTTGCTCTAGCGTTACATGCACTCATCCATTTTCGCCCTTTTCTCCAGGTTAGATCTGATCTTCGCCTACTCCTCTTTGTCTTCCCTTCAATTCTTCTTCTAACCTCTTCTTCCTTCGAATATCTCTCTTCTCCTTTGTTTTTACTGCAAATCTCAACCAAAAGTTGCTCAATTCCACATGCTTTTGGTTATCTCCGATCACACTCGGTGATCGGGTTTTTGCTCCATTCCTTCGTCGTCGTAAGGAGCACCCACTCACCCCTTCCTTAGTGTACATCTGGACCAAGGGTTTGACTTCGAGTCTCTTTCACACTTGCAGGCCCATTATCTAGAGTCAAGATCAAAAGCAACGTGACTCGAAATGATCGGCGACTGATGAATCCCTGATTCTCACTCTTTATTTTTTTTTATTTTAGCTCTTTTTCTTAGCAAAACATCATGTAAATATTTATAGATACAATAAATTAACAAATTGCATGTTAATATTAATATTACATATTTAGCATGTATTTTTGGCAAAAATAGAAGAATAAAGGAAAAGAAAAAAGAATGTTATATTTATAATAAAGAAAGAGTGACCCAAACCCCAAGAGAAGGTCAAGCCTTGACCTGATCGTAGAATAAAATAAGTAGATAGAGATAGGGGCCACTATGTACAGTCTACACTACTTGTACTTGTACATATTGATTATATAATTATTCTTGATAAAATAAAATAATTATTATTACTCACTTGTACATATTTCTAAAAATATATAAAAATCATAAAATTAAATAACAATACAAATAAAATCTTCCATTCATTGTACAAAACACATGTATACATACTACATCATCTATTTATTACACACCTTTATTTAATTTCTAAAAATAAAATACAAATTTATTTATAATCCAAACAATATGTTGTAAATAAATAAAATAAAGGTATTTGTGTAAAAAATAATAAAAATAATTGTACATAATACAATATATTATATATATTAATTTATTTTTCATAAAAATAATTTAAAATGACAGAAAAATACTTTGAAAAATAATAAACATTTTTTTATTTTATACACTTTTTATTTTAAATTAACTTACTATTTTTTTGTTAAATTTATAAGTATTTTATAAATTCAAATTTTCTGATTGGTACAGGAGGGTTTGTTGATTCCGGTCAACACGCCCTCCTAGCTCGGGTCGGGTCGAATCCCGTTCGCCAGAGCCTTTTCTCCAAATTTTCTAGCACGACTTCGATCGCCTCTCACCTCGATCTTGAACCTGTGATTCCTCGAACCTCAGTGATCTTCGGATCTGGATTGATTAGGGTTTCGCACTTCGTGTAGATCTTTTTGGACCACCGAGCTGCCTATATAACCTTTTGCTCCGCCTCCTAGCACGCCAGCTCGTGCCTCGCCCCTTCCTTCATCCCTAGACATCCCTATATGAGTGACAGCAGTTGGGAGATGCCTTTGGATTAGAGTTTGGTGTCCTGAAGCAGCTGCTCGATCACGAGGCCGGAGAGCTCCGTCGTGTTTGGCCTTTCCGCCCGCCACAAGCGAGGTTGAGGCCAAAACCCGACTTCCCACCTCCGCCTGACCTTGCTGAGACCATTAGTAGAATCATGTATCACCTCCATACACTGCACTTCTCATTTCAATTCATCCTTTCATTTCGCCTCCACCGACGTCCACCTGCTCCGACCAACCGGACGGGGCACTGTTCACTACATCTACCCGTTCCAATTTCTACCACATCTCGCCCCGCACCTCGTTCCGCAACCTGATCATCCTTAGACCTTCCTGTTCAGGTAGGATTAAGGCTGAGACTTCCTTCCTTCATAGCCGCTGGAAGTCAAACCCCATTCCCCTACGCTTCCCTTATCATTGTATGCAATAAACAACCGCCGGAGATATACCTTCGAGTGCTCTGCCCTTTGCAGGTACCCGCGCACATAGGAGACACAATTAAGGCTGTCGATAGCTCAGGCGGAGCAGCTCCAGTCAGAGCTCACTCATCCCACCTATCCCACCGTTCGCCTCCTTATCATAGACCACTACCTTACGCGGAAGAGCCTCACGCTTGGATTGGGCCTCTCAGCAACGCCGAGGGATCCATGGATCTTCCTCCACAACCGCTCGAAATTCACCTAAGAGGAGTTCTTCCTCTACCTTCAGCCACCGTCAGATTAGGAGCTGCTCGTCCAGATTAAATCACGACCATCCACCCACCCCCTTTTCAGAGGCTTCAGATGTACAATTAATGGCCATCGAGGCCAACATTCTCTACGTCCTCTCATCGGGTCAGAGCGATCTGACCCCTAGACCTGATACACGCGCCTGCACCGTCAGATCCATAGAGGAGCAGATCAAAGTCGTCAGATGTCCCCCTCACGAGAGCTCGCCACGTGCCTCCACATGCCTCGCATGCTTGCGAAGGGTATATTTCCTTCCAGTCCTTATTTATTTCAGTATTTCCTTTTAGTCCAAAAAAATAAAAAGTGTAGTTCAGAACATTTTCTGTTCGGACCTCGTAGTTTATGTTTTTGCATTTTAGTCATGTTGAGCTGAAGTCACATGCATGATAATATGTTTTTGGGTTAGGTGCATGATATCGTCTGAACTTTTTATGATGTTATGAAATAAATGAGAGGTTTCCGGTAATCACATTTATGCCCTTGTACGTCTAGCTTTGTGCACGAGCGTCATATATTTGGACTCTTTGCAGTATCGACCCTAAACTTTTAAGAGACATTATTATTTGGCCTAGAGATTTATTTTAATTGCGAAATGTTCTCTGTAAACTGTGATGAATTGCATGTTGTGTTTTAGGCTTAATAAATAGCAACTTAATCCAAAAAATTATATAAAAATTACCTTTAACTCCTGTTTATGCGTAGTATTTCTTGTGATTTTCCTAGATTAATTGCTTCGCATTTTTTATTTATGAAAATCAAAAACCCCTAAAAAGTGTCCTGTCTAAAGTGTAAAACCCATAAAAATTTGAAAATTCTTGAAAAATTCTATGAAAATTCTTATATGTGTCTTTTAGTGCCTTTTAACCGTTGTTTTGTTTTGGTTCGAAAATCTCTTATAAAAACCTAAAAATTGCAAAAGAACCTAAAAACTTATAAAAATCATAAGAAATTCTGTAAAAAATATCGTTTCAGTTCTTGTTTGTAGCATTTGTTTCCAAGTTTGACATAAAATTGCCCCCCGAGACTTTAGGGCAATTTGAGTGATTTTAATTTGCAATTTAGTCCTTGCTGGGCATTGTTCGTAGTTTTCTCCACTGTTTGATTTTTTATAAAATTATAAAAACATTTGCAAAACTCCATAAAATTACCATGAACACTTTAAAATATTAAAAACTCAAAAGTATTTTTACATTAAATTTCTGAGCATTTTAGCAATAAAAGAAAATACAAAAAGATTTTTGTGTTGCCTTGCTTTCCTTATTTGTTGATTTTTGTTCCTTCATTAAAAATATAAAAATTTGCAAAATTAAAACCAACCAAAAATAGGTTTTTCATTTCTGAATTCTAACTACTTCGTAGGTTTCCTTATGCTCCTTGTGTTCGTTCTAATTACTATACCAAGTAAAAATAATAGCGAGACCACTTACATTTTGTGTGATTGATTGCTTGATTTATTTGCTTTAGTGGTTTTCTTTCTTCATGTTGAGTTTACCCACTGATTGGGGTCACAACGACCATTGATTTATCTTGTTACTTAACCCTAATTAGTAGGCTGCTCATTAGTGACTCGATCAGATTCAGAAACTATTGGTTTGGGAATGAGAGCCACTACTTGGACTTGCGATCAGATCCTCGAGTCGAACACCTGATCTGAAACACGAAGCCTTCATCTTGAAGTATTACCGTCCTTAATCGATCAGTCCGGCATCCTCCGACTATGTCTACCACTATCACATCTGATCGCCAATGCATGAAGGTCGTCGTGCATCGCGACTTGCAGATCCAACTCGCCATCCACTCTAAACGAAGTGCTACCTGATCATTGAATTGGGGAAAAACCTAAGCAGCAGCAACCGTCGATCGAACTCTGATCGCACATCTTAAAAACCGCCATGTGTTGTCACCACTTAAGCTGCCACTTAAGGCGTCTCGTACGAGTCACGTGACAACTGGGTTATTTGTGCTAGACCCCCATTGAGCTTCTTAATATTCTTCATAGGTCCAAGCAGACCAGATGATGTGCTTGACACGTGTTTCTGAGAGTTTTGCACACGAGCCCTCCTGTTTCTTATTATTTCATGAATGATTTTATCTTTCTAGTATAATACAAAATACTGTATATAAATATTATACATTTTATACACAATAACTACAAATTTAAAATATAAAAATATAATAAAATACATAAAAATACCCTATACTATACTATATAAAATAATTTTTAGAAAATAAAAATATTTTCTATTATTAATAAATCATTTAAAAATACAAAATTTTAACTAATTTTAAATCATAAGAAAAATATAAAAACACCTTTAAAAATATAAGAAAAATTACCTATGGTACATTTTACTATATTTTACATAATCAACCAAAAAATAAAATAAAATATAAATAATAAAACCAATAAAAAATACAAAATACATAAAACTTTAAAAAATCATACCAAATAAATAAAAATCATAAAATACGCTCAACATATCATTTTAAAGATAATTTAAACCATTTTCTAATAAAAATAGAATAAAAATATTTCATTCTATTTCTATTTTAATAATAAAAAATAAAAATAAGCTTTCAATAAAAAAATATTTTTTGCATCTTAAAAATAAACCAAAATCCACAAAAGCCTAAAAACTATTAAAAATTCATAAAAATAATAATTAAAAATAAAAATATGAAAATAACAAAATAAAAATCAAACAAAAATTACAAAATATTTTCTTCAATTAAAAAAATATAAAATACTTAAAATCGCCAAAATAATATAAAATTCATAAAATTCAATAAAATTTCAGAAAAATCCCTAAAAATAAATAAAAATAGAAAACCATAAAACCTTAATTTTCTATAGTTTAACCCTAGTTTCCAACAGTTTGCCTCCCTGAGTTCGACACTCCCGTACTTGACACTATACACATCTTGTTTAGGAGTTTAAATAATAAAAATAAATTTTCTGTGAAATTCATCCGATCATTACAACGACAATTGTCTACTTTTAGATAACTTGATCGTTTTGACTTTTCAAATAATAATAAACACAATAATGTTCATGAAATTCAGTGATATGATTCATCATAAATTTGTATAAGATCCTCAATTAGTGTTCGGGCTAATAAAATGCTTAATGTGTATGTTTATACTCGAATTACACATAATAAATATTCTGTATTTAATTACTTATTTATACGTCAAATCAGAACATGAATGGCAACACATGATAGATAATTTTATTAGTTGTCCAATAATACCAATTTAAAAAAAAAGATCTACAAATTGCTAGATATTAATGTATCATCACATGGGCACAATTGCAATAAAAATTTATCTAAAAATATAACAAACTTTACAAATAGGTCCAGACATGGGTATGAATATAATAAACCAAACCCACTGGTGTATAGATTGCAAATAAATCCGCGCATAGGGCTACAAGTGCGAATAAAAAGAATACGAGGGCTTATCTACAAGATGACCATGCGCACACGCTACATGTGCTTGAAGGATGGTCATGATCATGCTTTGAAGAAGAAGGTGAGGCAGAGTTACAACTTCCCCACATGTCATTCACACTGCATGCGCTTTGATCGGTTTGGATTGTGGCTCGGGCGGTGCTGAGGTTTGGGGCGATTTTGCGAATCTTCGTAGTTCGGATCAAGCTTGGTGGATCCGAAGCAATTGGTCTAGAGGGCTGAGCTATGGGGCTCCAGAACCATAGGATTAGAGTAATCAGACGGTAACTGTATTCCTCCTTATTCATTCCACCACATGTGGTAGTCCGAAGATGGAGCTCTAGTGGTGGTCTTCCTCTCCTTATTGTTCCAGAGGTGGTGCTGGTCCACGGAGAATAGTTCCAGGAGATGCACGAAGAAGAATGGAAATCAATGAAGGCTTCATTCTATATGGATCAACAGTATGATGTCCTCTTGTCAGTGAAGAAGATCTTAACTGAAGAGCCTTGAAATATCCAATCACTCAAGGACCTCCAGGACTTGCAATGGTTATCACCAAAAACTAAAGCGAGGTGAGGGAGTTTGGAGTGAAAATGGGATGGAATGGGGGCTTTAAGTGAAGTGGAAGGAGCAACCTTAATGGGTTCTTTGTCTTTGCAAGATCAAGAAAGGTTCGAGGTGGAGAGCTTCATGGAGAAGCGAAATCTGAAGATAAGGAGGTATGCGTGAATGATCGAAGAATCACTACAAAAAAAGGCGTGATTGGAATGCACATGGGGGCTCATCATGTGCACACTATGTGCATGCCTTGTGTACGTCCAAATATCGGACGAGCACATGTGCTCACCCTACGTGTGCTCGCAGATAGCCCTATCGTAAGGACAGGCAGACGAGCACCTCTATACGCCAGGTGCTCGCCTGTCGTCCGGGCATGCGCATATGTGCTCACCCAACTGCTTGCCCACAACAAAATGGGAGAGCTGTCTAAGAGCTCTTGACGAGTACATGTGGGACACCCCGTCAAACCTGTAAAACCTACCAAGAAATCACTATAGGTACTTATCAGAGTTTAGAAATGTACCTATAAAATGCCTAGTACCTGACATCCTCTTATACCTGTATAATTCCTATCAAACTCACACAATATCCATGAACTTACTAAAAAACTAAACATATAAGTTCATATAAATTTGCAATATATGTAAATGCATAACTAATAGAAGTTCTAAAGGTTCTACAACTAGAATAATGTACAAGTACAACTGGATCTAATATAAAAGTTTTTAAAAAATAAAAGATTTGCTTGGAATTTAACAACTACACAAAATCAAAAAACAAAAAAAAATCATTTTTTCTTCGATCTAAATATTTTGGAATCAAATTCTATTTTGATTTCCTTTTCTCCTTCTCCTTCTTTGTAAACCTAGCATACATGCGTGCCTCTTCTTCTGGGATCATTCTCCTCCTCCTTATCATCTTATTCAATATCCTTACATTAAGATACACACCCTTGTGATCTATATTAAGGAAAATTTGTATAAGATATGCATGTGAAGATGGAGAACTATGAAATTATTACTCGCTTTAAGGAGAATACTTACATGTACGTCATGAAATCTTCTCAGAGCTTCGATACCTCACCATCATTGCCATCTAGGACTCCATCTGTGGTAAGGGTTGTGATGACTGTAGCTGTGAATACGTATATGACGGCTGACAATAAGCATGATACAATTGACAATGCTCCTCCACATAGTATGGAGGAAGACCACCAAGCCGTCTATTTTCGATTCACCACAACAACCCTCTCCTCCAACACCTATTAAAATTATCATTGTGTAATATGTAGATATATTTAAATATTGAATAAAATAATATAATATTTATCTATACATGTTTCCTAATATCTTTATCAAATGGTATTTGGTCTATAGCAGGAGTCACCTCATTTTTCTATGTCAAATAAAGATTCTGAAATATATGTTGAAAAATGTTGAAAGAATTATTTGGAATATATATTTCAAATTACTTAAAAATAAAAAGAATAAACATCAATTCTCCTACTTCAGGAGTGGACCATTGGGATGCTTCCTCTTTCCCACTCATTTAAGATCTAGACCACCACTCCTGAAACGAGGATTCTCTTTCCAACCTAGACGCCAGCAAAAATAAGGATAAATAATAATAACATAATGGAACTACAATAAAGTACTTTTTAAAATATTCTTTTTAAAAGGAATTATCAGCTCTGCTCTAATCTAATTGTGACTTTTGGAGCCATTTGGCGATCTAATTGTCTTTTATTGGCAATTTACCCTTCTCACCTTCGACCTCCTTCCAAACTCACAATCTATAATGAATGTATCAAAAAATCCACTCACTTATAAAAATATAAAATGTATATTTTTTTTATAAAAATACAATTTTAAACTATGATGATAAGACAATACCTTTCCTCCTCGCACCATGACGGTGGGAACATTTTCACATGCGAGTCTCTCATTGCTTTAAAAAATGTATCGGTCATCCTCTTCTCCACTAAATGAATAAAGTCTCGACGGTAAGTCTCCTTTCCCCCACCAGCAACAAAACGATACCTACTTTGAAAATTTTTGGAAAATTTTAAATAAATGAGTTGCAATAATTATAAAATGACTCGAATAAATTTTCTTTGTATTCTTACCAAGAAAATCTCAAATAATCTCACATGCTCAGTAGCAGGATTGCGACATCATCGAAATTGCATGCTAGTTAAATGTATCTTGATAATGTTGGTTGTCTCATTTGTAACCCTGTTGCTATTAAAAAAAGCCCTATAGATTTTTGATTTTTTAGAGTATATATATATTCAAATTAAAATGAGAAAATGTAAAAAAAACATTACCTCCCATCCACAGTAAGCTCCAACAAAGGGAAGGAATCTGTAGTTTTCCCATCTCCATTGGGTAAAAGGAACGTAGGTGCTCGAACATCTAGAAGATGGAGAATCAGAATCTATCGATGTCCGTGTAGGTATAAGGGGAGGACATGCATCGGGAACCGCTGAGGAAGATGGCTCTCCATAAAAGGGTGGAGGAGGATAACCTAGAGACGGGCCATAGGCTATGACCCATTGAGTCTCTTCAAGAAGTGAATCTAAATCAAAATATGGGATAGGCTGCCTACTAGAAGATAGTGAGTCCGAGGAGGTCGGATGAGTGGATCGCTGAGATCCATGAGAGCCGCCAGATTTAAAATCTGTCATGACTGTAATGGCAATATAATAGTCAATTATACACTTATCAATGGAATTTATTTTAACTAGTATAATACTTTACCATAACTTACCATTAATCTTCTTCTTTTGATTCATATGAATTATAATATGTTCTAATGGTTGCAGAAGTGCCTGAATCATCATTTGTAACTTCTACATCATCTAGTAGGACATCAGATACGACCTCATTATCAGCCAATCGAATTGATTCGATGATTGGGACTTCATCTTCTACATTTATTTGCTTATGAGTAAGAGAGAAAACTTCATCTACACCATGTTATATCGAAGTATCTTCTTTAGAAATACAATTTCATGAATTTATCTTGACAACACTAAAATTTTTAATGCTCTTTCTCTTCTTTGAAACTTGATGAAGATAGCAGACTTGGTTCACTTGAGAAGCAAGAACGAATGGTTCAAATCTGATATAAATTTTCTTTCTATAACATATACGATATTATTCCTTTGACTCATTAATCGTTTCCGCATCATCTAACTCATTAATTGTGTCATCAAAGACCTCATCATGTCTCCACCAAATTTGATATCCTTCTACGAAACCATTTCTATAAAGATGCAACTGAATTTCAAAAAGCTATCTTCTTCATTAAATGACCTTTTGATATGGACACAATATAGTCCCATTGGAGTCCACAACACGAGTACCCTAGGTGTAAGAAAATTTCACAAACTCTTGAACACTTTTTTGAAAGGTCTCTATAACACGTCCAACTACTACACACTTACACATCCACTCTCTATTGGGCATAGATTTCACCTGAATGTAATAATTCATAAGGTCAAATAAGATGAGATGTTTCAACGTCAATTTAATAAGAGACCAAACCTAGAAAAGTTAAATCAAAACCCATCGTTGGCCTAAACCAATTTCACTAATTTTAGGAGATGAGAAGAGAAGTATTTTCATTAAGTTATCACTTGAGCCCATCCATTATTGGACATGCAAGCCCACAACGAGCCATTATGCAATAAATGTTATTACAAATATCATTCCCTGATATTGAATAAAGAATAACTAATTTGCATAATAGGCCCCTTAGTACAATTAGGGTTATGTACCATAGCCATCTTAATGATCATACAACTATTGATTCAATTGAATCACAGAGGCTGGTGCTTGGATGAATATCTAAAGAGTTAGATTGAGGACTCATAAAGCACTGTTAAAGGATTGTTAAGAGAGGGATGTCAATCCTTTCTCTAAAGGCTAATATCTAACTGACCTCTTGACGTAGATCCTCTGCATAGGAATAGAGATTCATAGGTGTTAGATAAGTTAGGTCAAAGAGTTGACCTAACGAGATCGAGATAACCAAAGACCTATGTCATATGCTGTCACAATATAGGCACACATCCTCTGACCGGAGACAGATGTGTTACTATATGTCTGAGTATGTACATTTGATAGACCAATAGGTTGATGACCTAACCAAGGTCTATACACCGACATGCTGGTGTGCATGCAAGGGCATATGGGTAATACAATCTCTCAAAGGGATCATACAAGTTCATTACTGAACTAGAAGACCTGAGCTCACTCATGAGATATTGGGAAGAATAAATTTCGTGCACGGTCGTCTCGCTTTGGAAGCAAGACTGAATTCATAGGTTTGATATATACTTTTGGAAAGTATACGATCAACACCTGGGTATGATGTATACTTTTGGAAAGTATATGATCGATACCAACTCCCAATGATCAAATAAGAAACTTAATGATAAAATCCTGAAGTAGACGTTGTAAAATTGATCTAATACTTCGGGTATATTCTGGATCTTCCAGTATGCAGGATTTACATATATTAAGAATAACTAAGGGTGATGTGATTATAAACGATTGTATAACCATGACGCTTCCATTCCTAGGGAGTGATGAAACGAGAAGTGACTCCTCTCAGTAGAGAAGTGATGTGATCTTGGTCCAAATATTGTACATCGATCTGAATGCAATTCAAATACAATGAGAAGATTAGATTTGCGATCTTGATTTAATTAAGCATCTATGAGAGGTACGCAAGATCAGGATTTGAGATGTGATCTCAATATCCAAGTCATTATACGTGGAACAATACAATCGCACTGTCCTTATGTCCAAGTATCCGCGGAGAAAGTGCATTATCCTTGAAAGAGTTCAAGGATAATTTCATTGTTGATATATGTATCCGAGAATTGAGAAAATTGACAATTAAATGTGATTTAATTATCATGAATAATATTAATTTAATTCTTATTATAAGGAGAGTTATCTTAAATAATTAAATAAGATTTAATTATCAAAGATGTGAATAATGTGAATATGATTCACATTATTTGGGCACATGAGAATAGAGATATAAGATGATTAAATATGATTTAATTATCATGGATATGAATAATTTGGATAGCACTATCCATATTAATCATATATATTATAAATGTGATTTATAATATATATGAAAGAGCTATTTGTAATTTATATTTGTTAATTAAATGTTGACGTGAATTGGATTTACATAACAATTAATTGAAATGTAATTCACATTTTATTTTGGATTGTAAATGTGATTCACAATTTTCTAATGGCAAGATTGCAATATTCACAAAATAATTATGAATTATTTTTTGGAATAATTTAAAACAAGTATTGATGTAAATATTGGAGATTTCCATAGAATAATGTAATCTCATGGATTACATGGAGATTGCCATCTTCCTTGTAGGGAGGTGGACGGCCACCTATTCCCATTAGGAAAGGGTGGTCGTTCCCCCCTCTTAATGGAAGGACGAAATCTTCCTTCCATGTATCTCCATGTATAATTGATTTAATTTGGGATTAATAATATTGATATATATATATTTAATCTAAATTAAAGGTATTGTTATTGTGTTTTTTACAACAAAATCTTGACCCTTAAAAGAAACATAAATCAATGTGAGCTATTGGATTTGTGTTATCCATGGATTGAGATTCATGGATCCTAAAATATTATAAATAGAAGGGCACACCTTGCTCTTCAAGATACAACTTTAGAAACAACATATGCTCTCTCTCATTCTCTATACGCCCCCTCTCCCCCTCTCATTGTGGCCATCCACCATGGAGCCTTAGAGAGAGTCGCCATCGCATCAACGTCATCGTTATGTTGCCGGATCATTTGCTCGTGGATATCTGTCCCCTTTGATGTGCTTCTCTCATGAAGAAAACATCATATCTCGTGTGATGATATCCATAGACTCACTGCTTGGATCATCAACATGGATTGCGAGAAGCATACGTTTCATCAACACGCTCGCAAGCGTCTCCTCTGACGGATCAGACTTGAGACAGGAGGTCTCTTCGTTCAGAGACTCAATCACAACTATGTTTCAAGAGGTAACCCTAATACTTATTTGTGGTTTAGATAAACTGATCCGAGAAGTGTTCTTAGATCACGTGGTTTCACCGCATAAAAAAATTAATTTCCGCTGCCTCGAGTAACTAGTACGACTAGTCACTCTCGATTGCATAAGATGCGATCCTCACACTTCTGTGATGCACTTAAGGATCTTTCCATATACTTGAAGTTGTATTAGAGTCTTAGGTTGGAGTTATTGAATGCGATCCATAAACTTAGGAAGACTCGGGTTCGTTAGGGTTTGCGAAAGTTTTATCACATTTCATTTCGCATCTCTATTTAGTGAATATTTTCGGCCTTGTTTAGATGTTTAAACACAAAATTATCATTTGGATTATATTCTCCATTAAATAAAGAAATCGTGGGATTTGAGTTTGCGTGATTTCGAATCTGTTTTCTCAAGTTATGATCATTTTAGTGAACATGTATCCATTGTTTTGGGGATTGTGAATCATGACGTAATTAAAGAGTTAATTACTGATTTGAAAATGCTTAGAAATGCATTCAAATAACTTAGGTTCTGTTATAAATCAAACTATCAAACTTTAGAAACTTATTTTGCATGATTTGAATTTAAATTGATTGAGATATACTAATTTGAGTGAGGGTCACTGCTGGAAATTACTTTCCTAATCAAGAACCTTGCGATTGTCAGTTAATTAATTAGTGAAATTAAATGGTTTAATTTCTTGGAATAATTATGGATAAATATTTTTTGAAATATTTGATGATAATTATTTCCTTAAATGACATTGCCTTGACCAGTAATTGATTAGATATGATCTAGATCTCAAATTGGTTACATCATACACTTTCCAACAAACAAAGTTGCTTGAATAGGATTGTGAATTTGTTTAGAAAATTTACTGATAATGTTAATCTATGGTATAAATTTGGTTGAAAAATCGATTATTATCTCAAGTATACAATGATCAATTCGACATTATCCTTTCCCGAGGTGGATATGGTGTCTAGTCGAGGAGCGTTGGCGTAGCAGGCTGCACCATGTGCGGTCTATCCCACTCTTGTCGGTTCTGGCCATGATAGTGGGTAGGGATGGGATAATGCAGGAGACATCACGATGTATTTTTCTAATTATTAAAATTTGAATAATACGTACTTTGAGATAATACCATCCTTTCCAGTAACACTTATATTTGTTGGATATTAATTAGGTCATTAATTTAATATGATTAGATTAATTGGAATCCAATTAAAATTAAAATACTCTATCATGAATAGAGTTGTATTTCCCTTGTAAGAATTAATCACAATGAATATGATTCATAATGATTAATTAAAATTTTAACATGATATGGAGGATCACATAAGTGACATCCATGGTCTCCCATCAAGGCGAAACATTCCATCGTTAGGGATTGTATGTAAGAGACGCCAATCGGAAGAGACAATTCCCGTATACAAGCGCATCTAGATCGGGCTCTTCGCTTCTCGAATAAGCAAGAACGTATGCGTAGTGACCCCAATATCGGGTCCTCATATTATTGGGGCGATATTGGATTGCGTATAGCGAGTTATATTCCTGTTGATGGTTGGTTCAATTAATGATGGGTCAACATCACCTTAGGGGTGATGGGCCCGGGTGTTAAAGATCAAATTGGGAGTGCGAGTTGGACTTGCAAGGCGGAATGTGTTCCTACTTCTTTTTATTCTAGTTACAAGTTCTCATATTATTGGGATGTGACAAAGATAAGGAAGGATATCCCAGATCTTGCTTTAGATATAATGGTAAGTATATCTCTTACATTGAAAGTGATTAAGGGAATGAACTTTCAGTGTTCATAAGGCAAGACAACTTTGATATGAAAACTCCTAAATCAAAGTAAAACATATATTTATATATATTTATGCAAATTTCTTATTTCAGATAATCTTTCATTAAACCCACTCAATACTATAATCAATAATAACCAGTATAATATTGTGGATTGGATCCAAGATCAAGATATTGTACTTGCAGTTGAACACATAATGTATGTGGTTGAAATGTGCAAGTTTCCTCATAGTAATGAGGAATGACAATTAAATAGACAATAGGAATACAACCCTAGGGTTTGTATGTTGCTATAATCTTGATCTCTCATCGAATGTACTTTGGAAGTGACATGTCAATGATGATCGCAATTGTCAAATAATCCTTTTAAAAAATTAAGAAGATGTTATGGCATACATATGTGCTCTCGACATTTAATTATGAATGACATGGTTCACTACATTATGCAGAATGGTTGCTCTATAAGAGATTATGTACTCAAAATGTTTGAGTACCTACCTGAACCAATGATTTTAAGAGCTCAGATGGATGTAGATATGATGAGTGTCATCATTCTACTGTCTGTACTCTAGACATTCATGAAGCTTCGTCATATTCACATTGTATCAATTGAATGAATCATGTATAGATGTTGAAGTAGTCTTATATTGAAATCTTTTGAATTCAATATAGGAGTTCCTTTATATTAAGCATTGGCTGTTTAAAGATGACGGGAGCACAGTGGAAGCATGGGTCAGACCCAAGTTGAGAGGGAAAGTTAAAGAGTTGACTGTACTTCTATGGTTTCTATACATATGACATCTAAAGAGTTGGATGAATGCCAATACTGCAATAAGTTGATGAGTTGATAGTATGACTATCAAGTCTATCTAGAATACTTAGAGAAGGACTTAAATAGTGCATCAGAATAATCTAAATGTAATCATTTATATTGACTTTCTTATTAGATAAGATCAAAGTCTAATAATCGTATCTCAGTCTTCTAATAATATTTACAATGCGTTGCATATGTTCTAGAAGACTGGAAAATTTTGATCTTCAGGTTTAATAATCATCTACATAGATATTGATGCAATTATTGCAACAATCTCTATTGAATAGATAGACTTCATAATTTCAGTGGGAGAGTCCTTAGTCTTAGAGAATGTCTCTATGACTTGGATATTAGAATACTCATAGTTTATTTCTAAATGGTGGTAATAAACATAAATTGTGGAATAAACCTATCATAGAGAGTTATGATGGATATATTTCAGATAGTAATGCAACATCTAATGGAATATACTAAATTAGAAAATTAATGAATGGTTCATTAATATTTCTAATATAGAAAATTAAACCTTTAAAGATCAATAGGAGGATGAAGATCAATTGACAATGATGTGACATCAAACCTTGGACATATGTCTATTGATGAGATCAATAGACTAGTAAGAGATGAAACTTTAGAATGTCTAAAATTTCAAACTTACATACACTTAATTAATTTTTATTATTGTTTTATATTTTTGTATTTGTTTTTTAAATTTCTATTTTTATATTATCTTTTTATCTTTTTATATTTCTATATTTCTTTTATTTTTACAATATATAATATATATAGTATATATACGATATACACTACTATCGATATAGATGATAATAGAAAGAGTCAAAAGATAGAAAATAAAATATTATTGGGTTTTTAATTACTTCTACTATTTTTGTGATTTTTTAAGATTTTTCCCTAATTTTTATATATTTTTAAGGTTAAAAATACCTTGAATCAAGGATTAATTAAATAGACCAAATTAAAATGGAGATGAAAAACCCCAAATAGTATTAAAATTTCTCCAAATTAATTTTAATATAAAGATAATAATGAAGAGAAAATTAAAACAAAAATTAATATTTTTTGAATTTATGGAATTTTGTAGATTTTTATGAAGATTTTGAGGGTTTTCTAATCTTTAAGCATTTCCTTTGTCTATTTTAGTGATTTTTGGGCTGGAGGTCAATAATACTTAAATAAGCATAACATATTTTTTGGGAATTTTTTGAACTGATTTTGTAATTTTTTGGCTTTTTTAAGGCAAACAGAGGTTGACCGTGCACTATTTGATTTTTAGAAAAAAGGAAAACGACATAAAATGCAGATATAAATCTATAGTTTGCTCAAGCATGCATCTAGGTACCTACTCATATTTTTTGGTAATTTTTGAGGCATGACGACTAATTTTAATAAATAGAAAACAAAGCACAAAAATAGTTGTCATAGTAGGGTTACAATTGCAAATATAAATAAAGACAAGCGTTTGCAATTTTACCCAAAGTATAACACTAATATTTGAAATTTATTTATTAAAGACAAGGGTCTCAATTGCAATATTCAATGAGCTCAAGGGGTTTTGTGCAATTAATACACTACTTTTTAGACTCCTTAAGTACAAAAACACAATGAGGGGGTCGGCGAAAATATACCACTTAACGCCTAGAATCCAACAACCAAGGTGTTGCCACGTGTCTGATCGTACAACCTAGAATTTGCACTACTTCACCTTGATTCTACGGTCTAGATTAGATCTGGACATGGACTTCAATCGGAGGGTGCCTAGAGGTCATTCAAGAACACAAAGAACACCTATCTGGGTGAACTTCGCTCGTCGATTCAATGCACCTCAAACACCCAATCTCCTCGATAGGTGATAGACATTTCGCTTTTGCTGGTCCCCCGCATCAAATGGCACGTTCCAATGTGCTCTAGATCCAAACGATGAAGATCTAGAGGGTCCTCTGCCTGGAGCTCCTCCTGGGACTTGAAGAGGGCCCAGATGCCCTCCTTCTTCAGCTTTACCTACACAAGAAGGAACACTAACTC
>JAZKJV010002893.1:0-36142 GCA_037367405.1 Ottelia alismoides
TCTTGTTCTTGCATGATTAGCATTTGCGCCATTCCGTTAGTTGGCTCTCTACGAAATAAATTAGAATGATTTGTTAAACTAAGATACGATCTCGTAAAGAATCTGTTACACTTGCGCCCCGACGTTCTCCCCTCTCCTCCCATGTCCCTTCCTCTCCCTCTACCGCCTTGACCTCCCTTGCTCCCGTGAAGCTCCCCTCCCCACTCCCCTCCACTACCACGTGTAGTTGGGTAAGTTCCATATCATGTCCCCCATTGTTCTCCAAAAATATATCAATTGTTACCCCTACCTTATCGATTACATACTCACCACCATACCTTCCCATGCCTTCATCGTACCATCCATGCCATTGACATTAGAAGGGGCATAAATGATATTTGGTGCCAATGATTTTTTTCCCGGAGCTTTCACCTACCAAACAACCAATCTGATAGTAGTCATCGACGTAAATTTGCATGCAATGTCCATTTAAATTTAATGACAAATCATCAACTTATTTATCAATTGTTTGACAAGGATAACATCAATATGTAATGATAGGGCAAGGAAAGGGATGATGAAAGGGGTCAAGGCATTCGAACAAGGCAAATCAAGGGAGGACCAAGGGGCGGAGTGAGCAAGGCTAGGCAGAAGAGGTTGGAGGTAGGGGGCTTCGAGGATGAGGCTGCGAGGTAGGTAGGGAGCTAGGAAAGGGGTTTCAAGGAGGAGTTTGAAGGGGAGGGGGGCTAGGAGCAAAGGCGGGGAAGGAGGGCGGGAGCAAGGGAATGGTGTGTGTGTGTGGAGGGGGGGGGGGGGGGGGGAGGGAGGGAATGTATGTCAACTAACCCCAAAGGTACAATTCTTAGGGTACAAGTGTAATTGCAAAAAAGATAGAGGCACAAGTGTTATTGGAAAAACTTGAAAGGGGACAAGTTTAAAAATCTCAATTTAATATTATAATACTTTATCACGTGCATTTATTTTTTTCATCACATAATAAAATTAACCTTACATATATGATATATCCATTACAATATTTTTATAAGCAGAAGCGATACTTGATTGACTATATGCCATTGCATATTATTACTATTATTTGTTACAAGATACATACTAAAGAAGACGACCATAGATGATGATCAAAAGGAATTGTCCATTTTAAATAGCAATGGAGATGGTCGCTCTATGTATGGGGGGGGGGGGGGGGGGGGTGATGTACCTCAAACAAAGATCAATCACAAAGCAATCCGCATTACATAATACAAGTTCGCCTTACACGCAGGCCATGCCCAAGATAGGCCTATTCAATGCTAACCGATTCTCACTATGCAAACTACTTTGGATGCAATCCAATCATGTGTACAGAGCATATCGTTTGTCATAATAACAGTATTCTAATAAAGCCTTCAAAACATAAACACCATATGACGTGCAAATTGAAATTAATGATCAAAGTAGGAGGCTTGAGACAAATCTAGAGATTGTGAAGATTTGAGAGTGCTTTTGCGGAGCTATTTTTCTTGGCGCATGGAATGACTCACAAATAACAGAGATGAATTGTAAACGGGTAGACAAGTTATACTCTTGGTACGTGTTGGAACGGTAGAGTATAGGATCCTTCGCATGTTTAAGCAGCCCTTAAGAACAGTAAGTATTACAAATAACTTCAAAATGGTTGAAAAATCAGCTTTCCTACTTGTATATTGGTGCAAAGTGATGTTTACCGGTTCATCATTAGTTAAACACACTTTTAAAAAAGTTGTATGGTTAAGGTGTGCCGATGTATAAAAATGTGTACTATACTTTCAACTATGCTTCAAGTAGTCATTAAAATGACTAAGTTCAAATGCCAACAATCAATGTGTAGTGATGTACATTGAGATGTATTGATGCAACAATAAAGAATTATATGGTTTGAACATGTCAATATTTGTGTAGCTCGATGTATCAAGGTACTAATGCCTAGTAATTGATTTTGTACTAGTGCACTAGGATTATGTCCCGATGCAAAAGTACATGAGCTAATGGAGGTATACCAGTGCATATGGGTTATACTAGTGTAACAGACACGCATGAGTACATGAGTGACTTTATGCATGAAAGTCTTTGTACATATTACATCATTGTACTAGTTTATTACAAATTGAGTCAATGGTAAAATAAAAGAGGACCTTTTTAGAAGCTCTTCTTTGAGTTCAATCATATTATTCATCTCTAACGTACTTATTAGAACATCTCTAATCAATAGTTCTCTCTTGTAGTCCTTTGAGATACTTTGCATGAGTGTATGTGTATATTTAGATGCATGCATGCTCAAGTATTTACTTGTATGTGTGTGGCTAGTGTGTATAGGAGGGTTTGCGAGCGACCATGTTTGTGCATGTGAGTATGAGTGCATGCACATCCTTGTGTAAATTTTGTGTATTGAGGGGGGGGGGGGGGGGGGGGGGGTTGAGCGCATGCGTGGGTAATTGCATGTGTGCACACATATGCACATGTGTGGTCATGCATGTGTCTGTACGTGTGTGGATGAGTATGTCTACGTGTGTTGTTCTTGTTCTACATGAGTGTATGCGAGTTGCATGTGAAGGATATGGGAAGATCGTTAAGCGCATCACGGAAGCGTGAGGATCGCATACGATCGGGAGCGACTAGTCGTACTAGTTGCTCGAGGTAGCGAATTTAAAATATTTCAAAGATGAAATCACATGATCCAAGAACACTTCTCGGATCATTTCATATAAACCACAAATAGATATTAGGTTTACCTCTTGAAGCGTGGTTGCGATCGAGTCTCTAAACGAATAGACCCACTGTCTCAAGTCCGATCCAACAGAGAGACGCTTACGAGCGCATTGTTGAGATGCGTGCCCTTCGCGATTCACGTTGATGATACAAGCAACGAATCTCATGATCTTGTCATACAAGATCTAATGTCTTCTTCGCGAGCGAGGTGCACCGAAGGAGACGGAGATCCACAAGCAAACAATCCGGCAGCATGATGACGATGTTGCAGCGATGGCGACTCTCTCTATGGCTCCATGGTGGACGGCCACAATGAGAGATAGGGAGAGAGACTTGGCATGTAGAGAGAGGGAGAGAGCAATTGATTTTCTATATCTCTTGAAGAGCAAGGGGTGTCTCTTCTTATATAGTACTTTGAGATCCATGGATCTCTATCCATGGACAGCACTAAATCAATGGAAGAGATTGATTTGTGTTTCTTTCAATGGTCATGATGTTGTTGTAATAACATAATAATAATTAATTGATTAAATTAATATATATTGATAAATCAATATAATTATTTTCAAATCAAATTAATTAAATAATCTTGGAGATAATGAGAAGATTGATCTTGTCCCCCTAAAAAGGGGAGAATGGGTCTATCTCCTCAGTATCTCATGAGATCTCATTATCTCATGATAACTCCAAGATTTACAACAACACTTGTTGTAAATTATTTCACAAAAATAATTCATAATTATCTTGAGAATACTACAATCATGTCATTGAAAAAATGCGAATCACATTCACATCCCAAAACAAAATGTAAATTATATTTTCAATTAATTATTACATGTGAATCCAATTTACATAAATAATTAATCAACAAATATAAACTACAATAGACTCTCTCTTATATATTATAAATCACTTATATTTATGATTAATATGGATAGTGCTATCCACATTATTCATATCCATGATAATTAAATCACATTTAATCATCTTGGATCTCTATTCTCATGTGCCCAAATAATATGAATCACATTTACATTATTCAGATCTTTGATAATTAAATCACATTTAATTATCTTATATAACTCTCTTTATAATATGAATCGAATTCATAATATTCATGATAATTAAATCAAATTAAATCACATTTAATTATCAATTTTCTCAATGCTTAGAAACATATATCAACGATGAAATTATCTTGAACTCTTTCAAGGATAATGTGATTTCTCCGTGGATACTTGAAGATAAGGACAGAGCGATTGTATTGTTCCACGTATAGTGACTTGCATATTGGGATCACATCTCAAATCCAGATCTTGCGTACCTCCCAAAGATGCTTGATTAAATCAAGGTCGTAGATCTAATCTTCTCATTGCATCTGAATCACATTCAGATCAATGGCCAACATTTGGACCAAGATCAGATCACTTCTCTATGAAAGGAGTCAATAAAATCCAGACCTGTTTAATCACTCCCTCGGAATGGAAGTGTCATGGTTATACAATTGTTTATGATCACACCACCCTCAGGCATTCCTAATACCTGTACACCCTGCATACTGGAAGACCAAGAATAAACCCGAAGTATTATATCAATTTTACACTGTCTACTCCAGGGATTTATCAATAAGTTTCTCATTTGACTATTGGGAGTTGGTATCAATCATATACTTTCCAAAAGCATATATCATACGCAGGTGTTGATCATATACTTAGCATATATCAAACCTACAAATTTAGTCAAGCTTCCAAAGAGAGACGATTGTGCACAGAATTTGATTCTTTCCAATATCTCATGAGTGAGCTCATGTCTTCCGGATCAGTAAATGAACATGTATGATCCCTCTGAGAGATCGTATTACTCATATGCCCTTGCATGCGCACCAGCGCATCGGTGTATAGGCCTTGGTTAGGTCATCAACTTATTGGTATGCCAAATGTACATACTCAGACATATAGTAACACATCTATCTCTAGTCATAGGATGTGTGCCTATATCATTACAACATATGACATAGGACTTTGCTTATCTCGATCTCGTTAAGTCAACTCTTTGACCTGACTAATTTGACACCTCTGAATCTCTATTCCTATGTAGAGGACCTCCATCAAGAGGTCGGTCAGATATCAGCCTAATGAGAATGGATTTCCATCTCGTACTTAGGTTGGAGATGATCTCTTAATAATCATTTGACGGTGCTTGATGAGTCCTCAATCTAACTCTTTAGATATTCATTTAAGCATCAACCTCTATGATTCAACAATTGAAACAACTGTTGTATGATCATTAAGATGTCCATGGTACATAACCCTAATTGTACTAATGGACCTATTATGCAAATTAGTTATTCTTCATTCGGGATCAGGGAATGATATTTCTAATAACATTTATTGCATAATGGCTCGTCGTGGGCTCGCATGTCCAACAACATGTGTGTTAGCGAGTACGTGTGTGTGTGTGTGCATGACCAGCATTGTGCGTGGGAGGAAGGGGGGTTTACACACACGTCTATGTGTAGGTGTGCGCACATTTTGTCATGTGTGTGCTACTCGATGGATTTTGGGATGAGGGGTTTATGCTGGCAAGCGTGCACGCGTGCATACATATGTGTCCATGTAAGAATGTGTGTGATGAATCTATGATTCATCACTCTAAAAGACATTAATTAAGCTCAAATCTTAAAAATTCATTGGCATTTCATCACTTATATTCCATTATTAACATTCATGCATATGTAAATAAGAATCACATTTTATCATACATAATTGCATAAAATAAGAAGCCAAGAAAACTAAGCACATTTGACATGTAAACTAGCTAACTCCCTTGATTTTTAATTAATTCATGCTAAACTCTAAATCACCTAAAACCACCTCCATTTTGTACATATTACTAACACAAATAAAGAAAAATACAAAAAATCACTAGCAGAAATAAGTGGCTCACAAATCAAAACCCTAATTTCAGACACGTCGGACTAAAACGTTGACATCTCTCAAACAGTGTTCGAGTTAATCCTGCTTGCTTGTCAACTAATTTACATTAAATTACCTTCAAAACAAGACCAAGTTCAAGTGAATCGGAGCTCATATGTGAAAGATGGGTTTTGGGCCTCTTTTGTACATTGTGTATTTTACCCGATTTTGACCTATTATTTTATATACATATTTAACTCTTTTTATTTTATTCCTTTTTCATTAATTTTCTTTGATGAAAGTTTTATTAAAGTGTTCAAAAATCGAAAACTAAAATAAGAGTGAAATCAAAGAAAGTATCTAAGGCTGAGTCCTCATTGACCGTCTGTTCAACATATCCTTTGTATTTTATTCTTTTATTTCCTTAATTATTAAAAATATAAAAAAAATTAATTTGTAAATATTTGTCTTTTATTCATCGTATTTTTTCTCAATTTTTATCTTATTTAGAAATGATAAAAAATTACAAAAACTAAAAAATCATGTACTCTATGTACATAGAGTACCACCAAAAATATCACTTTGTGCAAACGATCAATTTCAGTTTTGGTTTTTTTCATTAAAGTTATAGAACTCATTGAGACGAACAACTTTCGTGAAGAAATTTTTTCGATCCGAGATCTTTTGCTATTTCTTCTATTTATCTTTATATTTATTTTTCAAATTTTTAGGAGTGACAAGTGGCATCCTAGAGCCGCCACATGTCACCTATTTTTGGCCTTTTTATATTTTGATGTATTTAATTAAAAAAAATGTCGTGTGGTGAGATCTGGGTCATCCGATCTTGGTCTCGGACGGCCCCTGCTCTCCTTTTTCCTCCCATGATTTTCATCGCCTCCCCGATCTCCGATCCGTCGCCCGTGTATCTCACCTCTGATTGCTATCCATGATCTTCGTCCTCCTCCAAATGTCATTGTTGCCTCTCACCTGATCCCTCATCGAATCACCAATCTCTCTCACCTGATCTCCTTCCAGATCCAGCCCCTTCAATCAGATCATCACCGCCCCTTTTTCTCCTGATTCGTTGCTCCAATCTCCCTCCAATCTCCCCAATACCCTTTTTATTCGTCCGATTCTCCATCACCTTCCCTATATATATAACCAAAACTCTGTTTCCTGGAACCCATCATCCGCTGCGAGGGGACTCAGCAATGACAACGTCGACCCTCCTTCTTCGGTGAGATCCGATACCCCCTTTGTCGTGATGCCATCGTAGATCGCCTTCCTGCACGTATGCCCTTTCTCCGGTCTTCATGTCGTCGAGCCACTACCACACCGCTTTCCTTCACCGCACCTCCTCTACGTTCACCACACCCGACCGCAAGTTCTACCACCAGAACTCCCTCGCTTCGCCCCTTGCTCATTCATTTCCGAGCCCATGCGCCCTCCTCCAGGACTCTCCTGGAGCTTTTCTCCGACAATCGCTCGTACCTCTCGATCTTCCAGGCCTTTTCTTCACCAAGCTTCAGCGAACTACGGTGGAGGCCCTCATCTCCAGCTAATCTTCTCTGAAGCTCCAGCTGTGGGGCCCTGCTGCCCCTCAACCACACCGACAACCACCTCCTTCATAGCCACATCCTATCCGAAGTCGAGACTCATCTCCGTCAAGCTCCCCTTCGCCGACAACGGTTGTTACCTCCCGCACCTTCGCTATCGCCTCCAGACCATGCCCAGACTGCCTCGACCCATCGGGCGTGAGGCCCGAGACCCTCCTCACGTGCGTGACACGTGCGTGGATGGGAATTCTGCAAGCAGCCCCTTGTGCTTTCGACAAATTAACCCAAAACCCCACCGCCCAGGGGTCGCGTGAGGCACATGTGGCATGGTGGGCATTTTGTGCAAAACCCCCTCTATGGGTTAGGTATTTGCTTCCGTACCCTCGTGCACAATTTTTAGTTTATTTAAATTATTGTATTTGCACTCATAATTAAACCTTATTTTTGCATCTTTTTATTATTTGAAACTTTGCATATTGTAGAACAACTATTTCTTGACAATATGACATGTGATTATTAATTTTGTGATCTATGGTTATTTAATAATATTTTTTATAGAAAATTGCATATTTTACCCAATTAATGATCAAAACATTAATTAATTAACCATTGCTCAGAAAATGCCAAAAATTCATAGATATTAGAATTAGTTGTATTTTACATTGTGGCCAAAAATAATTACATTTCCATGCATATTTTGTTCTGTAAAATTCATTTTGTGCTTTTTAGTAGTTAATTTTTAATAGGTCTTAAACTTCATATTTTTCTGATCTAGGATTTTTCTGAGATGGATCACATAGTGATAGATCTCAGATAATTTTAATCCTTGAAAATAAGTAGGTTTACTATTTATTATAATTAATTATTGTGGTTCACACTATTTGAATATCTAATTCATTAAATAGTCATATTACATCAGAAAATTCAAAAAAAATACAATGCATTTATTTTTACATAATTCACATCTTAGAAAAGTTTTGTGATTTTTGGACATCGTCTAATTGATATTAATTTTTTTGGTCCTTAAAATTGCCCCGTATTTGCAATTGTATTAAAAAATTGCACTAAAAATACCAAAAAACGGTCTCGAAAACTACATATCTAATTTGATAGACTTAAACCTAGGTTGTTCCTTTGCCTCCTTGAGTTCGACCCTGGGACTTGTCCATGTTAAATAAACATAAAACCACATCTAGTTTAATTGATTATTTTATTGAATTTTGTGGTTTTTTTATCGACTCTTAAGTACCTGACTACAACATAAAAATGACAAATTAAATAGGGTAATTAGCATATCGTTAGTGTGCGGTGTATGTATGCGCGCATGCGTGTGTGTGTGTGTGTGTGTGTGGGTGCATGCATGTGTGCGAGCATGAGCAAGCGAGTGAGTGTATGTGTGTGGGAGGGGTGGATGGGTGTGGGTTTGTGGGAGAGTGTGGGCATATGTATGTGGGTGTCTGTGTATGCATAAGTGCGGGTGTATAGGAGTGTGTGTGTGTGTGTGTATACATGCGTGTGCACGTGTGTGCGCAAGTGTATGTGTGTGATGGTTCGTGGGTAGACGATGTGGATTAGATCTCCTACGAAGATCAGACAGTCGATGACAGCATGATCCAACAGTTGTTGTACCGCTTAGAACGGACGCACGATCGGATGGTGGAGAGCTCCTCTGTAAGACATGGGGAATAACACATTGCGACTGGGCTTGGATCCGATCTCCTAGGTGGCTCTGACCTGCCCCCAATAGGTTGAAGGGCGGGGAAGGTTCATGGGAGGATGTTGGAGCTGTTGGAAGCATCAAGGAGGTTCCAGAGCACAGAGAAGGGGCCCTGGAAGTCGAAGAAGGTTCCTGGCCTCCTAGGGCTGACTTTGAATAAAAAATGCCTCATCTGAGGCTTTTGACCTCCTAAACATGCATGGTTAGCTTAAAACACCAAAAGATGGGTCTAGGGGATCGGTTTAGGGAGAAATGGGCAAAGATGAAGTGTGGCAGATTACTTCCGACGAACGACGGAGGAGGAAGGCTGGGTTCACTAATCAAAGGGTCGATCAGAGAGAGTGGAGATGCATGGGGGTAGGGAAAGTGAAGGTAAATGAGTTGGAGGTGAAAGGCGGGTCAGAGCACAGCCAATGACAACATAAACGGTGGCCAAAGCTGTAGCTCCGACGAACTACGGATTGGAAAATTATGAAATAAAATGCAACAATGGAAGAAACTAAATGCTAAACTAGACTAATATTAATCCTAGGAATGAAAAGCTAGATCTTAACCTAGACGGAGAAGGAGATGGGTGTAGCTCATGCGAGAAGACCGGCGAGCTCGGATCACCTAATCTAGAACCTATTCATTTGTGCCAGAAGTTTGGCCACAATTGTTGTTGTCACCAGCGACCTTGGGAGCCAAGAAGATTGGAGATTTTTAGGGCTAAATGGGATCAAATTCAAACAGAGGAGGAAGGGGGGTATATGTACACGATGACCTTGGATTGGGCAGAGTGCTCTATTCATTGATCCTTGGATCAAGGAGAGATGGTCGTATTAAAGATCAGTGAACAAGGTACGAAAGTCAAAGATGAATCAAGCCCTGAAGGTGTAAAGTTTGACATGAAAAGTTCAAGGAAGAGGGGCAGTCAACGAGGTCTGACATACCTAGGGTGCAGGGTGGGCAGTTGACTAAGGATCAACGGTAAACCTGCCTTGACCGGTCTACTGATAACACCCAAAAGTTGAGCGGTCTTGTGTTCCACACAAGGCGGGAACACAGTCGAAGTGTTGGACCCCTCAAAATCCGAGGTTACTCAGCAATTAACCCACACTAAAGAATAAATCAACTAAGTCTCAAAATTTGTGAATTAACATTTAACTCTACCATAAAATGCATAGTGAACAAGCATGTAGAGGTCGAACCACAGAGAGCAATACAAAATTGCGGTAGCCTATGATGTTCATGTACAACAGAGTCATCCTTATCTGAATCCTATTTTTGTGGTTTTTTTCTTTTTCTTTTTCTTTTTTTTATTTATATATTTTTTTATTAATATACATATAGGGGCCCTTTCAAATAAGACGCAGTCCTTCCTGAGTTCAGGAAGGCCGGCCTTTTTTTGTATAAATCACGAACACTTTAGTAGAATACGTATATAGTTTGTATTATAGGTGCATGTTATAAATACAAAGCCGCATACAAAACTACGCACTATAATACAAACATTAAAACTTCACATTATAATACAAAACTGTATATGTACTCTACTAAAGTCATCCTGTTTTTTACAAAAAAGAGGCTGGCCTTCCTTAGAGATGGAAGGACCAAGTCCTATTTGAAAGAAATCATATATATATATATTGTTTAATATTATATTTATATGTACTTATCTATATATATAATATAATTTATAGACATAGATATATAAAGATATACACCCATAAAGGGTCTATATATAGAGAGAGAGAGATTATATATATATGCATTATATTTTTTCTTTTTTATATATTTTTAATTTTGTATTTTGGTTTTTAATTTTCTGATTTTTATATTTGATATTTTATATTTTTCTATTTTCTTTTTCAATATTGGAATATATAAACTATATAATATAAGGGGTGATAAAATATTTAATAAAATATATAAAAATAGTCAAAAAATTCAGAACTAAAATCCTTTTGTCTTTTTATAATTTTTTACTATTTTTGTGATTTTTGGGTATTTTTTAGAATGTTTTTGGTATTTTTAAATAGCAAAAGAAAGGAAAATAGGGAATTGGCTACTGGTTGGGGATAAAATGGGAATTAAAAATATAAAACATCCACAAAATTTTGCCAAACTAATTTTAAAATAAACAGGATAAAATACAAAGCCTACAGACATTGAATTTGTATTTTTTGGAGTTTTCTATAATTTTTTTGGATTTTTTGGAAGTTTTGAAGTATTTTCTAATTTTTAAGGTTTCTCTTTTGATTTTTTTAGTGGTTTTTGGACTGACACTAAAATATGATGAAATAGACAACAGGTAATTTTTTTTGGAATTTTTCGAGGTGGTTTACTATTTTTGGTATTTTCTAAGCTAGACAGTAGATAAAATGCATGTTTTTGATTTTTAATAAATGCAAAAATGCAACAAAATTAAAAACTAAAAATATGGCATGTAAGAGCAAGCTAACATGAGCTTATATTAATTTTTGTAGAATTTTTCAGGTTAATATGAAGCATGAAATAAATGGACAAAGCATACAAAAATATATGGCCTAGCAGGGGCATTTTTGCAAATAAAAATAAAGACAGGGGCTGTAGTGCAAAAACACCAAAAATATTACACGTGGTCTGCAATTTTAAGGCTTAAAATGAAATACAAAACCCGTCAGGGTTTTACTGCAAATTTCACGTGCCTCACGTGGGACTGTACGTGAGGCGCGGAAGGACCTAATTGCAATTCTGGAAAGTATAGGGGTCCTACTGCAAAATTTACAATTTATTTACAACGTGCGAATTTATTTACAGTATTAATCGTTAAATACAAAAAAGTACGAGGGGGTCCAGTGTAATTTACCCCCTAAGGCGCGCAAATGGACGGCGATGGGCGCGCCACTTATCCACGTGTCGGGCTCTCGAAGCCCGATACCCCTTCGACGATCCTCGGCTGAGATTGCATCTGATGTTTGATCGAACGACCGAGGCGGCCGCTAAATGTACGACCCTGATTAGATCCGGGGCCACCTCCTTCATCTGACGGTGGCTGCTGCTCGCGAAGAACAGGGAAGATTGGCTGGCTTCCCTGGCTTCGATCCTTGATTCCTCCACCTCCAGACGCTCCTGGTTGATGGTGATAGGCTCCATACGTCCGGCGAGGTGGTGCGCAGCATCCGAGGTACTCCAGAAGGTCCAGGACCCCCTAGATTGGTTCAGCGAGCTCGGAGAAGAAAGGAGGGTCCTGGAACCTTGCAGGTGATCGATTCGAGCTCCAGGGGGCTCCGTTTGACTCTTGCCCTGCACCAAAAAGACCAGGGGCTCGAGGAGATCCTCCTCGACCGGGGCTTACATCTAAAAAGATGGGAAATGACTGAGGGTGGCGAGGTCCGGCGACGCGGTGGGGTTGGACCTCGATTCGCAGAGCCAGCAGGGCTCTGGTTGATCTGACGTGGGGAGTAGATGAAGAATGCGTAGGGGAAGGAAATGGTGGTGAAGTGAGGGTCGGAATGTGTGTGGATCAAGTTAGAGAGGTTCGCCGGAGTTGAACTCCGGCGACCCTCAATCTGGCCTTAACCAGGAACCTAACTACTGGATTAAGAACTAAAAATGAAAGTTACACTACAAAACAAGATAAAGGGCAACTCTTATACCCGGGATCGACCAGGGAGCAGGACCTCCGGCGAGCGGCGGTCGTGGGTACTTCCTTCGACTTCTCCGACCGACTGAGACTTCCAGGAGTACCCCCTTGTCACGAGGATCCTCCAAGGGCTGGAAATGAGGGTGGAAAGCGACCGAAGGGAGACCAAAATGGGGGAGGAGGTCGAGGGAATTATTTATAGACATAGATACACACCCTTATTGACTGGGGCGCCATGAAGAATTGGCAGGTTAGATGGTTGATCTGGGTTGGTGGCAGTGGTGTACAATGATCGGGGATCATTTTGTCAGAAGACGTCGATGGCAAACGATGGACGAGTCGAGCGGGAAAAAAGGGAGAAGACGGGCAGAAAAGACCAGCCACGTCATTTCAGCCGCCTGGGGGTCGAGTTGACCAAGCGGTCAACAAATGCTGGAAGCTGATTGGGCCTTGTCAGCCCGAATTTGATTCATTATTTTAACCTAATAAATGAATTTATTAAATTTTACTTATAAAATAAAAAATGTGTATTAATTAATGTAGTATTTATTTATGATTTTTATTTAAATTTTTTGATGTATTTTATTATGGTTTTATTTTAATAATGTATTTATGCATGTATTTACATGTATTTTGTATTTTTTATTTTTATCTTATTTATTTTATTTTATTATTTTATGGTCTTATTTTCTAAATTTATAATTTATTTTTGTGAGTGTGAGGATATTTTTATTTAATTTTTATGATTTGATTTTTATATTTAAATAAATAGGTACATGTATATGTAGGTATACCTATAGGTAATTTACCTATATTATATATATACTTAATTTATTTAATGTATTTTCTTGGTTTTTATTTTGGATTAGTATTTATTAATAAGTCATATGTAATATTTACAATATTATAAAAATATAGATGATTACATAATAAAAGAATAAAATCCTTTTTATTTATGTACATATAGATAGCATAGGTATTTTGTCTATGTATCTCATAGACTTATTTTATTTTACAAATTCTTTTTGGTTTTCTTTTAATTTCAATATGTACATGTTTTGTATACATTATTTACAAAATTCTAAAAATATAAATTCATAAAAATAATGGATAATGAATAAGTTGAATATTTTAATCAGGCAGACTGTACAATGAGGGCCAAAAACCTAACTTTCACAGATGAACTCCAAAAATTATGAAACCAATTTTATTAAATAGTTCTTGGAAAGTTATATACGATTAAAGGTGAGTTTGGTGGATTTTGAGTTTTTATTTGCAAGATATGGGTCTGTGAAGTTGAGATTCTGGCTTTTTATTCATTGTATAAAGTGTACACTATGTATCGTTTTTGTACAAACTCAATTTTGACTTTTTATTTACATTATTATCTACAACTTTCATGTACAAAGTTTCTTTATCTGATAAATGGATAATTATATACAAAATAGGTGTCAAAATGCATAAATAGATGAATAAATAAATGAGGTATTTATCGTACTGCTGGCCCTCATCTCCCCTTACTTTATTCCTTGTCGACCAATTCCATACTGGCCTTGGTCTCGGGGTTAGGGTCATAAAATTTTGCAATATTTTATTTCTTTTTCTTTTCTTCTCTTTATTCTATAATTTTGGTATTAAAAACCTTATTTTATGTACAATGAATGCAATGAATAATGAATGCTATTATGTACAACTTGATGCTATTTACATGCATTTGCTGGGATTTTTAAGGCCAAAATGATAGAATAAAGGTGATGAAATGGGGATTCATCATCCCCTATACTTGCCTTTGCTAGTCCCTAGCAAATACTTATGCAATAAGTATAAGAAAGAATAAAGAAAAGAAAAAGAGGATTGAAGAAGAGTAGAGTGAGTAGGGTTGCTTTCAGTGCAATGCATGTCTTTACAAAATCTGAATTCGGAGCTTCTGTCAGACCTTGGGTGTAGATGTGTGTGGAACCTAGTCGGGAACCAGCTCTAAAATACAACAGCCTTCGAGAGTCTCAAACTCGGTTCAACCCACCTCAATAGCCTGGTCAGAACTGGTCTACATCATACACAAACCCTTATAACTATGAAGCTGACTTGTACAATGTAAGTGATAGTGGCTCTCCCCAACTGAAATGACAAAGGGACTGACTTCTCCAAAATGACAACCCAATGATTCCCCAATCCAACAGCTCTTTCCTCGAGGAGCAGGGTATTCCCTTCTAAGTTCAAGTGGCAACCAGCTCAAGAGAAGGAGGTGAAGAAAAGAATGGACGGTAGCCAGTGTAGCTACCCTCTCGAGGATGCAAGACCAGTGTAGTCAAGTCATCCAGATGCAGGCTCACATATTTGATTTTGGAACTCAAGCTTGCTTATTGGCTTTACAACATATGTACATACTTTGCAGGCATTTTATTTTTCTACAAGCCTGACCATTTTTTGAAGTACTATTTACAGCAGCATTTACATATGGAGTTTTTCCTCTTGAGCCAGTAGACTATCCCTCTTTTGAAGCTTTATTGCAACCCACAATCTCCTGTCGTTAGACCTCATGGATATTGGACCAGGTTGGGGTGCACTTCCCTCCCTAGACGAGGACGAGTGTTTCCACCCGTGTGCGTCTCAGACTGGCAAATCCAACCCCCTCACCACTCCAACTGAGTTAAGCCAAGTGAAAGGTGCAAGTGTCCAAGTTAGGTCATGGTCGGCAAGAGTCATACGTGTGTCTCGAAAAGTTCTAGTGAGTCAGTTGAGGTGACTTGAACCCAGCCCTGATTTCTCAAAGAATTAAGTCTGCATAGACCTGAAGTACCTTAGACCTAGTTCCCATAAGGTTCCAGTGCAATTAGGTGCGGTAAGGTCTAACCAAGCTCCAATTTGAGACTTTATTAGACTGATTCATTCATCAAGCTCACTCAAAAAGAATATGAATGCTATGCATATGCTATGCACAATGAATGATGCAATTTTTCACAAAGAATATACAAAAATCAAAGAATCTTTTTACAAGGAGTTTTTGCAAATAAAAAAACTTGGCATATAAAAAGTACATACAATTATTTACATGGGCGTGCTGCTTTATTTACAAAATGTATGGATTTTTAAAGACTTTACAGGTTCTAATGAAGTAATTTATTCAGATTGTCCACGAAGAATTTTATGTATCTTATTTACGATTTACAAGTATTTGTAATGATGCTTTTATTTCTCAGATCTAGTTTGAAAATAATTTTGCAAACTATAGTACATGATATTTTTTGCAAGCATTTACACACATTTGAAAACTATTTTTGCAAAGATTTTTCACACTATATATATATATATACATTTTTCACAATAGTTTTGACAAATATTTTTCAAAACATTTGCACATAGGTTTTTCAAATCCTTTATTTCACACAAAGAAAAAGTTTTTCAAGCCAAACAATTTTACACGGGTTGAAAACGTTTCACAGCAAATTTTTCCAAACAGGTCACACTATTTTTCAAATCATACTGTAAAGGTATTTAACCTGATTTATTAATCAGTATATACAAAGAAAGAAAAACTGTATTTGATGTACAACATAGTTTAGGCTCTTATAAACTTTATTTGGGATTATTGCTTATTTTTGTATGAGAGATTTTCGTGCAGACTCCTCAGACTTATTCGAGAATCATTTTCAAGAGATTTTCAAAAACTACAGTCCAAAATAATTTTACAAACATGTACACGCATTTGAAAATGATTTTACAAAGGTTTTTCACACAGAATAGATAGGCTTTTTCAAAATAGTTTGACAACAAAAGTTTTTCCAACCATTTGCACACTAATTTTCACACATTTTTATTTCACTCAAAGAAAATAAATTTTTACACATGAAACTGATTTTACAAAGGTTAAATACTTGTACACAATATTTTTCATGCACTTTCAAAAGATTTTTCACAGAGAATATTTTGCACAAAACGCTTTTCCTGACTTAATAATCAGTACAAGTACAAAAGAGTCTGAGGAGCTCACAATCATCTTCATTATTATAGAACTGCTTTTTACATTATCTTTTAGATTGAGGTGATGTTTTATTTTTCAGTATGAGTTATGGCTTATAGTATATACATGGTATATACGACCCCCCTATACTTAGCTTGAGCTATGTCCTCATAGGTCGAAGAGAGAAGAGACGACATAACTCGTACTGAGTATAGACAGATCCAAGAATATATATTACTGAGAAATGAATGAATGAGAAGTTGACCGTCCCCCCTATACTTAGGATCAAGTAATCCTAAGTATAGCTGACTATACAAAAAGCAGGGAGGGTCAAGGGTGGGGATACACAGATCGTACTCGGATTGTCTCCCCCTATACTTAGGGTAAGATACTCCTAAGTATAGACAAGAAGAGGAGACAATGGAGAGGATTGAAAATGAAATGAAAACTCGAGGTGCACACCCCTCTATACTTAGGACAAAGTACGTCCTAAGTATGGAAAACTGTCTACAAGGGCGACACCTTTTTGATACAAAAATAAGATAGAAAAGGAAAAGAAGAAAAGAAGAAAAGAAGAAAATCAGATAAACAGTTTTTGGTATGCATTGTCAGAATCTTCTGATGCTGTCACTGTTGTGGATATGTCATCATGGTGTATGAGCTGAATAGAGTCTACAACGGCCAAGAATGTATCTGGTTCGAGGTAAGGCTTCAGGAGTTGACCGTTGACGACGAATGGCTGTGCATCAGGGGACAATTCTGATATAGCAATGCTTCCATTGTCACGCACTTCACAAACTCGAAATGGCCCTGTCCACTTACTCTTCAATTTGCCCGGGAAGATCCGCAACTTTGCATCAAATAACCACACCTTCTGTCCAACATCAAAGGTCTTTCGTCTGATGTGCCGGTCATGCCAGCGTTTCACCTTCTCCTTGTACAGTGATGTGTTATCGTATGCATAGTCTCGGAACTCCAAGAGTTTGTTCAGATCATCCTTTCTTTTCTGACCACTTTTGCGTGAGTCCAAATTGCAACTGTTGATTGCCCATAGAGACTTGTGAATTAATTCCACAGGCAGATGGCACGGTTTTCCATATACAAGACGATAGGGCGACATGCCCAAGGGAGACTTGTAGGCGGTTCGGTAAGCCCATAGGACCGAGTCCAAGAGTTGAGACCAGTCTTTTCTGTTTGGCCTAACAAGTTTTTGCATGATAGTCTTGATTTCTCTGTTTGATAACTCTGCCATGCCATTGGTCTGAGGATGGTAAGGAGACGCGACACGATGATCGATGTCGTACTCCTTCGTCAATTTCTTGACCTCTTTGTTAATGAAATGGCTACCCCCGTCTGATATGAGAATTTTTGGTATCCCGAACCGCGAAATGATGTTCTTCTTCAGGAACTGACACACTGTTCGGCTGTCGACGGCTCGAGCAGGGATAGCTTCCACCCAACGACTCACATAATCGACGACAAAAGGATGTGCTCAAAACCTTGACTGTTAGGGAAAGGTCCCATGAAATCAATGCCCCATGCATCGAAAACATATGCTATCTGAATGATTTTCAGGGGCACCGAATCTTTTGCAGTGAGTGTACCTTTCAATCTCTGACAGTCAATACATCGTTTGACAAATTCTGATGCATCCTTAAATAATGTGGGCCACCAGAAACCACACTGAAGTACTTTTGCTGCCGTACGGTCTCCAGAATGATGTCCACCAGATTCGAGCGAGTGACAATGCTCGAGGACACTATATTGCTCCTCCTTAGGGATGCACCTGCACCAAATGCAATCCGCTCCTTCCCTGAATAAAAGAGGATCCTCCCATTGGTAGAAGCGGGTGGTGGACATGAATTTGTTCTTCTGATTCTTCGTCTAATCCGACGGTGTTACCCCAGAGGCAAGGTAATTGACTATATCAGCATACCAAGGAAGAGAATTCACTGTTAAGATTGATTCATCAGGAAAGGTTTCTGTGATGGGTGCACTGTTCAGAGGAGGCTCGTGCTGCTCAATTCTGGAGAGATGGTCTGCTACCACATTCTGAACTCCAGGCTTGTCCTTGATTTCCAGATCAAATTCCTGGAGAAGAAGGATCCATCGAATCAGTCTCAGGCTTGGCATCCTTCTTCTGTTGGAGGTACCAGATAGCAAAGTGGTCTGTAAAAATTGTGACTTTCGATCCAAGCAAATAGGATCTGAACTTCTCAAGTACGAAAACCACAACCAGCAACTCTTTCTATGTCACTGTATAATTTCTCTGTGCTTCATCTAATGTTCTGCTGGCATAGTGAATGGTATAGGGCGCTTTCTCTTTCCTCTGCCCAAGAACATCCCCGACTGCAAAGTCTGACGCATCGGTCATTATCTCAAAGGAAAGAGACCAGTCAGACGGCTGTAGGATTGGAGCCTGAATAATAAGCTCCTTTAGCTGATTGAAAGCAAGGAGAACATGTTGATCTACGTTGAACTCAGTCTCCTTGCATAGAAGTTCTGCCAAAGGTCGGGCAATGCGGCTAAAATCCTTGATAAATCGTCTGTAAAATCCCACATGCCCCAGGAATGACCTTACATTCTTCACTGTCTGAGGTGGTTGTAGATTTGCAATAACATCCAACTTTGCCGGGTCGACTTCCATGCCACGTTTGGAAACGATGTGGCCCAACACAATACCTTCAATGACCATGAAGTGGCTCTTTTCCCATGAAAGTACTAGATTAACTTCACGACACTTCTGAAGCACTCTGTCCAGGTGCTCAAGACAAGAATCAAAACTATCACCATAGACAGAGAAGTCGTCCATGAACACCTCGAGAAAACTGCCTACCATCTCGGCGAAGACTGCTAGCATGCATCTTTGGAATGTTGCCGGTGCATTACATAACCCAAAGGGAATTCTCTTGAAGGCGTAGGTGCCGAACGAGCAAGTGAAGGTAGTTTTCTCTTGATCTTCAGGAGCGATGGTCACTTGGTTGTACCCGGAATACCCATCCAAAAAGCAGAAGAACTCCTTGCCTGCTAGTCTTTCCAAAATTTGATCAATGAATGGCAAGGGGAAGTGGTCCTTCTTAGTTGCTGCATTAAGACGGCGGTAATCAACACACACCCGCCAAGATGTCGGTACCCGAGTGGATATTTCCTCTCCTTTGTCATTTGTAACCACGGTAAGCCCGGATTTCTTTGGAACTACATGCAGTGGGCTTACCCATTTTGAGTCGGAGATGGGATAGATAAAGCCTGCATCACACCATTTCGTTATCTCTTTCATGACGACGTCCCGGAGGTTAGGGTTCAACCTTCTTTGGAATTCGCGGGACGGCTTGGCATCTTCTTCCAGATAGATATCGTGTGAACACAAAGCTGGATTTATCCCTCAGAGATCTGATACGCACCAACCAAGTGCCTTGCGGTTCTTTTCTAGAATCTCGAGAAGACGAGATTCCTGACCCGAATTCAGCCTGCTGCTGATGATGATCGGATACATTTGTTCTTCACCCGCAAGGAAAGCATACTTCAGGCCTGCAGGAAGTGGCTTGAGTTCTGGTTTTGACCTGTCCAACTTGTTGGTCACTTCAGATACGATGCTGGTGGTGGGATGTACTTCTTTGAAGGGGCTACCATCCTCATCATCTTGTTGAGATCCCAGTGATGTGCCGAACGGTTCTGCGCTAGGCTGATCGTGTTCGGTCTGGAGTGAATGATCAAAGAGATGCGCCTGCATCTGAGAATCTGCCTCCCAGGAATCATCGGAGCATGGGGTAACTGTGCTTTCCAAGTCCTCCTCAAGAGTGAGGATTTCTCGGGTCCATGAATCGTTCAATGACAAGAATGAATCTCTGATCTCTTCAATGAAGTCACAGTCTACCTCGGATTCTGTATGGCTCTCATCAGTCGTGGCGTTCGGCTCTCTACTCATGTTTATAGTGATTTGCTTGGTGTTCGAGCTAAAAGTAATCTTGCCAGACCCGTAATCAACCATGGCACCTGAAGTCCGTAGGAATGGTCGGCCAAGGATGATAGGTGTCTGGAGTAAGGGTGCAGGTGAGTCCATATCAAGGACTACAAAATCAACGGGGAATTGCATCTCCCGCACCTTTACTACAACATCTTCCAACAAACCCTTGGGTCGCTTGATGGATCGGTCAGCGAACTGAAGGATCATTCGTGTCTGCTTGAGCGGACCCAGCCCAAATTCTTGCATTATTGATGATGGCAAAAGGTTGATGGAAGACCCGCTGTCGAGGAGAGTGCGCTCGAAGACCTGATCGAACATTTCACAACTGATGAGGGGTGCTCCATTGTCTTGTTTTTTCTGCGGGAGGTTACTGATAGCTGCTACCGTGGTCAAGGTGAGGACATGCTTCTCAACTTGTTGGCGTCTGTTCTTTCTTGATGGGTGACGCTTGTTGGTACATACCTCTTTCAGACCTTTCTTAACAGCTGTCATGTACTCCACGGCCTTTTGTAGGGGAATCTCAACAGTCAAATTGTCAATTATTTTCACAACTCCTGGATCAGACAATGCACTTTTCTTGTTGCATATTTTTTGATTTTTCACTTGCATCAGGAAAAGGAATATTTATATTACGAACAGGAAAAATAGAGTTCTTATTTACATCAAAATCCTCGACCATAGAATGTTGTACATCCTGATTACAAAAAGGAGTACAAACTGTATCCTGACATACTGGTGCTGAGGGGCGAGCAAAAAGTACAGCATCTGCTCCGTCGGCTGGCGAGGGATCGGCGGCTGCTGGCGGCTCCTCCAATGCTGGCGCGGCTTCGCTTCGGCTGCAAACTTCTTTTTGTTGTTTTTTATTTTGCTGATTTTTTTGTATTTTCAGCTGGGGATGCTGACACTGCACGACGACTGGAATGGCTTCTCCTTCTTCTTCCTCCTCACCCGCCCCTGTAGCTGGCACGGTTGATGCGGAAGATGACGATCCACATGTTTCTTTATTCACCTCATTCTTGGTGGCAGGCGGAGGCAAGGCCCTACCGCTCCTGAGAGTAACAACATTAGAATAAATAGTAATATCATTGTCAGACACGGGCATGACATCATTCTACATGCTCTTTCTTTTTGAGGTTATTGGGGTTGGCCTCGACCTGAGCTGGAATGGTGGTTCGAGTGACGGTCAGGTCGTCAAGCCTCTTGCTCATTTCCGCCAGCCCTTTGACAAGTTGGGCCAAGCAATCCATGGTGGGGTTCACAGGGGGTGCCTCGGTGGGTTCAGCGTGCAGACCACGCTGCTGTTGCATGGATGGGTGCGGAGGTTGTTGCTGGTGGTGCTGGGGTGGTGCAGGAAGTTGAAGTTGTTGATACGAAGGGGGAGGATACTGCTGATATGGTTGAGGTGGGGCAGCCGCATACTGGTGAAACGGCTGTGGATGGCGGTATTGCGGCTGCTGGTATGGCTGATTCTGCCTCCATTGATTTACATACTGGGGAGGCTGATGATACTGCTAATGTGGCTGAGAGGACTGTCCAAAACGACCACCCTGAGGTTAGTGGTATTGTCGGTTGGCAAGTGGCTGACCATGGGGTTGTCCCATAGGACGGGTCGGCTGTGCATCGTTGGTCCATACCCCGTTCACTTCCTGAATCAAGGGTGGTGGTGGGAAAACTGGATCAGGTCCTGAAAGAAACTCTGGTTGGTACACAACCATCTGCTGCTGCGGCTGGCCCTGGTCGGGCGCCTGCACGTAGTACAAGTGTTGGACTGCCGGTGGCGGCTGGCTCGGCTGAGGCTGATGTTGCGGTTGCTGCTCGTCCTTCTTCTCAGCTGGAGCTTCTGATGGTGTCGCCGACTGAACAGAGTTGATGGTGCCCACCAACAGTTCAAGGTTCTTGTTGATTTGATCAAGCTTGTCTAAAATCTGAGTCCTCTTCTCGATCACAGCGAGTTTCTCAAGGTCCTGTGATCGCTTCTCAATGATGTCAACTTTAGAGAGTTGGCCCCCGATGATACTGAGGTTGGAGCTCTCATCTCTCTCTGCCTCTTTGGACGCTGTCATGTATACTTGTTTCTGAAGAATCTGGGGCTGCTTCTGATATGCCTTGGATGAAGAGAGGGCGACCTATCCTTCGACCATTTCTTCGAATATCTGCCAGACTACGTCTTCATCCTTGTTAAAGTGTGAACACCCACATGCTGCGTCAATGAGCCTTTGGCTCTCGATGTTCAATCCCCCAAAGAAGTGGTGGACCAAGCTGGTCTTCGGTATCTCGTGATGGGGGCATTTCTCCTGCAGGTCAGTGAATCTCTCCCATGCTTCGTGTACTGACTCATGGGCTCCTTGGGAGAAATTACTGATTCGGGCTCGCATCTGGTTGAGCCGACCGAGAGGGTAATACTTATGCAGAAAAGCTGACTTCAGCTCCTCCCAGGTCGTCACGACCTTCCCTAGATGGTTGACCCACTAGAGGGCCTTGTCCTGTAAGCTGAATGGAAACGCCATCATTTTTGACAATGTCCAAAGGGACTTTCGGATAGTGGGTGGTGCGGCAAATGCGAGAGAACTGCTGCAGGTGGATGTACGGCTCTTCATTAGTGTTTCCATGGAATGCTGGGAGTAGAGCAATAAATTGGGGCTTCAGCTCAAAGTGAGCGTGTACTGGTGGAATGAGGATCCTCCAAGGGCTGGAAATGAGGGTGGAAAGCGACCGAAGGGAGATCAAAATGGGGGAGGAGGTCGAGGGAATTATTTATAGACATGGATATGCACCCTTATTGATTGGGGCGCCACGAAGAATTGGCAGGTTAGATGGTTGATCTGGGTTGGTGGCGATGGTGTACAATGATCGGGGATCATTTTGTCAGAAGATGTTGATGGCAAACGATGGACGAGTCGAGCGGGAAAAAAGGGAGAAGATGGGCGGAAAAGACCAGCCACATCATTTCAGCCGCCTGGGGGTCGAGTTGACCAGGCGGTCAACAAATGCTGGAAGCTGATTGGGCCATGTCAGCCCAAATTTGACTCATTATTTTACCTAATAAATGAATTTATCAAATTTTACTTATAAAATAAAAAAATGTGTATTAATTAATTTAGTATTTATTTATGATTATTATTTGATTTTTTTGATGTATTTTATTATGGTTTTATTTTAATAATGTATTTATGCATGTATTTACATGTATTTTGTATTTTTTATTTTTATCTTGTTTATTTTATTTTATTGTTTTATGGTCTTATTTTCTAAATTTATAATTTATTTTTGTGAGTGTGAGGATATTTTTATTTAATTTTTATGAGTTGATTTTTATATTTAAATAAATAGGTACATGTATATGTAGGTATACCTATAAGTAATTTACCTATATTTTATATATACTTAATTTATTTAATGTATTTTCTTGGTTTTTATTTTGGATTAGTATTTATTAATAAGTTATATGTAATATTTACATTATTATAAAAATATAGATGATTACAGAATAAAAGAATAAAATTCCTTTTTATTTATGTACATATAGATAGCATAGGTATTTTGTCTATGTATCTCATAGACTTATTTTATTTTACAAATTCTTTTTTGGTTTTCTTTTAATTTCAATATGTACATGTTTTGTATACATTATTTACAAAATTCTAAAAATATAAATTTATGAGAATAATGGATAATGAATAAATTGAATATTTTAATCAGGTAGACTGTATAATGAGGGCCAAAAACCTAACTTTCACAGATGAACTCCAAAAATTATGAAACCAATTTTATTAAATAGTTCTTGGAAAGTTATATACAATTAAAGGTGAGTTTGGTGGATTTTGCGTTTTTATTTGCAAGATATGGGTCTGTGAAGTTGAGATTCTGGCTTTTTATTCAGTGTATAAAGTGTACACTGTGTATCATTTTTGTACAAACTCAATTTTGTCTTTTTATTTTCATTGTTATCTACAACTTTCATGTACAAAGTTTCTTTATCTGATGAATGGATAATTATATACAAAATAGGTGTCAAAATGCATAAATAGATGAATAAATAAATGAGGTATTTATCGTACTGCTGGCCCTTATCTCCCCCTACTTTATTCCTTGTCGACCAATTCCATACTGGCCTTGGTCTCTGGGTTAGGGTCATAAAATATTTGCAATATTTTATTTCTTTTTCTTTTCTTCTCTTTATTCTATAATTTTGGCATTAAAAACCTTATTTTATGTACAATGAATGCAATGAATAATGAATGCTATTATGTACAACTTGATGTTATTTACATGCATTTGCTGGGGTTTTTGAGGCCAAAATGATAGAATAAAGGTGATGAAATGGGGATTCATCATCTACGTCACCTGCTAAACGACAAAATAGAAATAAAATTCAAAGATAAATTAAAAATAGATAGTAAATGGTTTTAGTATTTTGTTCTTAAAACATAAAAATTATTTATTATTTTATGTAGTATTTTATGGTATTTTTTTTTAGTTTTACAAGTTAATTTATTATGTGTTACTTTTTGTATGTACAAATATATGTATATTTACCTATATAAAGTATATTTTATTTTTATTTTCTATTTTATATTTTTTATTGTATGTACTTAATTTATATATTTATAACTGATTTAAATACACACACACACGCACACACACACACACACATATATATATATATATATTAGATTTTTATGATGTTATTTGCACACAAATAATTATGTATATTTATCATATAGGCATATATCTCTTAAATTCATCTACGTAATCTAATATGCTTGTTTATTTTATTACATTTTAATGCTTTAATATTACTTTAATTATGTACATGTATTATAAATAATATTTATAAAATTATAAAAATTTAAAAATATGAAAAATAAATAAATTGATTATTTTATTCAGGCATATTGCACAACAAGTACCCAAAAACTAACTTTTGTATCTTAACTCCAATTTGAATGAAACACCTTCATTAAATAGATAATTTAATTTAAGCTACAATAAAGGTGAGCTTGATGAATTTTGAGTTCATATGGAGAAGATACAAGTCTGGGAAGTTTTTCTTATGGTTTTTTATTTTGAGTGTCTAGGGCACACTGTGCATTATTTTTGGATGAAATAAACCTTGTATTTTTCTTCATATTTTTATCTACAAGTTTCATGTTAAAGATTATTGATTTGAGGTATAAATAATAGAGAATAAAATAGGTCCAAAAATGAATTTATTGGAGAATAAAAATTAGGGTTTCTTTGTATTTATTGGTCCTTATCTCCCACTACTTTATTCCTTGTCGATCCAATCATAATGATGCAGAGGTCTCAGAGTTTAGGGTCATTCAATACCTATGGTATTTCATTCTTTTTCTTTCCTTTTCTTTGTTATTTTATTTTGGTATTTAATATAGTATTTTGTACAATATTTACAGTGTAAATAATATATGTTGTTCTATGTAAATTAATGTTATATACATGCATTTAGCTGGGGTTAATAGGGTAAAATGAAAGAATAAAGGTGGTGAAATGGATATTCATCACCTCAAGACTTGAGTGAATGTGTTAGATCCTAAAGACACTTCTGAGCTCCAGATCTCCTCTCCATTGATTTTTCCAACACCTGCACGGGTTATTGAGAAGCTCGAAGCTCCGTGAGTCTCGACCAATGGTTATTAGGAAAAACAAATAAATGGCAGGGGAAATGGGTGAGAATCCTCAGGCGGATGTGAGGGATGAGGATTGGACTTAGATCCGTGGATCTAAGATGATTGTAATGCAGAAGAAGTGCGAAGAAACGAGCTGATCGAGTTGGAATGATCGGATCATGCTTCAAAGCAAGGGATGACCTCCGATCTGGCAGATCATAGGTGATTTATGCCTATTTAAATAGATTTGAAAATCAAATCAAATTGCAATCAAATTTAAAGGGAGATGATAGGAAAATGAACTTAGATTACCTACGATGGGAATACAATGTTTTTCGCCTCGATTCAGTTGTACAAAGGCCGAAGAAACTCAACATGCCAAAGCTCCATCCACTAGTGATAAATCATGCCTATGATCAATCTCTCGTACTCCTGTTTGAAGGGAACGATCCCTATCACAGATAGCTCACTCTTGGGACTCAAACTCGAGGAGAAACGGATGCAGAGACGGATCACATTGATATGCAAGGCTTGGAACATTATTTATGGGGTGGAGAAGATATGGAATTTAAAATGCATGAGCACGCGAACTGAGGCTCAATTGGGTTTAATCTCAATCAAGCATGAATCACATATGCAAGGATATTAATCGGGTGGAGAGATTGAATCAAATCGATGAAGGAATCATGCACAAGAAATTTGAGAAGAAGGTAGGTCAAGGCATTTATTCGGGTTTCTAGGAAGAAAGAGGTAGTTGACCCCGGTCAACAGACCCGGGTCCAACAAATCAGAGAAGAGTCAGAATAAAACCAAGCATAAAATAATAAAAAATAATAAAATAAATAGAAACGATAAAAACTAAATAGAAAATGATATTAAATTAACAAGTTTTCAAAATAAAAAATGTTTATAAATTAATAAAGTTGATTTTTAATAAATTAAATGAAATAATTTATTTGGTTAAAAAAAATTAAATACATGTATTTATAGGTATAAAATACTTATATACATAATATACATAATTTTAATTACTTATTTCTACAAAAAGTCACATTATTTAATATTTTACTCATTTACAGAATAATTAGAGGGTTTTAAAATGTTTTTATTTAATTTTATGAATTTGATTTAATGAACTAAATAAATATTTTTATGTAAAATATATACACGTTATACCTATGTAATAAATAAAAATTAATTTATTTTTAAATATTTTTATATTTGTTGTTTATGTTCTGTATTTTAAATAAATAATATAAAATATGTATAATAAATAAAAATACAATATGTGCAAAATATAAATAAATATATACACTATACATAGATATAGTAACACTCCAAAAAAATCGACTTTGACATATTGACTCCAATTTTTATGAAACCACTTCATTTTAAAGGTTATTTATTTTGAACACAATGAAAGTGAGTTTGATTTATTTTTAATTTATAAGGAGTAGATATTGATCTTTCTATTCTAGCTTTAGGGCTTTTTCAGAGTGTTGTCCCTTTTATTCTGTACAAGGTTTATTTATGTAATTATTTTTATTATTTAAAATATATTTTTTGTATAAGTTTCAAGAAGAAAACATTTTTATTTGAGATTGAATTAATGATAAATAAAACAGTACGGTATGTACATTATGAATAGTGATGAATATGTACAATGTGAATTGGTTTTCTGAGATTTTTTATAAATTAAGAACCCTATCTGCTCCTACTTTATTCTGTGCCGATTAGGTCAATAACTGACCTACTCTCAAGGTCAGGATCAGTCTATATTTGTTCCATATATACATCCTTCTTTTCTATCTATTTCTTTTATTTATTTATTTATTTATTTGGATTAAAATAATGGTAATAATACATTATTAATAGATGATTATAAATGGTAAATAAATGAGAACTAATGCTATTTGCATGTACTTTGTAAGGAATTTTAAGCCCAAATAGATGAAAAACGACGATGATTTTGTAATTCATTAGCATGGTACCGCAGATGCGGTTGAATTGTTGAAAGTAAATGTAAGGTTCTTATTTGTGTTGCCATTAAAAATAGGCAACCATGAGAGCAAATGTAGCTTGATCTCTTAATGTCTGTGGATCTTAGGGATATGGATCCACTAGGTTACTTGTCTGGTACCGAGATTATAGGCATCCGTAAGTGTAGGTTTCAGTGCCTCTCTCCTCTGTTCCTTATCTCCATGGTGTTCACCTGCTTGGAATTCTTCTCCTCCATGTTGGTTCTCTCCTCCTCCTCCTCCCCAATTCTCTTGATCTCTCCTCGTCTCAATTAATATATACTGGAAGGATGTTTGGGCAAGGGCCTGTTCGATCATCTGCCGTTGTATGGCTTGAATGGATGCTAACATCTATGCATTTACCTCATTTGATCAGCTTGTTGTCTCTTCCCTTTAGGAGCCATGCCTAAGTTTGAATCCGACAGTGACTCCAGATCGGGTCTTTCAACTGCAAGATGAAATAGACCCCGGTCAAACTAAAAGTAAGCATCGTATGAGTGGAATTGTTAAAGATTAAGGTCAATCTTGAACTTCATTAGGGTGGGTAAGTTTATGGAGATAGGTTGATCTCCATCCAAAAGTGAGCGAGTTTGGGATAAGAGTGATCCTGGTATAATTGAGACAAAAGAAATAGGGATTCTCTCTAGAATCACCTTGAATTATTAGAGATGTCAGAATCAGGGAATCGATGTGGGTGTCTGCGAAGTCCGGACTAAACCATCCCGGATGCGACATCTTGGGGACAAAAGAAGGGTATAGATGAGCAGTAAGAAGAATACAAAATTTGAGAGGAAAGAAGAAGAGGAAAATAGAAGGAAAGGCTCAAAGCGAGTGAAATGAAAGAAGCGATAAAAAGAGGTGTAGACAAAAATGGCGCAAGTGCACGACGTTTTTGATCTTGACCTGACTAACACTAAGCAAACGAACTGTAAAACAAGATTGTATCCACCAATTCAACACAATGAGCTGTAAGAGTTCGAAGATTATCTTGGAGATTTTATTGCTATTTCAGGCAATCTTGTCAAGTTAGTCCTTAGCGGCTAACCCTGTAGGAGAGTGAGTACTCACCCGACAAGCATCGTGTACTTTCAACTTCCTTTGTAACATGCATCATATTATTTTTAAAGGCCATTGTTATCGTATTTGGGCCCACTACTCAGCCAAAGAAGTGGGGGAAAGGAAACTGATGTGACGGATCAAATACTTCCCCCTTATAGGGTACTCGGACGTGGCACGATGAGATAGGGACACGCCATCGTAGTTCCCTTATGCTCAGTACTTCAAACTAAGCTCGTAAGTGAACTTAGCCCTACTCACCCACACACTGATAGAAGTACCAATACTTCGTGGACCCAGGAGATACACATGGCACAATCCAGGATGGGTTTTTTGCTCTAATCCTTAGTTCTCTTGCCTCACTCTATCTGGAATGTACTTGAATACAATGAGGACTTTATGAACCCAATCAAATGAAGCTCGTTGATCAGTATTAACTTTGGTTAAGGTTTTCCTAATAGTCCCTTTTTTACTTTTTTGGGTTATCACTTGTTTTGAGTAATTTTATGCAAAGGTCTACTTGATTTCCTTATTTTTTTCTAAGGGATATAAAATAGATGGAGAGGTCAGAAATGCAATGCAAGACAGAAATCAATGATGTATGCTCAGTCATAAATGCTCACCTTGCTTCCCAGCTCTCTCCATGCGGGATGCTAGACGGAAATTGAAATTACACTAACTGAATGCAACGATGAAATCACCCTAAGACATGAATTGCTATTAGGGTAAAGCACCCGTTAATTTGACCAAGTCCAAGCGTATTAGAGAACTATAAACACATGAATATAATTAGGCTTTGGATTCAATTTACGATCAAACAATACTAAGTATATGGGCTCAATCAATAAAGATATAGAATAAAAAATAAGACGAAGAGCACAAATAACGAGAAACAAATAAAAATAAAGGGAAAATAGTGGGGATAAAATATAAAAGGTGGTTAAAACATGTAAAAGCCGCGCAGATCCCCAAGTGAACAGATGCTTGGTAAAATAGACCTATAAAATTCAAGTGTCTCAAGAGTTTGTCACATATTATTACAATTACTAAAAGAGTCATTGTCTCATCAAACAAAAAACACTATACTATTCTAAGCTATTGCTCTACCCCTCTCGGTCCTCGGTCTTCTTTGTTGCTTTCTTCTATCGGGTCCAAGGAAGAAGAGATGATCTCCACCTCGCTCAGGTGTCTCGATCTCCTAGAAAATCATCCTCCCTCCACGACCCCTCGTTACATAGGCAACAAGAGAAAATAATTTGAACATAACCAATTATTAAAAAAATAGATAAATAAGGTAAATAATATCTACAAGCTACACTACGCGTTACTCCCCAACAATGATGCCATTTGATTGATCGAAAGACTAATCTGGTGACTTAACTAGCTAAGCCACCAATTGTGGCAGTGATTAACTGCTAATTAAACAATAATTAACCCACGATATATAGACAAATCAATTAATGTGAAATATGCAGCTTAAAGATTATTACAACTCTACAAAATGTGTGTATAGGTGTAAGCATGTAGACTGCCAAATACTGAGGAGCAAATTGGTAGGTAGCTAATTAATAATAATTATTACTAATTAATAATAATTGTTTTTACCTTTTTCTTGCTCTTTTCTTGTTTTTTATGGGTTTTAAATTATATTTAATTTTTATAGATTTTTATTTGTTTTATATTTCTTACCTTTTTGATTTTTTGATTTTATATTTTCTTTAAAAAATAACTTATTTTTTTATTTTTAAATATAAGTCATGTAATATATCTGATAATATAGTTATTATATGTATTATAAGTAGATGATAGGAAGTATGCACACATGTGCATGTAAGTTTACAGGACACCGGGGCCTCTAACTTCCACTTTTGTTTACTTTTTTAAAATATCGCCATGTATATGCGTCTATATATCCCTCCTATATGTCTTTCAAATTTTGTCAGAAACAACGACTCCTATGCCCTCCATCTGGAACAGGTTGATTACATCAATGTTTAGACCGTTAACACTACCTATTTTAGATAGAGGCATAGGAGTCTCTATTTCTGACAAAATTCAAATGACATATAGGAGGGATTTACATGGTGATATTTTTTCAAAAAAAGTAAAAAAAGTGGAAGGCAGAGACCCCATGTACATGTAAACTTACATGCACATGGGTGTATACTCTTTATTCTCTTATAAGTAATATATAATATACATATAATATAACTATTTATATTTTTATTTAAGTCGATGTGTATTCAAAATTTAGTTTTTATACATTTCTTTGTTTTTGGTAAATTTTGTAGAATATTTCTAATTTTTATGGATTTAAAGTGATTAAATATATAAAACAATGAATAAATTAATTATCTGAGATTTTTTTGAGTTTAATAACTCAAAACTATTTTTAATATGTAATATATATAATAAAAGAACAATCGGAAATAACTAAAACTATTTTTAGATATTTTTGGTAATTTTTATAAGGATTTTAGGTTTTTAAGATTTTATGTTTTATACTTTGTATTTTTTAGTGTTTTTTTTTGGAAATGTAGTAGAATGTATAATAATATAGCTAATAGGATTTTTTGGAGAAATTTTTCAAATTTTTATAAGTTTTTTATATTTAATAAGGAATAAATGCATCTTTTTAATTTTTAGAAAATATGGAACTATGTTAAAAGTTAGAACAAAATTATGCGGGATTTGACATGGTATTTGTCACTTAGCATAGATTTCCTACAATTTTCAGAGCAATAAAAATATTTATAATGAACAAAATACAAGGAATAAAAATACCATAGTTACATGGACCTAATTGTAACTTTAATAAGTTATAATTGCATTTTCAAAACATGTCCAGGAACTATAGGTATGCATGTGTGATTTTTATAGTGCCTCAGGTGTGGCAACATGTGAAGCAGGAAAACCAATTTGTAATTATGCAAAAATGGGAGGTCCAGCATGCAAATTATCCTTAAACTATTACATGAAATATTTTTTTTACAATACTAAATAGCAATACAAAAGGCGGAGGGGTTTGGTCGAAGTTTACCCATTCATGCATGCGGATGAACGACTAGATGCACTCTGCTTACTTGACTGACGGTCCGGATTAAATACATGTTCACCCTCATCCGATGGCTGATATCCGAACCAAGGAGGATCTGATGGATGACGTTCCTCACGATCGATGGTCGAGATCAAACTAGGACGTACTCTCCATCGTAAGGTTACTGCTTCGCTGGAAGAATAAGGACGAGCTCGTGCTTGAGGCTCCTTTGTTGCTAAATTCTTCATCCTCAAGCCACCACGTGAGCTCCCAAAGAGTGGACATGGTTTCTGGAGCTCTTACGCACCCGCTAGGACACTCAAATGGTTTTGGGCCTTGTTGAAAGAGGCCTGGAGCTTCTTGCTTTTCTAGGTCTTGGAGGCTCAGGTCCAGTACTTGAATACACATACATATTGGGTTCTTTCACGCAACACACTACACAAAAACTTCTGCGGCTCAAAGGCGATCAACTATGATCAGTTATTAGGTTGAATTGGGGGCTGATGAGGTGGAGTGACTGACCTCTGGTGATGGTTGTGGATGGAGGTTGAAGAGCTCAATCCTTGCATAATCGAGATGGCTCAGGTGGACGAGAAGATGTAGAAAATGAAGCGGAAGGAGATGTTGCGATTAGAGGGGTTGGCACGAAGAATAAACTATGATGGACAGAGGATCAGAGCCTAGTGCTCTAGCGTTCTTATGATAATTAAGATTAAATTTAGTGAACTAAAAACTATTGGTACACTTGAGAATAAAAAACTAAGCTAAAGAACTAAAAAAATCGTACACCTGGTCAGAATGGCTTGAGAGTAGAAGATCATTGGAGGTGTCTCCGGCGAGGGGTTGAATAGGCTCTAAATATCCTTGTCCTCACCTCAAAATCATCAGGGATACCTCCTGTCACTAGGTATCCCACCAACTTAAGATTTGAAATGGTTACGGTGTCTAGAGAGTGATTAAACTCAAAAAAGAAGACGGGGTTCAGCTTTATAGAAGTGGAGAATTGACGAGGTTGAACTGGAGATTGCGCAAGAATGAGAAGGTGGCTGGTGAGAGCTATGATGATAGCGAGATGGAGGAGTGTGCGGGGGTCAGAAACGGTGAAGGTCTCGAGAAGTATGGAAGCGTGGAGAAGGGGTCGAAATTCGACAAAGGAGGGGCTTGGCACTCTGATAGAAGTCAGAGGCGTGGTAGGGACAACTAACCGGTGGGTTAACGAACGAAGAGATCTTATTGGTCCACGTAGGACCAATAAGACAGAATCGAGAATAAATATGCAAATAACTTCAAAAATAAATAATAAATGATTTAATTAAATAAAATATATTCAATGATTTTATTTATTTTCTTAGCTCGATTTATAAGATGATAATTTTTACATGTATATTTATAGGTATATATACATATATCTTCTATATTTCATTTTTTATTTTCTAATTAATGTACATAATATTGTATTTACATATTTTATATACTTTTTTTTTGAGAAAGAAAAGGGTGATCTCCCGACTTGGGATTCACCACATAAAATTTATTTAAACCGAAGAAAAATTACATGATGGATTACCTAGACTCCCACATACTAAGGAGAGATTTACAATGTGACACAACATTTTCTGAGTAAAATCTTTGGTTTTTTGAAAATGAGCTCATTTCTCGCTAACCAAATTGCCCACAACACTATAAATAGTTTAGTGACATCGTTCGACGAATTGCCACCAACCCTTCTTATCGTTTCCCAGAATGCTGAAAAACTATCTGCATCCACCCATGGAATTGTCATTTCTTTCCATACTTTCACCGATGTCTCACATTTGAAGAAAATGTGTTCTGAGTTCTCCATTTGCATTCCACACCTGTCACAGGTCACCTCTTGGATATCCAACAGTCTAGATCTTCGCACTTTGTCACAAAGCCTGTCTCTCCGCAAGCACTAGAGGAATACTTTTTCCTGCTTGGTATCCTACAAGCCCAAATAATCTTCACGTCCTGACAAAGCTCAAGATCTTGTCCCCCTCCTCCATTCCTCAACTCCCCATAAAATTGTTTGACGGAGAATCTTGATCCAGTCGACACATAGTGATCCCTTATCTGAGAGAAATTCTCAATGAAAGGAACCACCGCCTTTAATCTATTCAACTCCTCAATCCTTCTTTCCGAGAGCACCACATTAAAATTTGTCTCCACTCTCCCAAAGACGCAACCTCCCATAAAGTGGCCTCCTTCGACATTGCCATTGCAAAGAGTCTTGGAAAGCGCATCTCTAACGCACCTTCCCCCGTCCAATCATCCCTCCAAAATCTGAAACCTCTCCCATCCTCCAGCTTCAGTGAAAGCCTACCCGATATAAGTGGCAGGACTTCACGAACCCCTTTCCACAAAGAAGATTCATAACGAGTAGAAGAGGCCACTAATTCACCTTTCACCCCATAAATCTTCCTCAACAATCTTGTGACAAGGTCCATAGATGAGCCCCAAATGCGCAGAGCCCACTTCACGACCAAAGCCTTGTTCATGCATGCCAGTGTCCTGATTCCCAACCCCCCCTGCTCACGGGTTCTTGTGATTTCATCCCAGGCCACCAGATGCATGCCCGTCTTCTGTTGTTTCCCGTCCGACCAAAAGAATCTTCTCATCAGCTTTTCTATCTTCTTTCGTACCCCTACTGGCATCATCCTAGTCGAGAAAAAGAAAGTTGGAATGGCTGACACCACATGCTTCAGTAGCACCAACTTCCCACCCCTAGATAAGGTGGTCGCCTTCCACCCAGCCAGCCTCCATTCGATTTTATATACTTGTAACTTTGTTAAATATATATTTACATATTTTTGTTGCATTTTATGATTTTATTTACATATATAAGTAAATACATGTATGCATCTTATAAGTATAACATGCCTATATATTATAGGGATTTTTACACCCATAACCCTGCGTAATTCTTCAATAACAATCATAACCCTGCATAATCATGAATTACATGAGACACCCCGGATTGTCACTCCGTCTCACACTCATAACCCTCCGTTAGTTTAGGGTATTACATTAACTACATAAGTGAGTTAATCTAACCAATATAGGATCCAACGGCTAGGATTAGCCAAAATGAAAAGAAGAAAAATAAAAGAAGCTTGCAGGTGGCCGTTAGGATTGTAGCTGGCGGATGCGGGGGTGCAGCGACCTGAGCTTCGACCAAGGATGTGCGGGGGTGGAGGGGCTTCGCAGAGCTGGCTTGGGGGGGGGGTGTATGACGATGATACGCTCCGGTCGTAGTCGCGGGTCATGGCGGCGGAGCCCTGCAGCAGATACAGGCGTGGGGGGAGGGCCTCGAGCGTGGGCTTTGCAGGGCGGCGGAGGCCGCAAATATGATTGCGGGTCAGGGCAGAGGCCTGCAACAGATACGGGCGCGGGGGGAGGAGGCTTTGAGCGGACGAGGGGCAGGGGATCGGGGCGACGGGAGTTTTCGAGCGGACGGGGGGGGGGGGGGGGGGGGCTTTGAGCGGAACGGGGGCAGGGGATTGGGGTGATGGGGGTGGCGGGGGGCTGCAGCTTCGATCGGGAAGGGGTGAAGACGGGCAGGGTATCGAGCGTGGGATTTGCAGGGCGGTGGAGGCCGTAGATACGGTCGAGGGTCAGGGCAGAGGCCTGTAGCAGATACGGGCGCGGGGGAGGGGGCTTTGAGCAGACGAGGGGCAGGGGATCGTGGCGACGAGAGTTTTCGAGCGGACGAGGGGGTGGGGGGAGGGGGCGCTTGAGCGGAACGAGGGCAGGGGATTGGGGCGACGGGGGTGGCGGGGGGGGGGTGCAGCTTCGACCGGGAGGGCGCGGTTGCAGAGGTGGTCTGGGGGAGGGGCACATACAGGGGAGGGGGAGGTGGCTTTCGACGACGGGGGGCTTCGTGCAGACGAGGGGGCAGGGGATCGAGGGGGACAGGGCTACCGATGACGGGGGGGCTTTGCA